>JAOSBK010000205.1:32336957-32349790 GCA_027568895.1 Erythroxylum shatona | reverse complement strand
TTTTCTTAAATTCATAAATTTTCTCACCAATTTCTTTCTCATTTAAATTCATTTTAATATTTCTAATTTTCACCAAATTTTCGGGGTCCAACATTTACCATTTTCTCCAAAGGGCGTATAGATAGCCAGTTATCTTGCTTAAAGCTAGGAGATTCACCATTTCTAATTAGATGAATGAAATCAAGTTTAAATCTTTCCCTCTTCTTGAAAATACCTTTTTTAGAAAAAGAAGCATATTCACATTCAGGTTCCACACATTAATGTTCTTTATAAAGTTATTGTGAATCCATTTATGCCAAAGAGCCTACTTATTGTGTATGAAAAAGATTTATAGTTAATTAACGGTGGTCACCTGCTATCAATTGCAGTCAATAGGAATAAAAATAATAAAATGATGTAATTGAATTTATGAATTAGAGAGTAGTTTAAGATTTTCAATGTAAAGAAGATAATGAAGTATTTCACTATTCAAGGAGTCTTTTAGTTTCTCACATTAAGGACAATATGTCATCTAAGTGTGGGGACGTTTATACATTAGCATGTCATTTGTATGTGAACTTTGCATGTGCATTTTATATTGTTTGAACATTTTGTTGCGTGATGTGTGCTTTATGTGAATGCGTTAATAGTGAGAATTTAATAGAATTAGTTTAGCTTTGAACATGGTCATTTAAATTGTAAAGGTATGGTACCTTGTGAATATTTTGTTTTAAGTATCTTTAGGATGAATACGTATGATAATTAGGATATGACACTTATTTTTCACTTTAGGAAACTTATTGTATACATTTATAATTAGAGTCAATTGAATTGGTTAGCATTGTTAGTATGCTTTCATGAGATTGATTGACTAATAAGAAATAAGGTAAGCTAAAAATTAAATAAAAATATATTAAATAAAATTCCTATCCCACTAACCCTTTTTAATAGCAATTAGGTTACGAATAAAGTTGGTAGCAGTTAAGATTATGATATAGCTGAGTAACCGGGGCATTCGTGAAAAAAGTTTATCTTTGCATCAAAGGGATAGAATGAGGCTCCAACCAAGCTAGCTAAAAAACGTGACCTACTTGAGTAACCAAGAGATAGTCATGATAAGGTGTTTGCCTTCGCATTAAATACTAGGTTAATGTTAAATAAAATCTAAGAATGGTGTTAAAATAAATAAGCCTATTGGTCTTTTAAAAATAACAAGAAATTTTCATGAAAAAATACTTTGTGATAGTTGCCTTTTTGCATGATCACTAATCATAAATGCATACTTACAAGTGCCATAGGTATATGAATATGGTTTTAATATTTTGATTGATATGTATATTCAATTCAAAGTACTTAAACATGAAAGGAATAAATTAGTATGCTGTCACATTTTGAATGTTTGATGTTTATGATTAAATTGATTCCATAAGATTTGATGCCATTGTATTATTATTTTGTGTTTTTGTGTTTTGTTCATGTTTGTGTTCTTGTTTTTGTTTTTGCTTGAGGACAAGCAATAGTTTAAATGGGGGGATGTTGCTAGGTGTAGAACTTAGTATGTTTTTCTAGGTGTTTTAATGTGTTTTTAAGTGTTTCCTAGATAATTATCATATGTTTAGGCTTAGAATTATGTTATTATAATTGTTTGTTTATGTTTTATGTGTTTGTATGGTTTAGAGTATGAGTTTAATCTTAATTTTATATTTTAAGAGGTGTTATATATGTTTGTGAGTGCTAGAAATCAGTAAATTGAAGACTAAAGAAAATGTAGGATGCATGAAGGATGTCACGATCATCCACAAAGAGCGTGATTGTGATAGCATAGCATGGACTACATGGCTCTCTATCACGATCGCGACAGGGAAAGCGATCATAACAAAGAAGAAAGAGCAACATGAGGCACGATCGTGCCTGCAACACACAATCATGCTAGGAGTTTTCCAGGTGCAAATTTTTTCAAGTTTTTAGTCGGGGCTATTTTTGGAAACGAACAAAATGGAGAGATCCTAGACATAACCTTATAACCTTAAAGCATTATATAAGAACATGAAAAACACTAAAAAGAGTAGCATCCAACATATCAAAGTAGATTAAAAAGAGCTTCAAGAAATTTCAGCATTTCAGATCAAGGCTTCAAACAATTTTTACTCTTTTCGTTCTATTTTCTTCATATTCCTTGATGTGTAATTAAATTTCTATTATGTATAACATGTTTATGGATTTCTAAATCCATATTAGGAATTATTTTATGAAACTTATTTATTGTTGATTTCAATATATCTTTGAATGTTTGTGGTAATTATCATGCATATACTTGACAATAAATTGAGAGAGAGAGTCAAGTAGTTAGTGTTAAGGTGTGCAATGAAAGTTGGCAATTTAACCAATGTTTTAAAAACCAGACTGGTGATTGAACTAGAGAAGCAACTGATTCAAGGATCAATGGTTCAACCGGAATTCAACCGTGATTGAACCAGTGATTAATAGATATATAAATTTTTATTTTATATATTATCTATATGAGATAATTTTTAAACATACTATTGAATTATTTATTTATCTAATTGTAAACTTAACTTAAACCTTCAAACTTCAAAATATACAAGTTTTTTCTAAATTCACCAAACACAACACAAAATAAGATAACAAAGCTCACTATTCATATTTCATCAAATAGATTAAAAAAAAGATCACTAATTATAATATTCATTCAAGTTAAAATCATCAAAATTAAGGCATTTTAAATAGACCGGTTGGTCCTTTCTTTCACCGGTTTAACAGTTTTTACCGGTCCGATCGCAAAATGAACGGGCCAATCACTCACAAAAAATATGGGCTAAATCGAGCCGTTTCATGCTCTAGGTCACCGATTCTCCAGTCCGACCAACTGATTCGGTTCGGTTTTCAAAACACTGAATTTAACAAACCCACAATTATCATATTAATGATCAACTGAAGAGAGATTCTAATTATGAAATTAATTGTCTATAGGATTGCTTCAGATCTAATTAAATAAGTTAGGAGTAGTTTTGTGAATTGAGAGAGTACAAATTTATAACTATCGAATTCAATTATGTTACTTGATTAGTTCTTGAGAAAGAGTAATCGAAATCTTAGAAAATCTTTGTTTTTAGTAATTCAGTTAATTTTATACAAATAATAAAGGTTTATGTACATCTTTCGAGACTACCAAAACAGTAGTCTCTTACCCACCAAAAAGGGCAAACCTAAGGGGATGGCTTAAGGAAGCAACATTGCCTCTTAAACCAACCTTCTTATGCTTGTAGGGCTTTCCTACCAAAAACCTTAAGGATCTACATCATCATCCCAGTTCACAAAATCAATACACACATTTTACAGTACCATTGATCACTCTTCAAATAGAAACAATCCACTTATATGATTCACTACCTAAGATGAAGGGATTGATGGTGTCCGTCTATTTACTATTGTCTTTCATGGTTCCATTCGAAAGGTGAAGCTTCCCTACTGTTTAAGTTTATAAGCATCTTTGTGTAAGCATTATTGATGTTTAAGTGAAGATCTTTTGCCTGCCAACTCCTTGCTTAGCTAATTGGGGACATAAACTTATCCTGGGATTGGATTCCCTTCTGCTTTTGGTTCTAGAGGTTGATTTGATACCTTCCCTTTTATAGGCCTGAAAACAAAAACTACATAGATATTATTAGTTAATAATTACCCCTACCATTACCTTCTCTCGGTGTTTGAGCTGAGATGTTTATAACTTGGAAGATCACTCTGGAGCTTAAGCTCCCCAAATCCAAGGCTTCCTCTTTGAAGGTTCGTGAATTCCTTTCTTTCCAAAGGTTATAAATGGTAACTTAAAGGAGGATAGAAGAAAAAAAATTGAGGTCACAGGCTCAAAAATTTGGTGCATGGCTTAACTAATTAGGGATAGAATAGAGGCTTATCTGATTTGGAAGGCTTATTTGTAAATGATTAAGGCAATGTACCCAAACAGTTTTTTAGAAGGAAAATTCAAAGAACAAATGTTCTATAGTTTCACTATCCATGCAGCACAAAGAACAATGATTTGGGGTATGAAGATAAAGGAGTCTATTCCTTGTTTGCAACTTTCTAAAGAAAGCTAACCATAGTATGTAAGGAGAACCTAGGACTATTCCTTTTAGACCAAACCAGTTTATGCTAAGGGACTCTCTAAATTAGGGGTCTCAAGATATTGTAGGCTGAGCATTAGTATACTTATTAGAAGGGCTAGCTAACCATTCCAAGCAATCAGGTTTAGAGCTATTCGGTTGGTACTGAATGGGCTCTAGGCTTTCAAAAATCTCAACCATTGCCTATTGCCAATACCACTCATTGTTTCTGATAACTTTTGAAACTTTTGTTGTCATACTTAATTCTAACCCATTGATCACTCTAGGGGTAGAGAAGTGTTTTAGGATTCCTCTTAGATGCCAGGGATCCTGCCATAAAAGAGTAGAATTACCATTTCCTATCCTAAATCTGAATTGGTTACCTATTTTGTCCCTCACAGATAATATTTTCCTACAACTCTATGAACTATTGTTAGTAGGTTGGGCACTTTAGAAATTTTTTGTTCTTAATATGATGGAGTGAACCCACTTTAGCCATATAGCTTCACTGTTATTAAACAAAAACCAGATCCTATTTCCTAGCAGTGCATTATTCTATGCAGGTAAGTGTTTGATCCCTAAACCTCCCTCCCTTGATCTACAAATGTCAGTCTATTTAACCTTAGCGTGGATCCTAAGTTTTGCCTCTATCTCCTTTAGGATGGAAGAAGGAAGAATAAAAAGTGTAGAACGGTAAACTTGAAAAGAAGAAAGCAAAGAGATCACCAATTGAAGTCTGTCAGCATATGATAGGTTTTTATTGGTCCATTTGTTAATCCTAGCATCAATCTTCTCCAATAAGGGAAAGCAATCCCTTATAGACAACCGTCCTGTTAAGAGAGGTACCCCCAAATACTTTACGAGGAGACTACCTTTATTAAGTCCTGAAATCATTTTCATTTGATGGGTTAAATGATTCATGTCATGGGATAAGAAAAATTAACTTTTAGAAGGGTTCATGTCTAGTCTAGATAACTTTGAAAAGGTGCGCATATAGTCTAGCAAAGATTGTACTGAATTCAAATCAGCATGGCAAAACAACATAAGGTCATCAGTAAATAAGAAATGGGTGAGTTTAAGAGTTTTACACCTCCAGTGATATTTGAAGGAAAGGTTACCATCTAAACTAGCATTCAAACTCCTAGAAAGGACTTCAATACAGATAATGAAAAGGAATGGGGATAATGGGTCTCCTTGTCTTAGACCTGACTTCCCTTTAAAAAATTTTGTAGGAGATCTATTGATCAAAATCAAATATGAAGGGGAAGATATACACTCTTTAATCCAATCAATGAATTTTCCAGGAAAGCCCACAACTACTAGAACATTCATGAGAAACTCCGATTGTATTGAGTCATAGGCTTTATGAAGGTCCACTTTGAAAGCACATCTCTTATGGTTATTGGACAGGTGATAATTCCTAAGAATTTCTTAAGCTAGCAAAATGTTATCCTTTATTCGACAATTTTTAATGAAAGCACTTTGGTTTGGGCTAATAATATGGGGGAGAGACTCTCTCAACCTTTTTGCTATAATTTTAGCAATCACCTTATAAATTATATTATAGCAAGAAATAGGTCCATAATCTAACACTGTGGATAGGTAATCCTTTTTTGGAATGAGGGGGAAAAAAGTGGAATTGTGCTCTTTAAGGAGTTTCCTATGTTCAAAAAAGTTTTTAATGGCATGAGTAACTTCCTCTCCAATAATATGCCAGGTATGTTTAAAGAAGAACCCATTAAATCCACTTAGGCTTGGGGCCTTATTCGAATTGAGAGAATTGAAAGCCTCTCTTATCTCTTGTGCTGAAACTTCAGTAAAGAGGGAGTTTGAAAGGCCTTCAGGTAGGGAAAGAGGGAAGAGATTATCCAAAAACTCTTTAGAAGGGAGAAGGACTTTATTATCCCTATAGAACCTTGAAAATGTTTAAGAAACTGATCTTGAATCTCTTTAAGACCTACAATTCTATTCTTATTTCCTAGTATTAAAGAGTGAATGTTGTTTCTATTTCTGTTAGCAATGAGAGAGTAGTGAAAAAATTTGGTGTTCCACCTTCGTTGAGCCATTAAATATGGGAAGATTGTTTGAAGAAAGATTCCTAATCATCTAGAGCTCTAATTAAGTCATTAATGGCTTCAAACTCCTTAGCCATCAAAAGAGAAGACTTGGTAAAAATTCTCATTTGATCTTGGATGTTGTTCATAATAACTTGACAACTCTCAACTCTGTCATTCATATCACCTACTTGGTCAGAATTCATAGTTTTAAGGGTTTGCTTAGACACTATATAGAACATAGGAGTACCCCAAACTTGAAGGGACCAAGCATCCTTTACTGTCTAAAGGAAGTTAGGTTGATCGACTAGAAAGTTTGAAAACCTAAAGGGAGAGGATCTCTTCTACTAACTTGTTAAGGCCCTAACCACTATTGGAGAGTGATCTGATATGTTTGGATTGTGAATGACACTATAAGAACTGAGAAACCTAGAGCTTCACGCTGAATTAATGAGAGTTCTATCTAGCTTCCTAGTAATAAAGAGACCTCCACTTTGCTTGTTGTTCTAAGTAAAACGTAGACCACTAGAATTTAGATTAAATAAAGCACAGTCCTCTACACATTTCCTAAAGTCACTCATCCCATTTATAGCCTAGGGACTCATGGGTTTTACCTTATGAGAGAATAGAATCGCATTGAAGTCTCCCGCTATAATCCAAGGTTGGTTACCAACAGTTAAGTTAATATTTGACAAAACAGACCATAGATTCTTCTTATGATTGAGATTATTAGACCCACAAACCCAAGTCATAAAGAACGAAGAAGAACAGTTTATAGGAGTCACCTCTAGGTGAATCAGTTGATCATTAAAGCTAAGCATAGAACATAAGAAGCAATCTAGGTTCCAAGTTAACACTATCCATACATTTAAACGATGATCTACATTGCTGTAATAAGGCCATCTAGGAAACATAGAGGAGCAAACATTATTTAGAAAAGAAGGAGACCTTATTCTAAATTCTATCAAACAAACAAAGGAGACAGATAGTCTCTTAAGACAAACTTTCACAGTTAATTGTTTTTCAGGCTATTAAGCCCCCTAACATTCTAGAAAACTAAATCCATACTATATGCAAAACCAGAAAAGGCTCTTCCTTCTGTTTCCTCATAGATTTCCTACTTGTTCTCACAGTGAAATCCCTCCCTGCCCTTCCCTTAAGACTAGGACTACTAGGAACCAATTCAGAAATAGGAGAGGGAGGAATTGTACCTACTTGGTTCACAACAGGAAGGTTTGGATCCTCCAGGTCTCCACTCGATTCACCTTCCTTTTGTTGATCCTTGCTTAATTGGCTAGTGCTTTATGAGGTACTTGCTTTTTTATCACCTTGTATTTCCATCTTTGCCTCATGGTCCATCTGTTGAGATCCTTGGTCCATTCTTTGCTCAATTGGAATATCAGGATTGTTGTCTCCTTATGACTTTGAACTATCTTCTCTGAGGTTAAATCATGCTGCTTCCTTTGCTGATTTGTTCTTTTTGATATTATCTCCTTCTCTTTCTCTAACTCTTATTGCAATCTTGTCTTAAACAACCTCCTTGTAGGTGCCCATTCCTTCTCCTGTGCTTGGTGCTGTAGTTTCCATTTGTATTTAATCTTTATTTCCTTAAAGTTTGTATTCCCTTCTTCATTGTAAATGGCTAGTTAGAAAGAGGAAGGTCAACTCCTCTGTAATTCTAACTCCACACACATTCTTGCATACACTATTTTGGACATCCTAGCAATACGAGTATCCATGAGTAAGGGTTGTTTTACAGCACTTGCTATTTGTCCCAACCCTTCTGTGTTCCAATATTCTACAAGTATATTGTAAAATCTTGCCCACACTGGAGCTAACCTAACTTTTTCTTGCTC
The DNA here is from genome assembly GCA_027568895.1 of Erythroxylum shatona. Classification (NCBI taxonomy): domain Eukaryota; kingdom Viridiplantae; phylum Streptophyta; class Magnoliopsida; order Malpighiales; family Erythroxylaceae; genus Erythroxylum; species Erythroxylum shatona. The sequence goes on along the minus strand of JAOSBK010000205.1, from coordinate 32,341,783 downwards.
CCCACCATTTAAACATCATTTTCTCAAGAATAAGGGTTTACCTTGGATATACCAAGGACCCTTTTCTAGAACCATATTCAGTCTTATCTTTGAGTCGAACTTAAACAGGAAATTATTAGAGCTCGTTATTAAAGTTTCCTTAAGCCCATACTTTGGCCAAGACTTTGCTAGTGCTCTCTGAACCATAGGAAAAGCATGTCACTTACTGATAAAGAAACCTATCAGAGTTTGTCTGAATAGCGCTGCTCTCTTCTTTGCTAACTCTAGAGGTGTTATGACATAGATCTGGTCCTCCTTGACCTTCAGAGGATAATAGGCTAGAGATTTATCTTTCGAGAAATCCTTTATTCCTTCCAAGACTACAGACTTCCATGTTCTAATGTTATCTGAAGTTTTTACCTCCAGGGGGTGTGAGGATGTTTCTGGTACCAAGGTCTGTTGAATTAAAGGGTTTTTTTCTCAGAGGTGTTATGGGTACGATTAATGGGGGGGGTGTAAGATTTAGGAGATGCAACATTTGTTGGGGGTAAGTCTGTGATATTTGGGTCTATGTTTTGGTTTCGAATAGGGGTTAGAGAAAGAGGTTTTATTATGAGAGCTAGGTGAATAGATAGAAGAAGGGTCAATAAGGTCAAGAGGGGTACGGGTTAGGGTAGGAGAAGCAGAGGAAGCCACAGATGGAGGGCAAAGCTCATCTGTTCTCTCAGAAGTTATGGGTGTCTCAACTCGCCACTCTCTCGCTCATCGCTCATTTTTTCTTAGGAAATCTTGGATCAAACATAAATTTAATTAACAAGATTAAAGGAAACAAAATAAAGGTAGAATAGTTCCTAAGTATTTAACTTTGATCGATCTCAATTTTATGGGCAGTTCAATTGTTTATTTACTTTATTGTTTTTCTTTTTTCAATTTATGTTATTTATTTTAATTCAAATCAAATTCTTGATACCATAGAAAATTTTCAATTCAATTGTTTAGGTATCTATAGTCCTTGTAGGAATGATACCCTTAATACTACAAGATATGATTCATATACTTGTGGTATTGAGAGTTTTATTATTATATAAAACGTGCTTAACAAGAATATATGTATAAATTTAACAATGTAAAGCTTTGGCTTGCTTGCTATAACCTAAATTTTATGAAGAGGGACTAGTGAACAATACATGGATAAGTATCAAAACATTCATTTAATTCATGCTAATGAGTAAATTTGTCACCGTTTTCATCTTCTCACACTTAGTTAATTTGAAGAAAAAAGAAATTAATAGTAAGATAAAGAGGGATAAGAGAGGTGATACTCAAATATTGTTTTATTCTCGAGAGGTAGTTTGCTATCTTTTAATGTAAAAATAAAAATGATAATGTAATTTATTTTCATAGACCTAAAGAAATCTCTAGAGAGCACAATCAATAAGTCACTTGAACTCTTTGTAGTAATAGAAAGAATTGAATGATGGAATTGAAGGATCACATATGCAGCGGAAATAAAATTTACAATCTTATATGCATCTATTGCGTTTAACAAACATACTAATAGTAAGACCAGACAAAAATAAATACTTGAAATTTGTGATAATTAATCAATAATGAACTTCAAAAATACAAAATCTCTATGTATTTCACACCGAGAAGTACGTCCCGCTTTTAATACTTGATATGGCCATGGTTAAATCTGAAAAATCCTTTCTTCAAAAATGGAGAGAACAATTTTCTAATCTTTTCTCTTGTTTATTTCCACGTACAACAAACGAAAATGAAAGAGTATATCTATATATAACTCTTTTCTTCGTAAGTCTTTTTAACATTCAAAAACAAAAGAGTATGTTTTTATATTTCTTTTCGTTTTCTTGTAATGTACTTAAAAAAAAGAGAGTATATTTTATCCTCTCTTATATCTTTGTAAACGTTTTAACGTTTCTATAACTTGAAAAAACCAACACCAACTTTACCTTTTGTTTTTGGTTTTAAAATGTAAAACCAAAATCAAAGCCACCAAGGTCAAAAAGCCTTTTACAATCTAACGCCTCTTTTTTTAAATAATAATTTTATTTATAAAGTGAAATAAAATAAAACAATTGTATTTTATTCATCTATTTTATACAAGAGAATTTTCAATATTAATTATATTTTATGTGTTAGCAAAAAAATAATAATATGTCATATAGATTATTTAATAAATTATCTTATAATAAATTAAATAATCATAAACAGAAAATATTACATTTGTAAGTGTGTAACCACATAAATTCATCACTAAGGTGGTAGTAATTAATTCAATTAATTATTAATTAAGATTAGCGTTTAGCAACACTCAACGATCGGATAGGGTGAAGTAACAACCTTACAAAAATAAAACATCGTTAAGGATAATGTATTATTATCATTACAACCCTAGATTATTCTAATGTATGGTTTAACTGTCAAACCCTAGTAGATAACAAACTATGTTACATGTCGATTATTAACGATTGGTGAATGACTTAAAAAAATCCTTTTCCTCACTCTTTCAATCACCCTGGTCAAGGTCTTGAAACAACCATTAAAATCAATAATAACATAGAGTTCAAACTCATTACTTAGAGTTGATGGATCCCATCTTAACTCACCACTAATCAGGTACTTAATTATATCCAATGATCATTCAAGTAGTATTTTTACATACTAAGTATCCGACATCAAAAGATAATAAGTAATCTATTGATTACTGTGATGATCTCAAGTCAAAGGAAAAATATACATTTAAATCCTTATGAGAATATCCCACTTGATAGTTTATAAGTAATATTAACCATTGAGAATTCTCAATTTAGTCAATTCAATGATCATATCTCTATATGCATCATCTCTATATGTAACTTAGTAAATGAGATCTACTAATATCTATCCAATAGATACTATTACATACATATTGATCTTACCGGATCATTAAAGTCCTTATTTGATGATCCTATGATCAAGAACACTTTTAGATTAAACCCTAAAGACTTGATTCGCATTATCATATATAATCTCCGTCATGATGATAAGTATATAAATTTAATCAAGGACTTATCATATTATGATAAAATACAATAAACATAATATGATAATATAATCATTTGCAATGTTATTAAACAAAGTTAATAATTACAAAACAAAAATGTTCAATCTATTACATAACGATCAAGTCATGGGCATAATTCCAAGAGGAACAATAGCTAAAATAGAAAGTTGCTTAGAGAAAAGAATAAAACAACACCAAAAACAAATAGAGGGAACAAAGTTGGTGACGGAGGAGATCACAAGAACAATAGGAGAAATGATTTTTTATTTTGTTTTTAATAACCAATTGTGATAACTTGCTTTTTGTAAACTTGTTATTTTTTATTTTAAAAGAATAAGACAACATAATACAAATAAAACAAACATGTTTTAATAATATGTTTCTTTCATTTTGAAAACCACAATAAGAAACATGAAAGAAAAAAGAGAGAAACAAAGAGAGGAATGTTAGAAAGCATAAGAGGACTCTTGTTCGTATTTCGCAGCAAGTTCGACAGTATAAACAAAAATTGGGATGGATAATGTTAGGGAACTTGGAAAAAAAGGTGGTATTGATATGATGATAAGACGAGACATTGAAAGGGACAGTAGTCACTAACAAGTTATCCACTAAAGTTGTGAAGTGCTAGGTTAACACGTTGATGTATTGATACACTAATATGTACCTTTTTTTTTTTTTTTTGAAACGTAATATGTACCTTATTAGTATATCAATGTTAGAAGTCAGCTCCTGAGATGAGGGCTGGTTGATATATGGGCGGTTGTGGCTCGGGAGATTCATTCTCCAAAGTCTAATCTTGTTTAGCTTGTAGTGCTTTGCCATTAGGTGATATTAATGGTACTATTTTAATTTTTTTAAGAAACAAATAATTTATTTTTTCTTTATTTAAAGAATTATCTTTTGTTAGAAGAAGATGAAGTAGGATGAACAAGAAGAACTTCTTAAAAAACATTTTTTTATTAATATGATATCACTCTTTTATTTTTTACAAATAAAATTATATATTAACCTTTTGTAAAACTATTTCAATTTAAAATGTATACGTGATAGATGGACATATAGTCAGTCTCATATTATATTTGATTTGGGGAAAAAAAACGTAATAACAATTATGCATTATGAATGCAATATTAAAATTACAATATAAAATATATGAATTAAGATCAATTTATAAATTAATCTTAAATTAAATAATATTATAATATTTTAGAAATGATTATTTTTAAAATAAAATAATGTGATATTACTCTTTTTATTATTTATTCATTATTCAATTATCCTCATAAAAACCATATATATATACATATTTAAAATTATTTTTAGATAAACATGAACTAAGTAATTTTTATATGAAAATAGAATTTTTTTTTCAAAAAATTAAATTGTTCGTAAATAAACGATCCATTATATGATTTAGCTTTTACTTCATAAAGGTACACTCAATTTAACTATAGTTAAAATATAATTAATTGCATTAAAATATTTAATTTTTAAAAGAAAATAAAAATATAATGGATAACAAAATTAATTATTTACTTAGGGGCTGTTTGGTTTCACTTTTATTTTTCTGTTGTTGTTTTTGGTTTCTGTTTCCTGTTTTTGGTTTTTGGTTTTTCTAAAAAGAATAAAAATCTGTTTAGTTGAGATTTGTAATATAAAAACTGAAAATAAAAACATGTTTGGTTGACATTTCTAATAAACTTATTATTATTATTATTATTCTTATTATTATTATTAGTGTTATTATTATTATTATTGTTATTATTGTTATTATTATTAT
>JAOSBK010000205.1:32251009-32263256 GCA_027568895.1 Erythroxylum shatona | reverse complement strand
TAATAATAATAATAATAATAATAATAATAATAATAATAATAATAATAATAATAATAATAATAATAATAACAATAATATAATGATAAGGACATTTTGGTCTTTTTGTTACTTATTCCTTTCTTATTCTAAGTTTATATTTTTAAACCAAACATTAGAATAAAAATTCTTTCTGTATTTCATTCCCTAAGTCAAACAAAGTAATACTTATTCTGTTATATTCTTCATCTTTTTCATTCTTAGAAATAACTATTATATTCCTTATTTATTCCATTTATTATATTCCTTATTTATTCCATTCTTTAAACCAAACACTTGGTTAGAATTTTAAATGGAATTGCACTGATGTTGTAGGTGTTTCAAGTTCTGTAACCCCGTACGGAATTTTGCCAATTGAGAATATAGAATTTAATACATGTTTTGACGGTAGAAAATGTCTGACATTGAATCAACTAGCTGAACATGGATTGTACTTTTATTCTTCATATTAATAAATTAGGTTTGATGAAGTTTCAGAAGACAACTTAATTAATTAATTTGGATGGCAAAATCATAAGCTTGAAGGCTATGTTTGGTTAGACTTAAAATTTTTAATAGAATGGAGGAATAGAATAAAATGAAATAGTTTATAATGGAATGAAATGTAAATAAATGTAATATTAGAAAATGTTGTTTGAGAACGATGGAAGAATTCATAATATAATATAGTAAAATATTGTTTAGATAAATAATTTATAATAATGTAAAGTTATTTATTATTTTACATTCCATCCTGAACTCCCTAAATCGAAGTTTTTTTTTACTATTTAGGATGGAATAAGATGAAATATAAAACCCTCCTCTTCCGTCTTATTCTATTTCATTTCATTATAAACCTTCCTCCCAAACAATGGAATAATATTTCTTTTCATTCCATTCCATTAATAAATTCTAACCAAACATGGCCTAAAAGAAAGAAATTGGTAGAAAATCCGATCATACATGCCATAGAAGTCTTACGAAACTATTAAATAAACCAGTTCAATTATCTAACAAACCGGAAAAATATCATACTATATCGGTCGTTGGATTTTTCTTTGGTTGGATTTTAAATTGATAAATGACATTGATTCAATTTTAATTTGACCTTAAATACAGAATTTAAACATTTTTATTTTACTTTAAATTTTTTCATCCATATTTAACTAGTTTTTAATTTTTTTTAAATTGAATAATTGGTATTAACTATAGCTAAATTAAAATTACGGGACTTCGGACTGGGTGTGATGATGATGAACTATAGTTAAAGCTAATACAACATTACAATGAGTTCAAGACTATAAAGCCCTCAATTAAGTACAATAAAGAAAATAAATCCATTACAAAAATAGGTCAAGATCTAAGTTACAGGCTGGTGAAAGAGTGTTCTGAACATTGTTAGCAACAATAGTCAATCGGATCTAATTAATAATCTTGTCTGCAACCTAATACTTCTCTTCATTCCTGCGTGTAAAGATTATGTTATTTATCTCCTTCCAAAGCATATAAATGGTGGAAGCAAAAGTCAGTTTAAGAATTTGTTCATTAGACATATCATGCTACAAGTAGTTAATCAACGATTCAATGTTTGCTCCCAATCATGCATGTAAGTGCCATTGGCTATTAAGTGTAGGATCCTGCTCTAAACTGTTTTAGAAAACTTACATTGAAAAAAATAGATGATGATCTCGATTTTCCACTTCCATCTTACATAGTACACAAGTAGAGTCAACATTGTCATGTCATTGACTTATGATCTTAAGCTTGTTCGTTATTGCAAGCCAAGTGATCAGTGAGGCTTTGAGATTCAAAGTGTTTATTCACATAATGTTATACCAGGGAACTTCAGGAAATCCAAGGGTAAGTAGCTAATGACATTATTCATTTGTAAATTTACTATTAAAGGTCCAAATGATATCATCCTCATTCATCACATCATTTACACGAGGGAGGTATTGTATAAGATGATCAAATCCTCTGAAATATCCCTGTCGTTTATTGTTCCATATCAAAGATGAGACTTTGAGGTTCAAAGGTATTATGTTCCTCAAATGGTTCAACACAAGATTGTGTATAATAGGACTTGATTACAATCAGTTATCAAATCAAAACCAATTTTTTTTCGCGTTACCTATTTTATGCTTGATCCATGGATAGATAGCATCATCTGAATAAAAATTCAAAAGGCCTCTCTTGTGCAAGTAGCCTGCCAGAAGTCGTATTTTATATCAAGAAATAGCTTTACTTTCAGTTTTCGCGGTTCCATTACTTTGTTCGGAACCCTATCTATTTTCGCCTGACGTCATTTTTAGGACGAATAAAGTTGAGATAGATTATCGGTTTCCTTTTCCAGGTGGAGGCTGCATTGTGTCAGATGACTCAGATCCCCTTATTTTTAGTATCAGAAAATACCCTCAGAATCAAAAAAGCCTAGAAATCTTAATCGGGTTCAATAGACGGTTTCTCCATGAATGTCTTGTAATAAAAAAGGTCACAAAATGATTAGCTCATACAACAAGAAGTAGAAGAGCTTGCTGTGTATCAAAAAAATAAACAAGCCAAGACATATAAATTTGCCTTCGAAGAGTTTAAATGCCGGATGAATGCAATTCTAATTAGAACTCACATCGATGATGCCAAAAATTTTAAACAAAGAGCCTCAACAATTTGCTACTAATTCTAAAGCGACTTAAACATCCATCAACTCTTTTTCAGTCGCTGGTTCAGCTCTATTTGGATGTTGAAAGTGTCAAAACTATGGTCCATATATTGATCACTCCTTCATGGAAGATTTGACGTAGAAGGAGCAGATGAATAACCACCACCACCTCTACCAAAGCCAGGCCTACCACCAGCACCCTGCAGTTTGAAGATATGTAAAAATTCTCATTAAAAGTCAGAACCACCCAAATAGCATCATCTAATATGAACTCAAAATGAATGAAAAAGTAAGCGATTACCGTATGGTGCACTAATTGCCTAAAAGCAATAAATGTAGAAAATCATAATCAGCTAATTTACAGACAAAGATCCTGACATGTGAAATTGGGTTAACATATTTTTAGTTCCAAAATAAGGGGAATATGTATTTTGCATCAAAGGAAAACAAGGTGTAACAATGAGCAAAGTTACAAAGCATTTAGGAAGCTAACAATGGTAAGAAGTACTACATCCTTAATCCAAAGCTGAGGCATTATTCAAACTTGTACGCATTGATCACTGCCTACCAGCCTGATTATGTTTTCAACATACTCACCATTGTTCAAAACTGTTATCATTGATCATCAGAGACTAAAAGCATTGTCAAAATGATTTCATGCTAACTACTATCACTGTATTTTTAGTAAGATGGCATAATCAAAAACTTCATTCAATATACAAGACACAACTTTTAACACCCAATACTCGCAATTTATTTCACAGCCTTGGCAATTTCAGCAAGGCCACATGCACTCAGAAATAATAGATAGAAACTTTTACAAAAGAATGGGAGGGAAAATTATCACTTACCCCATAAGTTGGACGGTAGTCAGCAGGAGCTCCACCTTTGTCACCGAAGTCACCACCAGGTCCCCGAGGTCCTCCACGATAGCCATCTCTATCACCAAACCTTCTTTCTCCCTCAAAGCGAGGTGGACCACTATTGAACAATGAACAGAATAAATTCATATATTACATAACAAAGTTAGAGCGTTCAAAAAAGAAGCAACCCGGATCACATTATGGGCTCTTAAACAAAGAAGCCACTAAACAGGATATTTCTGACAGAATCATGGACATAATATTTAATTAAAAAGCAAAAATGACTTCATATTAAGAACTCATGAATACAATAGAGCCAAACAAAAGCGCAAACATAAGGGTGTCAGTGGGCAAAGTAAGAGAAGGAAGAATACCGAAGGGGTGGGCCTCCTAGGGCCCTACCACCAGGTTTGGCTTGCTTCTTCAATGTCGCAGGAACGATTTCAGATGGCAAACTAAGGTATGTTCGCAAGAATTCAATGCCATCATTTGTGAGGAACCAGTAATAATGCATCCAAGCAAAAGTTTCTTTGACATACTCTTTTGACTTGAAGCTCTGCATCAGCTTAATCACCTGTAGATTTGGCACATCAATATCTGGGTGCTTTGCGAGGTTGAAATCCTTCTTTGCATAGCATACACCCTCTACAAAATCACAAAAAGAAAACAATTACATCTAGGCCGAGTTAGGTAAGTATACAAATGCAATCGGATTAGTATTCTTAGTGAGCGAACATATTTGGATTAGGATTAAAAAAAAGAGTGAACTAAATGCAGGTGTAGATAGATAGACAGAGATAAAAAGAAAGACCTTGAAAGAGGTACTTGCAGATCTCACGGCGGTTCTTCTCAGGAATGATCTGGAAACCCCGAAAAGGAAAAAGAACCAATCTTTGTCAATAAGAGAAGGTTATGAGCATTAGAAACGAAAGTGATGCGAGCAATTACCATGGCTTTACTCGAGTGAAGGCAGAAACTGCGACACCGAAGCGGCAACGAAACAAAAGAAAAAACACTCCCTCTGAAAACCTATCCCTGCTAGCCACTCTTCTTATAATTTTAAGACAAAAGACAATGCGACGAGTGATGGATCAATTGGTCCAGGTTTTTAACTTTAAGACTCTCCATTTTAAGGAAGTTTTGAGTTTGAGTCACACCAAAGGAAGAGAAAGCTCCTTGATGATTCTCTAGTCTCCTGGGTAAAGCTCCTTGATCGGATCAATTGTGGACGCTTCGCTTCCAGCGACAGTGTGAGTGTTGGAGCTGCTAAGGAACCTGGGGGTTAATGAAAATTTGATGCTGAGCAGGAGGAGCCAGTGATCAATCATCAACTGAACAATCTAGAGTGTGTGAAGACTCCTTGTGTACAGGCTACGTAGGAACCTGAGAGATCTTGGGGTTCTAGATTTATATCCTCTAAATTCTTGAGATGGGATCGTAGGAGCTTAGGATTAGTCTGACTAAATTAGGATACCTGATGTATCCAAAAAAAAAAAAAGACAGTGCGTCCCAACGCCCAACTGCACAGATATGTTGGACCCCGGGCCTAACATATTAGCTAGGATGATTTAGTCCACGTGGTTTTCTTTTTCTAGAAGTTATTAAATACAATATTTTAAGTATAAAAACTAACAATAAAATGAAAATATGCTTATTATTTTTATTTCTAGGCATAAATAATTAAGATACTATTAAATATTGATAAATGTCAATAAAATAAGATTTTGATAAATATTTTAACATACTTATATTTAAAAATTAGTTGATTTACATGTTTTGTTTACTAAAAATTTTAAATTTAATAGTAATTTTGAACAATAGAAACTAAACTTTTAAATAAAATTCTAAAATATTAATCACTAACGAAAATGCACCTAGTCTAGTTAATTGATGATTTTTTAAAATTAGAATAATTGATTACAACGGCTAAAGCTAAATTTTAAAGTCAGCAAGATAAGTAACATCAAATTTAGATTAAATCCAAGTACCATGAGCCTCCTTAATGATGTAAAGGCTAAGTAGTGAGAGAAGGCATTGGAACGCAATGGATAAATGACCTGTTTCTAAAGATTCTAGCTGTGGGCACTACTACAGATCAGGTAGTGTCGTTGTTGAGCTATATTGGATTATTAATTACTAACCTCTTGTTTCAAGTCCACCTTCTTCCCAATAGGATGGCGGAGATTAGGAGCAATATAGGTTGATTCAGTTTTAGATTGCTTTGTCTCAACGTGACAATGATGTGCATAAGACATGAGGTAAGAGACAACTAAAGATAATTTTGTCTATACGCCAACTAATGTCTTGTATATATGAAATGAAGTAAGAGATAACTAAGGAAAATTTTGCAAAGCAATACAACCTAAGTTACGATCACGTTAAAGACCATGTGCTAACTATAAGCAAAACAGGAGGATCTACAGTTTTAAGGTTCTATGTATGCTAGGTCATGTACTAATTTTAAGGAAAGCAATTAGATCCATAGCCTGGGTCATGATTGTAGCCCAAATTGTATGGTGAAGAAAGAGGGAAAAGTAACTCCTCCGTGATTTTTCTGTGAATAGTACAAGTAAACATATAGAATAATACAACTCCAATCGCCTCCTTAAATGAAGGAGAACCTATTTATTCTCTAAGAAATAAAATCCATTAATTCAGCCACTAATTTATAGAATATCAACTAATTATCTCTAGAGAATCAACTAATTTTCTATATAGAATTAGCTAATTATTTCTCTAATATCAATACTCCCCTTCACGTTGCCACACAAATATTAATCAGGCCTAATTTGCTTACAAAAGACACAAAATTCTATCTTAGTAGCCCTAAGGCGAAGACATCAAGAACTTGTAATATTGTTGGTACATGGCATACCAACGAGTCCACTTTCAAGTTTTGTCTTATATAAAATATCTGTTAATCTCCACATGCTTCGTTTGATCATGCTGAGCTAAATTGCTGGCAGTATTAATAGTTATTTCGTTATCATAAAACAAACTCATTGATGCCCTATTGGTTTTTTAATTTCTTCCATTACTCTTTTAAACTAGATTAATTTATAAATTCCTTGAGTTATTGCATTGTATTCTGACTCCGAACTACTTCTAGATACTATACTTTTTTTTTTTTTTTTTTTTCTCTTTTAGGTTACTAGATTTCCTTACAAAAACATGCAATACCTAGAACTTGATCCTTTATCAGCAAGAGATCTTGCCCAGTCTACAAAAGTATGGACTTCAACTTTCTGTTGAACACTTCTTTTGAAGAATAATTCTTTCCCTAAAGTTCCCTTTAAGTACCTTAACATTATGCATAATACTTCCAAGTGTTCTTTATATAAACTAGCTTACCACACTGACAACAAAGGAAATATCTGGTCTGGTGTGAGATAAATAGATTAGCCTTATCACCAGTCATTGATACCGACCTGTATCTACTAGAACTCTTCTGTTAACTTCACCCAGATTTGAGTTAAATTATATAGGAGTATCTTATGGTTTACATCCACTCATTTCAATTTCTTTTAGAAGGTCCATGATATACTTTTGTTGGGTGACTACTATGCCTTCTTATATTTAGCAATTTCAATCCCTAAGAAGTATCTAAGAGACCCCAAGTATTTGATTTTAAACTCGTTTGAGAGATTATTTTAAGGAATTTCAATTTCCTCAAAATCATCATTAGTGAAGATAATGTCTTCTACGTACACAATTAGAATCATAGTCGTTCCTTCTATAGAATTTTTTTATGAATAAAGTATCGTCAAATTGCCCCTGTAAGAAACCTTGAGACTTCTTAAATCTTATTAATTTGTCAAGCCATCCTTGGTGATTGTTTTAGCCTATATGAAGATTTTTTTAGCTTACATATCCTATTTCTAAAGCTTTTAGTAAATTATGAGGAGGCTCTATGTATACCTCTTCTTCTAAATCTCCATTTAGGAATGCATTTTTCACATCCAACTAATATAGAGTCCAATCCATATTAACTGTAATAGAAAGCAACACTCTTACAGTGTTTAACTTAGCAACAGGTGAAAAAGTTTCTAAATAGTCAATAACACAGTTTTGAATAAACCCCTTAGCAATGAAGTGAGCCTTAAATCTTTCAAGTGTCCATCAGAATTGTACTTCATGATGAACACCCATTTACAACTGACCAGTGTTTTTCCCCTCAGAAGATCAATTTCCTCCTATGTTCTATTCTTCTCCAAAGCTCTCATCTCCTCTAGGACTGCATTTCTCCACTCAGGAATATTTAGAGCATTCAGTATATTCTAAAATATTGAATAAAACTTAAAATAAATAAATTTTATAAATAAATTTATTTATTTTACTTATACAATATTTACTAGTAAATATTAATAAACAGTACAAGGGTTAAGACATTTAGTGATAACTTTTTTGTGACTAATTATCATTTCGTCACAAATATGAGGTTTTTTGTGAAAAAATTGATTGCCACTATTGTTTAGATTAACTATGATAATTTATTTTTTGCCACAAATACATTAGTAATTGTAACGATTTAATATCTTTCACAATTAAATTATCACTATTAATATATTAATAGTGTCAAAATTTCTTTTATCACTAAGTTCTATCACTAAAAGCATATGCAATTTGGGGCCAAAATAATTTTAGAGAGAATGAATTGTAGTTGTGACAAGACATATGCTAGTCACTAATTTTTTATATTTATTATGACAGAACATAATTTGGTACTAATATTTTTCTCTTGTTGTAACGAAATAGTTTACTATAATATGATATTTTACTTTTTGTGACAAAACCTTTTTGCATTAAGAATTCAATTAGTTAGTGTCTACTTAATCTTGTTACAAAAACGGAACTATCACTATGGTCACTATTATTCGTAATTTAGTGACAACTTTTATGTAATTAGCTATCATTTTGTCATAGATATGAGGTTCTTATGACAAAACAATTGATTAGAACTATTGTTTGAATTAAATGTGATGATTTATATTTTGTCACTAATTCAATTATAATTATGACAATTTGGTATCTTTCACAATTAAAGTGTCACTATTAATTTGTTAATAGTGTAAAATTTATGTTATCGCTAAGTTATATCACTAAAAGCATATGCAATTTGACGTCAAAATAATTTTGGTAGGAATGAATTGTAATTGTGACAAAACATATGTTGGTCACTAATATTTTTTGCTTGTTGTAACAAAACATAGTTTAATCACTAATATTTTTCTCTAGCTGTGACAAAACTGTTTATAGTCACATACTATTATACTTTTTGTGACGAAAATTTTTGTTAATAAAAATTTTAATTAGCTAGTGTCTACTTAATATTATAAAAAACAAACAAACTATCACTATGGTCACTACTACTTGTAATTTTTATGACAAGAAATTTTTTGTCATTTGATCATTAACTTTTTGTTACAAAGGTTATTGTCACTATAAGAGTTAAGACATTTAGTAACAACTTTTTGTGACTAAGTATCATGTCATCATAGATATGAGGTTTTTTTGTTACAAAATAATTGATTTGTACTATTGTTTGGATTAACTGTGTTGATTTTTTGTCACTGATACAATGGTAATTGTGACAATTTAATATCTTTTACAATTAAATTGTCACTATTAATATATTAGTAGTGTCAAATTTTCTTTTATCACAAGGTTCTGTCATTAAAAGCATCTACAATTTGGCACTAAAGTAATTTTGAAAGGAATGAATTATAATTGTGACAAAACATAGTTTGATTACTAATATTTTTTCTTGCCGTGATGAAACGGTTTACCGTTATACGATATTTTACTTTTTGTGAAGAAAATCTTTTCAATAAAAATTCATAATTTTTGTGATAAGAAATTTTGTTGTCACTTGATCTTCAAGTTTTTGTTACAAAGGTTATTATCAATATAGATGTCACAAATTAATAATAACTATTTTTATTATAATAAAATATTAAGATTAACTACTCTAATGATTAATTTTGTCATTATTGTACGAATTTTAGGGACCAGAAACTACCTGTCACATTTTTTCTTTAATATTATCATTCACAAAAAATTAAATATTTTCTTATAAAATATTCAAACTACATATATTGATAATCCAAAAGTAATATTTTACATATCAACAGATATTTGTTAAACATAACTTTGAAATTTTATCAAAATAAATAAATGTTTAAATGTAATGTAAATCTTGTTCCAAAATATTAAGCAAAACTCTTAACTTATTTAAAATTTAAAAACAAAATTATTGTTAATGCTCAATCATTATCATCATCGCCTTCTTTACCTTCACTTACTGAATTTGTCTCAAGTTCAATCATAAAAATAAATAATTCAAATAATATTAATTTAATTCAAATTTTAATTATATCAAAATGGACTATCAAGTCAAGCCCTGATCATTTTTTTAGTGAGGCATAGTTTTAAATTTGTCATATCACGTTTGAGTTTAAGTTACATTATATTGTGAATGTAGTTTCTTTATTATAAATATAATCATGTTATAATTGTATTGTTCATAATAATAATTACTATTATTTGCAAATGGAATATAATTTACAGTTCATAATTTAAAAGTCTTTCGTATGATAGTAGACTAAATTATTTTTCTTTTAATATAGGAATAATTTTTATAACAAGTAAAATTGCAAACTTTAAAGATGTTATCCTTTTGAAAGGGTAAAAAAACATTAGAATTTAAAGAATTTATATGTTGAATTTATTTTTAAGTTATTTATTTTAAATATGTAATAAATTAAATGTATATAAACAACTAACATAAGATCAATTAGAAGAAGATCCAACTAAGGCTATTAAGGAATCAACATCTAAGCCTAAACAAAAAACAAAACAAATCTAGTCTTAGAAATGACATATTCATTTTTCTTTAAACCAGGCTACCCCGAGGTGAAGACAATGGGCCAACGCGGATATATTAAGATATTTAAAATTAATTTAATTTTAATATTATTTTTTAGTTTGTAATATTTAAAATTATAGTACGATCTCATTTAAAAATAAAATATAAAAGATTGCTTTAAGTAATATCACAGAAGTTAAATCATAAAGAGAATATAACATAATTAATTTTATAATATCTTTTCTTGTATATTAGGCCTTTATACAAAGTCAAAACAGCGTGACATTGGGGAATTAAACTGTAATTTTAAGTCAATTCATCTTCAATCTTCAATGCCTATCCAACGAAGTGTTATACTTACCCGACCAAAAATAACAATGAATAGTTATGAGATCTAAATCTAAATCATCTGGATCATCCATGTGTCCCTTTTGAATCACCATTTAGTCGCTACATAAACCACAAACCCAAATTATTGGAGTTGCTTAAGTCCACTTAATATATCTCCTAAAAAACCCCTACAGTTGATTTAATGCTCCACTTTGCCTCAAAGAGAATCTTAAGACAGGTGCTCGACAGTGAGAGAGTTGGCACTACCTTGTAAACCATTTCAATAACTCCCACAACATTGGCTCCTTCAATAAGATTGACGTTAATGTTGGCACAAGGCTCGTCAGAGCACTTACTTGTGGCGATGTTATGAAGTTGGAAATCAAGGTCGATGAGAACACTTGTAAGATCGTCGATGCTCGTTTCAAGACCTTTCAAGAGATACGTGGAGATTAGAAGGGTACACTCGTCAACTATGGCAAGGACTACATTAAACTCGTTATCATCATCGATGTCCTTGACTAGAATATAGTACTCTTCTTTATCCTCTCTTACTTCAATTGTTTAATTTATTTAATTTTCTTGTTTTTATGTTAAAATGTACAGTTGAGATTATTGTTTTTGATTGATTAAGAGAGAGACAGAGTAATTGTTTATGATGATTATATTTTCTATTAAAATCACGACAGGCTTTAGAAACTATTTTCCCCCGTTCTTTTAGTTTATGGCGAATCAATGTTTTTAATGTTCTTCTGTGTCTGCATTTCTTAGGGCATAACGTTTATGGGCTTCCATAGACTATTAATGATGATTTTTGCATTATATGTTTGTAGTCTGAAGTCCGTTAAACTCTTATGAGTTTCCCTTTCTTAATGCAACAAGCTTTAGTTGATGCCCCTGATATGGTGAAGAGTCAGATGAATTTGAAGAGGCTTTCACCTACTGATATCAAGATTGACATCAATAGGGTTCCTAAGAAAAAGAACCTCATTGTATGTGTTGGATAAAAGGAGACTTATGCTTAACATAAATGGTAAGAATAAAAAGTTGGACAATCAAGACAATTCTTTTATGTCATGTTGGTTAAATCAACGAAACAAGAATCATATAATTATATATAAGGATACCTGTATCCTTTTGATTATAAATCATATGAAACTTGTGAAACTTGTCAAGTTGAAGAATAACCAAATCGACCTTTAGTAAAAGGATGATGATGGTATTGAATTGTTAAATTTTGTACATGCGATGTATTGGATGAAATAACAATTCATAAAAGGAAAATATTATTTCATTATATTACTAATGACTTTTTGATATAGTCATACGTATTAAATGAAATGTTGATTTAAAATTTTTAAAAAGTTCAAATTGTTTAAATCTAAGAAGTAATTAAGCATTGAGAATGTTGAAGCACTTTGATGAGATTGTTGTGGTGAGTTTTAAATTTTCAGTTATCTATAGGGAATGAGATTCTTTAGTGAATTCCTTCACAACTAAATTCATAAGTGTATG
>JAOSBK010000205.1:32219676-32250909 GCA_027568895.1 Erythroxylum shatona | reverse complement strand
GTCATTAAATTAGGATTTGGAAGGCAAGCCATGCCATTCCATCCTTGACCCCCCAATTTGGGAGGTCACAAAATATTGGATTTTGGATGGCAAAGGATGGCTTCCAAAGCCATTAATTGCCATTCCATCCTATTTCAAAATAGACTTCCAAACAATGGCCTGAGTTATTTGGGTCATTCCATTCCATTCCCTTCCATCCCTCCACTCACATCCAAACATACCCTTAGGGTTTCTTAACTTGATGAAGAGGGGTGTTTGGAAATATATTTATGATATGGGGTGTTTGGCAACTTAACTAACATATGAAGTGTTTGAAGATAAGGAATACTTATTCTTTGTTAGGAATACGGTATGAATATGACTTGATTGGCAACAAAGTTATAACAAGTTTGTTAAGGTGCGAATTTAAGAATGACTTAAACCTGAAATGGAATAATTTAAATAAGGAACAATGTATTCTTAATTTTATTAAATTTTAAATCTGACTTTAAAATTGTTTTAAAATTAACATTCAATTCTAAAAATTAAAGTGATTCTTTTTCTTAATATAATTAAGATTGATAATTTATTAACTCTTAGTTTAATTTAGAAAATTAGTTTTTAAAATTAGAATTAATTAGTTTCAATTAGATTAAAATTAATTAATTAGACTTCTTAAAATTAAGAAACGTATTTCTTAATTAAATTTATTTATTTCAATATGATTGAAATAAATTAAATTTAAAATTTTATTTGTTTAGAGAAAATTATTCAATTTATTTAGAAATTGTTTGTTTATTTATGAATAATAAGTTTCTTATTTTTTTCAAAAAGTATCTTTCTTGGTTAAATTTTTAAAAAATGTTTTCATTTATTAATTAAAAAGTGCTTTCTTTAATATTTTGAAAATTAGTTTTCTAACTTATTTATAATTAATTAATAAATCAATCTCTAAATAAAACAAAGGAATTTTAAATTAAATTTAAAAGTGTTTATTTAATTTTGAAAGTTTAATATTAGAAAATAGTTTTCTAATTAAGGAAAAGTAATTTCTAAATTTCTAATGAGATTAGAAATAATTTCTAATTGAATTAAAACATGTTACTTATATAATTTTGAAAAAAAAGAGTTTTCTAAATTATAATGAGTAAGAAAAATAATTTATTGAAAATTTTTTCAATTAAATCTTAAGGAGTCATGTTAATTAGAAATAGTTTCCATTTGGATTTGAAAAATATTTTCAAATCAAATTAAATTCATAATTAAATTTCTATTTGGAATATGAATTTAATTCATTTAGGCTATGTCAGGTTGGACATAAGGGTTTTTAATGAAATAGAATAGAATAGTTTATAATAGAATGAAATGTAAATAGATATAATATTAGAAAATTGTTATTTGAGAGAGAAGGAAAAATTCATAATGTAATATAATAAAATGTTGTTTGGAAGAAGGATTTATAATGTAATATAATGAAAAGTTGTTTATCATTTTAAATTCTATCCTGAACCCCCTTTCTCATTTTATTGTTTAGGATGGAATGAGATATAATATGAAATCCTCCTCTTCCATCTCATCTCATTCTCTTCTATTATAAACCCTCATCCTAAACGATGGAATAATATTACATTACATTCTATTCTATTAATAAACCCCTAACCAAACATAGGGTTAGGAATTAATGAGTTTAATCTAATTTAATTTTTTCAAATACTTGAAAATATTATTTTAGATTATGAAGATCAATAAATAGAATCAAATTTATGCATACAATTTGATAATAGTTTTATGTATATGTGTTTAATATACATATAGACAATTTAACATGTATCCAATATATATATAGTGCATGTAAAATATTACTCATATAAAACATATAATTTAACATGTATCTTCTATATATATTTTACATGCAATTTTGTATTTGATGAGACGAATGAAATTAAATCTTTCGTTAAAATATTAAGTATATGTTGAGAACATGATTGTTGTCTTGTATTGTTATAAGAATAAACCAGAGTTCTATCTATTGTTAGGACTGTTGAGCAAACTTAAGGCTACTTTTACTTAAATATCTTTAGTCTTATGACAGTGGATGCTACTAAACTAAATTTATATGATTTGGATGAGTAAACTCATGATCACGTGAATTTAGAGGCCTTATGATCATGTGAATTTAGAGGCAGGATTAGGAATAATATACAAGATATGTTTTGGCAAGAGTTGTCACCTAATAAATCTAGGAGTCATATAAGATGTGAATGATAAAATTGTTATCTACCTAATTTAAGTTTAGTTGGTTTGTTGAGCAAACCAAAGATCAACTAAATTTGAATGGGATACTAGCCCACTAGAAAGATTAGAGTAATATTTCCGAATAGTAGTGAGGGTTATTATTTAGAATAAAATAGTGGGAGTAACCAAAAACATTATAAAGTCCTAATGTCATTTAGTAGTCTTGACATATTATTAATTACTTCTTTTTTCTTATATTTATATTTTATTTTGAATGGAATTTACCTTGTTTAGTATAGGTGATACTAAGTTAGTAAACCAAATTTCTTAGACATAGGTTATGTTTAAAAAGAGTTCTTAAAGTTTGAAAAGAAAAATTTTATGCTCAATATGCAATTTTGCTATAATCTTTGTTTAGGATTCAATGACAAAGTTCTAAAGATATGTCAAAATCATATAGATGACAAAATGTATTGGCATTTTGAGTTAATTAATGTCTGATATACTTTGATGACAACATGTAACATATATGTCAACACCATGATAATAAGATGCAATAGGTTGCATAGACTAGAGCTGAAATATATAATACCTTGTTGGAATTCTTCCACTTAATTTAGCCTACTAAAAGTATAAACATGGACATCAATTAAAGACATTTGCTATAGTATCATAAGAAGAAAAATGATTGCATGACTTTTCTTACCTATACGAGATATGATAGAGATAATATGTATTTCTAGTTCACACTTATAAGCATTTGGTAAATTAAGATTCAACAGTATTAAAATGTTCAAAGCATAATAAGAAATAGATTGTTAAGTAAAAGTAGTTGATCTAATTTTATACAAATAGTTTGTATATATCGGATCAAAGGAGACTTATGCTTAACATAAATGACAAGAATACAAAACTGGATAATGAGACTATTCTTTTATGCCATGTTAGTCAAATTAACATAACTAGATCCTAAATTTATATATAAGAATATGTTTATCCTTTTTGATTATGAATTGTATGAAACTTGTCAAGTTGAAAAATAACAAAATCAACCTTTGATGAAAAGATGATGATGGTATTAAATTGTTAAATTTATACATGTGATATATTGGATGGAATAACAATTCATAAAAATATAATACTTATATTTCATTAGATTACTAATTAATTTATATGATATAGTCATATATATTAAATGAAATGTTGAATTAAAATTTTGAAAAGTTTAAATTGTTTAAAATTCAATAGAAATTAAGCATTAAGAATGTTGAAACACTTTGATAAGATCGTTATAGGTTTTAAATTTTTGGTTATCTATAGGGAATGAGATGCTCTAGTGAATACTTTCACAACTAAATTAATAAAATAGGGATTTGTGTAAGGAGGAAAAAATAATATGATATAATGTATGATGCAATATTTTTTTTCTATAGTTATGCTTAGTACAATAACTTACCTCCTATAGTTCCAATTAATCAATTAGTAAGATTTCATATTAGATATGAAATCCAAGTCTTTAAAAGAGTTAAAGTTAATGATTTAGGGATATGATGCTTGATTGAAGCATGTATTATCCATTAAGTTTACAACTAAAATAGGTAATAAAAGGTAATGAGAAATATAATGGGTTGGATATAATCTTTCAAACCTTTTAAATAAATTGTTTGTTTCAAAGAATACTTATAGGAGAATGGTTCTCAATATATAAGTAGTAGGAGTAAGACGAAATTTGAAGAGTTTAAATCTTATCACAGTTAGAACTAGTGCCTTTATTGATACATTTGATATATGGTTGAAAGACTATGAGGCATTAAAATATTCACTTTCATAATGAATTCAAAGAGTTTGTTTTGGAAATAATTATGAATTTATCATGTCTCTAAGAAGGTTAATAGGAGTGTAGTTGTCCTCTTTGGTGAGAGTATGTGGAGACATATTTCTTATAGAGAACAAAAATTCTAATTTTCAATTGTTGAAAGTATAATTGTACAAGAAAAACTATTGTTGGATATGGCTAGGTAACAACTTAATTTTGGGAATTAAATCTATAGAGATAGATTGGAAGTTATTAACCTATTTTAAGTCCAAGTACATAGATAACATACTAAAGATGTTTAGTATTTGAGGTATCATATATATGTGAAGTATTAAAGATATCCATTATTTTATGTATGAGTTGATAGTTTAATTCAAGGAGATAATAATATTTACTTTGTAAGTAAATCCTAATTAAGGTTTAGTTTACTTAAGACAATATCATTTTAACATTGGAAAAGTTCTAATGTAGCAATGGTTGCTAATTAAGCCATAATACAATTTTCATTTAGTGGAAATGATTAATTAAATCAATAAGTTTTTTCTTTAGTAAACTTAATATAGTTTCTTACATTGTTTAGGATAGTAATGTACTGTGAAACATTAGAGCCAATGGGCATGTAAAAGGAGCTAAGGTCTCATCAAAGATCTAAGGATGTATTTAGGTAATTTTCTTAATTATAATGATAATTAGGAACAAAGTTGTAAGATTTAAGTTAGTTCTGACAATATAGAATATTATAAAATTATCTCATTAAGTCACTGTTCAAGTAGTAGCATGATCATCATATGGTGATATGGTATATGATAATTAAACGATTGACTTAGTGCACGTAGGAGATTATTAGTTTATATCCCACATCTAATCAGTATGGTTATAGTTTACTGGCAATTATTTAAAGACATTCTTTATCTTGTACACGTTTAGATGTATATGATAAAGTCCATAGGATAATTATACATTGCAAATGAAGTTATAATGAGACTATAAATATAAGATTTATATTGCATTTATGTATTATTTCTAAATTATTCTTAGTCATTGTTTCATTAAAATTGAATATTAATATAACGTAAAAAGATTAGCTCACGTTTTGTTTTTTTCCTTATGAAGGAAGTAATCGATCTCACAGACTAAAGCATAAAGATACTTAAACAAACTTGTGGGTGCTTATTAGAGAACAAGTTCACTAAACTGGCCCGATATGAGAAATTCATTTTGGAACATTACTTGTATGTCTGTAGAAATTCTCACTATGATGATTATATAAGTGATCTTTTGACTTAATATCTCCAAAGTTATCTTGTATAAGAATTACTATATTTTGATACTACTTATGACCTATTCTATTAATTGGTAGTTCAGTCAGTATTCGTTAGATGTAGTATGAATTATACAGAGGTAGTTAAGTGATTAAGATAGAATTCACCATCCTAAAATAATTAGGGAGAATTTTTATTGTTCTTGATTAATATTGATTCAGGAAATCCTTGGCCAAAGTGAAATGAAGTTTTGTAAATAGTTTATAAAATTTCATTAATTGAATCAATAGTTAATGGCAGAGAATCAATATGATGGACACAAACTAGAGTAGATATTAATTCCATGTTATGTGTATAATAAGAACATTGTATGATGAAAGAATTGAAAGTTTAGTCATAACCACTTTGGCATTCCTAAATATTTAAGTGGTTATGATATATTGTTAGACGTCAATCTTGATCTATAATTATAAATTATTTAATTAGATAATTAAAAATAAATTAAAAGAACTTTTAATCTATTTAATTATAATTATGAATTAGAATTAGAATTTATAATTATTGCCAATATATTTAGAAACCTAATGGTTCCCACATAAAGAACTGGCTGAAGAAAGCAAAAATATTTTTATCAAATTGGACTTGATTGTAAAGTTTGAAAAACTTTATGATTAAATATGAGATATTTAATAAATAAGGATCAATATAAGATATTGAATCTTATATGGGTATAATTGGTATTTAATTAGAATTATTTGTAATTCTAATTAAAATTTAATTGAAACCAGTATTTAATTTCAATTAAATTACTAAAACGTCCAAAGCTTATTATAAATAGGCTTAAGCTCTATGGAGCTAGCACTTTATGCTTAACCATCTCTGTAAGAGTTATAGAATTCTCTCAACCTATTCTGTAGATACGGTTAGAGGCTGGACACTTGTACGAATACGGTGATTGAGACGGATTAGTTTCAGAAATAGTTCGAAGGATAAAACAAGATAAAGATCAAGCGTCGGAATAAGGTATGAATTAAATTTCACTTTATTATGATATGTTAATCATTTTATAGAATTAAATAGATCTTGGTTTTTAAGAAATCAAAAGTCACGAAAAAGTTTCTTGATTATTCCGCCGCAGTCGAAATCAGATCCCGACCTGATTTCTCAACAATAGTGTTGCCACACATTCCATAGTTTCTAGTGTCGTTACTTTTGTCACAATAAAATTAAGCGCTATCATGACTTTACTCGTCACTACTTTATATTATTTATGTCTATAACCTTGTGTGACTATATAGTGTTGTCACACATTCCATATTTTTTAGTTTCGGTATTTTTGTCCCAAAAATATTTCATAATTGTGATCATTTTCTTAAATTACTATTTTAAATATTGACGGAGGTATTTGTGGCGGAAGTTGACGACTTCGAAAAATTAAACACTATTGATAGTAGCGATTAATATTACTGCTTTTATTAACAACTTTTACTTTAAATAAAAATACAATTTCTTGTAGTGAAAATTTCATTATAATTTATTAAAATAAATAAATAAATAAATAAATAATTTGTAAAAATTACATCTACAAAATAATATTTATTTGTTAATACTTTTAATTATTAAGAATTAAAATAAAAATTATTTAGAATTAGATATTTTATATCTAACTATCTAAAAATTATTTCATTATTTTAAATTTTATGTATTTTAAAGATATTTTAAATCTGAAATATACTTATTAAATGACTGTAAAATTTGAAAATATTTTTAAAATGAAGTTAATTATAAAAATAAAATAACAAAAACTTATTATTCATAAGTTTTAACAGTAATTAACATTGAATAATTAAGGATAAATTAAAATTTGTTTAATTTTGCAATTCTAGCCAAAATTATCAAATATATTAATAGCCTAGTATTAACTCTCCTGTTAACAAATCTAATGTGGTTTATTAATATATATAGGTTGGTCACTTTTACATGTCATCACACACATGATATTGAAAATAATTAAAATGAAAAGAAAAAAAAAGTACCAAGAAATTAACTATTGACAGAAATTAGAAGCATACAAAATATTAGATACTCAAAGAAAGAAAATGCCAAGAACACTAATTAAGCTAAATGATTCTTTTTTTTAAAAAAATATGTAGCTAACACTTGAGTAATTCTCAATTATCTTTGGACATAAATCAAGCCTTATGATGGCATAGCAAGGGCATGAGTCCTATTACCGCAATTTCTCTTGATTGGAGTGATAAGGACGATCGGAGTCATAAGGTTGATATTGAAGAGACTGCTACTCATAACTTTGAGGGTGTCAGTGACGACGACCCATGTGCAGCCCACTTTCGGCCCAATGGTAGGCTATCTTAAAAAGAAGCCTTACTCACGAAGCCCACACTCACGCTACATCCGCTCTAGTTAGGTTTATTGTTGTTTTCTTCTTATTCTGGAGTTATAAACTAGTATAAATATGGATTCTCCATGTATCAACTATAACAATAATGATCTTTCACTCATTTCTCTCTTTCTCTCTCTCTCTTTCTTTTTACTGTGTCCTCTTATTTCGTTCATTCACTCACTCCTCTCTCTTTTATTTTACTTTGGATTGTTTCGGCTCCTTCACATCTATACTCTCTTGATTTTTCATCATTGCTTTTTCTCTCCCACAACTTGCAATGCTTTCCCCTTCTGTTTGTTGTGCTTTTGTTATTCGTATACTCTCCAACTTTTTTATTTCTTAATTATCTTTAAATATTACGTAGAAGTGATGTTTAAATAAAGTCAGCAATCTATATGACCATCTGTGTTAATTAGCACTATAGAGGAGCTAAGTATAGGATACTTGTGTAATAAAATAAATTATTTTTATCTAGTATTGCAAATTTGTGATTTTCTCAATAATTAAATAGTATATTTGGCTTATTGGATAATATATCTTGGCGCGAAGGGCAAAATCCTGCCTTCTTTACAATTGACTTTGATCAAGAGTTGGACAATAATTGTGTTTTGATGACTTAAACATACATATTAATGATTTGAAAACCAAAATTTTATTTGCTTAATTATATATATATTTTTTATAAATTTGGATATGTGCAACCAAACTAAAACCCTAACATCAACTTTACTTCCTCAAAAGTTTGTTCAGTTTTATTCTTTTCCTCTCGTTACATTTTATCAAAGGTTAAAAGAGATTTATTAACGGATGCACGTCCAGAAAACTCTGTAAGGTATGGGGTATTTTCCAGTTGATTTTATGCAGCCCAATGCCCATCTTAAATATTAAAAAAAATGAAAACATACCTTATCGATTGATACATAAGCAATAGGTTTTCGACTTTTGGTGGTAGACAGATTCGCTTAAAACGAAGTCACTAATGGTAAAAGTACTAGAAATGCAAAAGTTAGACTTGAGAGCTATTATTGCGAAGCCCTTACCGACAATGTGGACTATCATTAGCTTTCATAATTCATTGCCATTAGTTTCCTGCAGCCGATGTCTACCATTTAAGTTATTCCCGAATTCCTCTTAAATGATGGCTATATATTTAGATTTAACTGCGTGAGGACCAGGAGAAACACTTGATGAATAAAGCAAGAAAATTGAAAATTGTGAGCACTCATCAAGTTTATTATGCCAAAACATTGAAAGGGATACTGAATTGGGGAATAATAGAGCGACAAGAGAAAAAGTATCGTGAACTTCAATTATTGACACGTTGAACAAACATTAAAAGGTTGAAGATGACCTCGCCATCATGATTAGCTGCGAAACTTTGCTCATTGTCGCATTGTCTTTATTCTTTCCTCTCCTTGTGTTTCCAAAAACACCGAGAAAACATACTCCATGCATGCATACTTACATAGTATGATGCATCTTTCCTCAAATTTTCACAATCTCACCATGGAAGTTAAAAAGGGGTTGGGCAGGAATTTAAAAAGAAAACAAAAGGTAAAATTACAAACAGTCTTCAAAAGCAGCCTGGACCATTTGGAGAAGGCTCTATAAGGGGTTAAGCCATGCAACTTAATAAAATAACGGTTATAGTGATGAAGGAAAGGAAGAAAGCGTAGCGGCTCCCAGGTGTGATGGATGTTGAGCAATTTCTTCTCCTCCAAGTTGGCCTTCCACATTGTCCCAAAACAGAAAGTTGGAACATTGCTGGGACTCGACCCAATCATTCATCAACTCTTTTCTTTGCAAGCACTCTAGTGCCATTTCTCCTTCCTCGTCCATCGTACAAGACTGCATCTCAATTGGAACCACCATGTTCTCTATCAATGGTGGCAAGTAGTTGATCGAGTCCATTCCGTTACTGAGTGTTGGAAAGGTTTGAACTCGATGCTGGCTAGGATTATTCCAGGCTTCTGCACTCAAATTCGCAGGTTCTTGGAAAAGCTCGCCGCGTACACTACTATCTGCGATACCTTCAAGTGGAGTACTTGTGTCGAACATAAATAGTGGAGGTGGAGAAGAGAAAAGAGCATCTTGCATCTGTGGCCTCGACGATAAATCTTGATGCACCATGTCTAGTTGATGGTTCGAGGTATTATAAGTAATATGTGAATTCTCATTAGTGCTTGTGCTAGTGTTAGAGGTTGTGGTAGCTGAAGGCTTTCGAATCTTCTTTTTGATCCATGAATTCCAGTAGTTCTTTATCTCATTATCAGTTCTTCCAGGCAAATGACTTGCAATGTGAGCCCATCTGCAGTTAGTACAATAATTAACTTAATAGCATATAAATCTCATCAGACGGTTGAAGTGCGTGAGATGAAGAAACTATTAGATTTTTGAAATGAAAACTAGTCTAATATTAAAACGTTGCTTATAGAACATACAAAGTGAAAGTAATACTGTGATTTAGAAAAAAAAATAATTCTTAATGGCATGTATTTTTCCTGTTGAGAATGGGCATTTCAACCTCTGATAATGCCCTCTTAACGTCTTCCGGAGTGTAGTTGATAGCTGATTAAGGAACTACTTAACAACGAGATTGCTCCCATCGATTATTTAAAATATAACGTAGAAACACATGCCTAAAGAGCTAGACTTATGATTCAAGATTTCTTTGACATCAGTTTTCGTTTTTCTCTATATTCCAATAAATCATTATGCCTGTCGAAAATGGAAAAAAAAAAAAAAATCATTCTTTCAAAATAGTCTAACTAAACTCATGCAGGAACAAGAAGATCACTAAGAAATCCCACACGGTTTCAGCCATTATATGTTGCTGTATAGACAATCAAATCAGTTTGAGAAAGAAGAAACTGATGCAGGAATGTCGGTGTACTTGAGCTGTTAGGTTCATATGGTATATAGTAAAACCTGTTCCCAACAACTCCATGAAGGCTAATAATCAACTTCTCCTCTTCTGGGGTAAACCTTCCTCTTCTAATATCAGGCCTCAAGTAATTAATCCATCTCAAACGACAGCTCTTGCCACATCTTTGAAGCCCTAGAAGTTATTCAGAGAGAAACGTATTTGTTAGAAAGAGGAAAACCAAAAAAAGAAAACTAGGGAAAATAAGAGAGAAGTAGAGATGATAATAACCAGCTTTTTCAGGGACTTCACTCCAACATCCATATCCATGAGTCGTGATATATCTGATGAGCTTCTCATCTTCCTCAGGTGACCATAGCCCTCTCTTCACCTTCTGTTGGTTGCAACAAGAATGATGTCCCATCTTAATATTACCAAATTTCTTCTTCTTCGTCTTCGTCTTCTTCTTCTTCGTAATTAATTACTCTATGTTTTTTATGATCCAACTCTTGAGGTTTTGTTTGGTGGATATAGATTGGCTTCATCCACGCAAAGAGAATAGTCTCCCTCCCCTTCACCATTTAAATGTTGAAACACAAGTAGAAATGGAGCCGACACTGAAACCTGATGGGTCCAAAACAGGACCCACTTTTTCATCCAACCCTAAAATGACATTTTATCAACTCATATTCTCAAAGCGTTACTATTTTGTACGTAGAGTAGTATTACGTAACCAAACATGACATACTGGCTGGTTGTTTCTCAGACTTCTTTTTCTGATCTCGCTCTGTATGCAGAGGAAGGTTTTGGAACACCTTCCTGCTGTCCCATCAACTAAATTCCCAGATTACGTAGCACGTCAAAATACGGAACAGAGAATTGAAGGGAAGAAAAGTTGCTTCGTATCTAGGGGACGACAATTAATTTTCGATTGAGGTCGTATTGTATCCTGAAAGAGGATGACATGAACGATCTCAGGATGAACATAAATTCATTAAGCATTTATCGAAGTGAATTGTTGTGGAAGGAGGTGGGCCTAGTGGCCATTCGGTGGTAATATTGATTAAAATATATTTTTCGACACCTACCAAAAAATTACGTTACTTGACTAATCAAATTACAAATAGAAATTTATATTCAATTTTTAAAAAATTATTGTAATTTACTTTGCATTAAAAACTGGTATTGTCTTTGGTTGGCTACAAGTATAAATGACCGTGGGCTTATGTTAATTAAAAAGTACAATTTAATTTTTATAAGAACTATTTTTATCTAATTTAAAAGTTTTTATAAGAAAAATTTATCCTTTATTTTACTCACATTTCAAGGGCTACACTACGTTTTGATAAGAGTACTTTAGAAGTGGACAATTCATCAAGGAGGTCCACAAGTGCAATACGCCACAATCCAAGAAATTTGGATTGAATGGGTCTTATTCGTTATTATTTTGCTTTTCTTTATTGTTTTGTTTCCTGATTACATGCGAAAGTGGAGATGTGTTATTTCTTGAAAAATAGAGTTTTGTCATCAAATAACTTTGTATTTAATCAATATTTTCATATCAATAAAAGAGAGTGAATTGTCTTGCAAACTTTACTTTATTAGCATTACTTTTCTTAATACATTTTACGACTTGATCAGGACCAAACAGTGGTATTATAGCTAACGCCATTTCTTCAAGTTCTTGTGCCACTCCCAATGGTGGTAACATTGGTATTGCAGTGTTGGCCCGAGACTAAAAAAAGTCTAGCGCACAGCCAACCCACTGGTGTCTGGGCTGTAAAGTGTAGTAGAATATTACGGTCTAATTGTCCCATATCATTAATAAGAAAGGCTAATGTGAGGTAGGCTTATAGGCTCCCCCACTCTTTAAGCTAGGTTTTGGGGTTGGTTCTCCTATGAGACCTGTACTAATTAATGTTACAATCTAATTGTCCCACATTAGTAATAAGAGAGGCTAATGAGAGGTTTATAGGCTTATGGGTTCTTTTACCCTTTAAGCTAGCTTTTGAGGTTGGTTCTCCTATAAGACCTGTAATAATTGGTATCAAAGCCGAACTATCATGGGAACCATCAAAGAGCGCATCGACAACTTAGTGACAAACCTTAGTTGTTGGATCCCGTTTCCGGAACCTAACCTCAGAATCATAAATCGAATAAAAAAGTGGCGGAAACGAAAGAACGGATCATAAAGCGAAAGTGGGCCAAGCGGTAAAACAAATGAACGGACGTAATCAAAAGCGAAAGTCAAAGTGAGCGAAATTCAAAGAAATCAAATCGGATCAAAAAGCGAAGGAATCATAATCGCGTGCGGAACTAAAAGAATCGAAAGGCTGCAATCAAACTTAAGGTCAAATTCCGACATCCGAAAACGCAAACTTTTTAAACAAAACAAACGTTCAGCGTTGAAAAACTATAGACCAACGCTTCAAAAATCAAGTCAATCGGATGTCGGACGAAAAAGATATAAGCAAAAGAATAACAAAGGGTCAGATTAGGGAAGAAAAATCACAAACTCAAAACGGATCGATCACGAGGCGAGCGCCTACGCTCTCCCTCGCGAGGGCGTCACCCTGCGACGGCGTCGCTATCGCGAACTGCCACCTTTTTTTTTGCACATGAAAATAAAACCACCAATTCCTCATTTAATTGCATTTAATAATTCAAAATTTTTAAGAAAAAGTTCGGGGCCAAACATTAGTTCTGTCCAAGACAGTTTGAGCCACTTGAAAATTGGAATTGCCGATAAGTTTCAACAACTGGAAGTGACGTTGAGTAGAATGATGGAAAAGTTAAAAAATGAGGGGAGCAATGGTTTGGAAGGACAGAACGGAGGCTCACGGACGATACACGATGACGTTTATAGGCATGGAGATAATCATTAACCAATGTTCGCATCGAAGAGCAAAGCTAGAGTTTCCAAGGTTCTACGAAGGCGACCAGATAGAATGGTTGAACAAAGTTCACCAATGTTTCAATTATCACACTAGTCCGTTATCTCAAAGGCACCACTTGGATGGTGAAGCAAACTAGTGGTAGTTGTCAATCCAACAAATGTGTGAGGAAGAAGGGAATAAGATTAACTAGACCATAATTGAAGAAGAGATAATGGTCTATTTTGGTCTTACGAAGATTGAAGATTTTGATGAAGCCATGTCACGGGTTCATCAAATTGGGTCTTATCGTGAATATCAAATAGAATATGAGAGATTGTGGAATTGTGTTAGGGGATGGTCGCATAAGGCGTTGGTCAGAACGTTTATGGGTGGACTCCATCCTTCCATAGTGGATGGAATACGCACGTTTAGCATTAAGACCTTGAAAGAAGCCATAAATCTCTCTCGAATGAAGGATGAGTAGCTTCATTGACAAAAAAAGTGTCGGGCGCAGTCCCTGCAACCCCACATCTATTGAATTAGTCACCACGGAAAGATTCGACGGCTTTCGCTAAACGCTTATTATGATACGCAATTAAGAGGAAATACAACCAAAGGTTATGCTTCAGCTGCGATGATAAGTTTGTTCTAGGACATAAGTGTCGACAACCTCAGTTACTCTTGATGGAAGACGAATTAGGTTGGGATTTATATGATGAGATTGTCGAAAAGGAGGCTCCAGAGGTTTCTCTTCATGCATTAACAGGATGGAACAATATACGCACGATGAGAGTGAGTGATTGCTTATATCATACGACATAGCCTCATCGCATTGATCAATAGCGGGTCTACCTACAATTTTATTAGAGGGAGATTGGTAACTTGGTTGTAACTTTTTGTCACTCCTTATCTCTTTATAGCACAAGTCGCCAATGGCTCTCTGATGATGTGCCAAAGGAGGTACGAAAAGGTGTCATTGACAATCCAAGGTTTCGCATTTTCACTCACTGTTTATACATTACCGTTGACTGGATTAGATATTGTTTTGGGAATTCAATGGCTTAACAATTGGGCCCAATTAATTGTGATTGGAAGCATTTGACCATGGAATTTTAGTGGGAAAATCGACCAAGGAAATTGCAGGGCATCGATAGGCATGCTATTCAATCAACAGAGCCTAAAGACATTGAAAAGGAAGCACAACAAGGCCATTTTTTGTTTGCCTTGTAGCTATAATAAGAGAATAGTAAGATTGACCCCTTACACTCGAACATGAAATCTCTCTTTTCAGAATTTGATGATATATTTTAGGAACCTAAGCAATTGCCACTGCCACGTGAGATTGAGCATTGAATTATTCTCAAATAAGGAACAAAGACTATCAATGTTCAGCCCTGCTAATACGTATATTTTCAGAAAGATGAAATTAAGCGATAAGTAAATGATATGTTACAATCTGGTTTAATCCGATCAAGCACGAGCCCTTTTTCTTCCTCGAATTTGTTTGTGAAGAAGAAAGATGGGACCTAGAATTTTTGTATAGATTATTGAGCACTAAATGCAACCACCATTAAAGATCGATTTCTGATCCCGATTGTTGATGATATGATTGATGAACTTCATGGTGTGGTTTTTTTTCACTAAGCTTAACTTGATGATGGGTTATCATCAAGTTCGTATCCATCCTCCAGATATTTCCAAGACCACATTTCACACTCATAATGGTCATTGCGAATATTTGGTGATGCCTTTTGGTCTTCGCAATGCTCCATCAACTTTTCAAGCATTTATGAACTAGATTTTTTGTTCTTGCCTACGTAAGTTCGTGCTTATATTTTTTGATGATATTTTAATCTATAGTTCGAGTTGGCAGACACATATTGATCATATCCAAAAGGTATTCAACATCCTTCGGCGAGAACTACTTTTTGTTAAGTTTAAGATATATGCTTTTGGGAGTCAAAACTTAAGTGCCTTGGTCATATAATCTCGTTTGAAGGAGTGAAAGTTGATCAGACGAAGATCTACTTTGTACTCAATTGGCCACGTCCCATTACTGTTACGAAGTTATGCACCTTCTTGGTTTCATGGGATATTACCACAAATTTGTTCGCAATTACGGTATTATTGCTCAACTACTTACTACTCTATTGAAGACAGGGACAATCTGGCTAGAATATTCAAGTGAAATATGCTTTTCAAAGCCTTAAATTGGCATTGATGAGTAGCCAATGCTGGCTTTGTCGGATTTCGCAAAGACGTTTTCTATTCACACCAACGCCTCAAGTGATAGAACTGGAGCAGTTCTATCACAAAAGGGAGAGCAATCGCATTTATAAGTAGAGCATTGGGAGGGTTTAAACATTCATGGTTGACTTATGCTCAGGAAATGATTGCAATCATCGTTGTGGTACGTATGTGGAAACCGTATTTATTGGGCCGACACTTCATAATACAAATAGATCACCGTAGTCTCAATTTTTTTTGTAATAATGGATTCTGACACCAGAACAATATAAATGGATATCAAAACTTATGGGGTTTAACTATAAGATTTTGTATAAACCAAGTAAAGAAAACTCTATCGCTGGCGAGTAATCAAGGGTTGCAAGCCACCTAGCATTACAAGCTATCTTTGTACAACACATGGGGATAAGGGATGAACTTTAAAAGGAGACAATTCAACATCCATACATGTAACGTATTGGTAAATTGGCATTCCATTCTCCTAATCAACCATATTTGTGGCGAGAAGGGTTAATTTATTATAAAAATAGAGTTGTGGTGCCATCTAATTCTAAGTTAGTTTAACAACTCTTACAAGAGTTCCATGCTACTCCTGTTGGTGGTCATTCCAGAGTCTTACGAACATTTAAGCGATTGACATAACAATTTTATTGGCTGGGGATGTATAAATCAGTGCAAAAAATGTGGTAGCTTGTGATGTGTGTTAGCGAGTTAAAGCCAAAACGTTGTGCCTTGTTGATCTTCTATAACCCTTACCGATGTCTTGTCAAGTTTGGAAAGATATTTCCATAGACTTCGTTGATGGACTACCTCATTCTGATGACAAAGACACAATTATGGTAGTCATTGATCGTTAAGTAATTCAATCCATTTCTTGGCGATGTCCCATCCTTATACAGCAAGATCTGTTGCAGACAAGTTTGTGGAAGGAATAATCAAATTCCACGGGATGCCATGTTCAATAGTAAGTCATAGAGATCCTGTCTTTGTTAGTAATTTTTGGAAATAATTCCTTAAGATGTATGGAACACAACTGAATTTGAGTTCATCCTATCGTCCTCAAAGTGACAGATCAACTGAGGTGGCAAATTGTTGTTTAGAACAATACCTACATTGCTTTATTCAACAATGACCACGTAGTTGGTGTCATATTCTACCTTGGACATAGTTTTGGTACAACACCATGTATCATTCGTCGATCGACATGACCATTTCAAGCTCTCAACCACAGACCTCCACCTACACTTCCACGATTCAAACTTACTTCATCCACAGTTAATGAGGTTAACATACAACTTTCTTCTCATCATGAACTACGTAAAGAGTTGAAGACAAATTTGCATGTAGCACAAAATCATATGAAACAGTTTGCGGATACTAAAAGACATGATGTTTAGTTTAACGAGGGTGACAGGGTTTTTCTTAAGCTACATCCTTACCGACAACAAACAGTCTTCCGATGAGCCTCGCAAACGCTTCCCAACAAATTTTATAGCCCTTTACAAATTAAAGAACCCATTGGCCAAGTTTCTTATCGTTTTAAGTTGCCATTAGGTTCTCTTGTCCATCCAACTTTTTATGTTTCCTTACTAAAGAAGAAAATTGAAGAAACATTGACGACCATTGATTAATTGCCAATGTTAAACGATGATGGAGAGTTTCTTTTAATTCCGAAGATAGTTTTGGATGAAAGGTGGGTCAAACAAGGATCAAAGTTTATGTCCACGAGTCTTGTTCAATGGAAAGGATTACCACTAGAACACGCGACATGGGAGAACATCGACCAACTGTGCCATAGTTTCCTCAATTGAACCTTGAGGAAAAGGTTCGTCTTAGCTGGGGAAGTAATGATAAGAGTACTTTAAAAGTGGTCAACTCACTAAGGAGGTCGACACGTGCATGACCTCACAATCCGAGATATTTGGATTGAATGGGTCTTGTTCATTATTATTTTGTTTTTCTTTAAAGTTTTGTTTCCTAATTAAGTGTGAAAGTGGAGATGTGTTATCTCTTGAAAAGTAGGGTTTTGTTATCAAATAACTTTGTGTTTAAGCAATATTTCTAGATCAATAAAAGATAGTGAATTGTCTTGCAAACTTTACTTATTAGTGTTGCTTTTTTTAATCTATTCTACGGCTTGATCGTGACCAAATACATTTGATCAACAATTTTATGTTGATTTTTGTCACTGTTAAGTAAAGAGTCAAATCAAGAAGATGATAAAAGACTAAGATCCTCTATCATTTAAGCTTTTCTAAGGGGTCCCTTATCTTTTAAGTTTAAAAATCCTTATAGTTTTGGTTACTCTCAATTAACTCTTTCTATCAA
This sequence comes from Erythroxylum shatona, assembly GCA_027568895.1. NCBI lineage: Eukaryota > Viridiplantae > Streptophyta > Magnoliopsida > Malpighiales > Erythroxylaceae > Erythroxylum > Erythroxylum shatona. The sequence goes on along the minus strand of JAOSBK010000205.1, from coordinate 32,232,899 downwards.
AAGTATTAAATTAATTTTGCAAAAAGTTCCTCGTATTTCTCTAGTGTGAATAAAGATAAAAATTTAATTGACTCCTATAATTTTTCTATTTTTATAAAGCCTAGCTTATTGTTATCCTAATTTCTTAAAAAATCTTTTTAAATTTTAAGTATTCTCAATTTTCTATTACAAATCCATTCTTTTATTCTATTTACATGAACTTTTTTGTTGATTTAAGTGTTCTTAATGAGAACATTTAACTTTAATAGGTACTTCAGTTTCTAATATTAAATATTAAATAAAGCTATAACATTTCACATTTCAATATTAAAAGGCATTCTTTTATCATAGTTGATATAGAAATGTATAAGTTTCAATCAACTTTTAAGCTAAAAAAATATTTTTTAAAATTATTTTAATGTAAAATATCCATAACACTTTACCTAATTAGTAGTTAGCCTTAAAATACGTATGATAACTCAATATGATCCAAATTCCTAATCTTATATTGAGTTATTTACTCAACATACTAACAAAATCAATCATTTATAATTTTATATATTATTCTTCGTAGCTAACCTTGCTTTATACTTTCAACGCTTCCATTTAATTAAAGTTGTAAAGCAAAAACCACCAGCTACATTTAATTATTGTAATACTAAATGCATATGATTTAGATAATCTATAAATAGAGATAGAATTATTAATTAGATATTTGAAATTAACCTTAAGATTAGGCTTGGATATCTTAAAATAAAATTTTCACAAAGAATAGAATAATTATTAGATATAATATTTGTCTCGCAAGAATCATTAGATATGAGATTTGAGAGTACATAAGGATCAAAATTCGTCTATGAATTTAGATATGATTCTTTTACTTAATAGTATTAACATAAGCAACTATGTAATTATTAATAACTTTGGCTAATTTTTTAGATGAACAAAGATTCTATGGATGTTATTAAATTTTTTTGTCTATTCTAAATTAACATTTCTTTTACGTTTAGTTTTAAAAGCTCAGCATCTCTTCCAATATGTTCCTATAACTAGAATCTCCCCTAGGGAGGTATTATAATTCTTTTTAAATAATATAGCTCATATTTATGAAAAGAGGCATTCAAAGTCATATGTAGTTTTTTTTATCATATTGTCACACCCTTTGTAATTGAATGTGACTAGAATTCATTAGTATTATATCATAAAGTACCTTATACCTCCTTATAAAGAAAGAAATTTAACACATGTGTGTCCATTATATTCCTCCTTATTTATTAAGTTATTGAAGTTTGTATGGCTTTTGATGCTTTAAAGTAAGCAAACTCATTTTCCACAAGAGACATGCTAGCAATATTAGTACATCTTCATACATCAGTAATCATATTATATATCTTCTTTTTATAAGACATCTAATGTGAAATATGTTTTTCTATTGCTACTTTAACTCATTCTCGTTCATTTGAGCCTTCAATACTCTTCTAAGTATAAATGTCTCACTATTAATGTGATAATCAACATTGTAGTCATTAACATAAATTGGGGTGTCAAATTGTACCTAACTTGCATTTTCTTATCATGAATTCGAGGGTGAGTGCTTATTTATGTGATTACTTATTACTCTTCTAAGTATAAATATTTTAATATCAATACATAATCAAGATTGTAGTCATAAACTTTGTTTAGGGTGTTGAATTACCCCTAGTTGGCCTCGGTCTTATTATGAATTTGAGGGTTTTTGTCTTTTTTGTAACTTGACAAGTTTGACTAGATGCTTCTCTAAGAGCTTTCTCATATTATTATATATGATTTTGATCTTCTTATGTTGTTGCATGTTTTGCAAAAGAAAGGATGCACTTTCTTTCTCTTCTTTGGTTGTTGAATCACCTTTACAAGACATGTTTACAAGCTCCTTGAAGAAACCCTAATTTTCTTTTTTTATTTTATTTTTGATATATAGAAAACTAACACAAGATAAAGACAAAGGAACAAGAAGATGAAGGAAACATATTTTTCTAAGAAGCCAGGCATGCTTAAGAATAGGGAAAAAAAAAGAGATTTACAAACAAAAACTAGAAGAAGAAATCATAATTAAGAATTGAAAATGAAAACAAAAAATCAAAAGTTATAGACACTTGATTTATAGCCTAGCTTTGATAATAAAAAATATGAACTCGCTTAATAATAAATCTTATAGAACCTATAAACAAGATTGGAATTTTAACAAGAAAGTTAAATCAAGCAATTGAAAATGATCCTTTTATTGTAGAGAAACCATAATTGAATCCAAAAAGTTTAGAACACCACAAAGTAAACTTTGGTGAGTTCTCCAATAGGTTTAATAAAAAACAAAGATGAGAAGAACAATCTTGACTAAACTAAATAAATCTCAAAATTCTATATATCTAAATTTGTTTTCCTTTGTATAAGGGCACATTTGATTCCTACTTAAATTGAAAAGCTAACTATTATACAACTTTAATTGGGAACTCTAAACTACTAATACTACTTTTAATTAAAATCTAATATATTAATCTGATCATGACTCCAAATACCAGTTGTGCTCATGTAAAATATTAAATAAAAACTTATATTTATAGTTTGAAATTATACTCAAATCAATACAAATTAACCTAAAACTTAATAGATCAAAACTTAATCAATCCAAGTCTAAGATAAACTATATTTATAAAGAATGGTCACAATATTTTTTAAAAACTATAAATAACTTAGGTTTTTATAAATATTTATTTTTATAATAGACCAATCATCAATATTTTAACTTTAATTATTTTGGAGAGATTATTTATAGTTAATACATAAAATCTTCTTATGATAAGGATTTAACCCAAAGATGCTTGTGGTTTGATAATTTTATATAGTTTTTCGAAAGGTAATTAATTTCATTAAATAAAGACTCTATAAAACCTTAACAGTATAAAATATCAAGTTAATTTTATATCTTTTTTAATAAAAGGTAATTCATTGAATGAAAGTAATGGAAGCACAAGGTGGTAGAAATAGCTAGTATAAAGTTGTTAGGAGATGAAGATTAATCACAATGGTACCAAATAGGAGAAAGAAAACTAATTTTGCAACTTTAGATTGTCATTAGAGCAGCTTAGGAGATTTTCTATTCCATAAGAGTTTTATTGCTAAATTTGTGCTTGCATTTGTATAAGTGGATATGCATTTGAAGTGGATCTGAAAGATCTATTGTTCCTTTCATTCCAAATACTAGCAACCATGCAAGCAAGAGCTATGATAACTAGCTATCGCTCCCTTCATGCATATGCTTGATTTGAGTACTCCACACTGTGATATCAGACCAAGTAGTTGTAGGATTGTTTATCTCACAAAGAACCATTATGGATTTTCATATTCTATTTGAATAAAAGCAAGAGAAGAACTTATGGTTATGAGATTCGGCTTAAGTTTTGCACAAAGAACACTAGTTTCAGATTTGCAAATATTTTGCAATTTTGTCCATTGTAGATAGTTTTAGTTTGAATGCTTACATGGAGTATGTGTATATCTAGGGTTATAGTTCTTGCACCATACCACATGATGCCAAGGAACTTGGGGATGCTCTTCTCTGTAGACAAGTCTGGTTGAATATAGGTAGAGAATTGACCAGAATGTTCAACATTCCATAAGATTGTCTGCTTGCCTTGTTAATCTGAAACTGAATATTAATTGGATCAAACAGCTGCTATTATAAGCTTGCTTCAGAATTGCCAATCTATGAGCTACATTTACACCTCCATTTATGTGATTTTTGAGGACTTGAAGTTTAGGGATATAATAGAGATATGGTATTATGAATAGTTAATTAACTAATGAATTGTATTTTTGTAATATTGATAAAAATTATAATTTACATATAATTTTAAATTGTTCTTTAAAAATATCATGTTAATTTTAGTTCTAAAACCTTAATAATTAAATACAAACAAAAGCCATTTTTTGAAAAGAGCAGCCAAAACCTAAAAAATATTGATATAAGAAATTGTTAACTTTTTTTCATTGTACAAAATCAATATTCTTGATTGGTTTGAGAAAATTTATGATGACATTATTTGGAAAAAAAAAATGGTTGATGCTGTTTTTTAAAATAGAAAACTTGTGATGACATTATTAGAAAATACTACTGTGTATAGTGTCTACCTTATCGAAATTTTCTATTTTAAAAAAGGACATCAACCTTGTAGTTCTTAACAGAATATACTTAGTGAAGTTAATAAATGCAAATGAATATGATTTGCTTTTTGAAAATTTTCATCATGTAAAACAAAGTTTTTAAATTATAAATTGCTGATGATATTGTGGTAATTACGAACGATGTAGATGTAATTATAAAAAAATTGGCCACAATTGCAGCAAATTACAGTAACAGTCGTAATATTAAAACCTTGATACAAAGTATAAAATAAACTTTTAAGAGGCTGAAATCGTTAATTTACTTACTGATATAGATCCTTTGAATGATAAGGGAGAGAGTAATCTACAAACTGATTTTCCTTAGATTAAGCTGATCATTCTAAACGATTTTGTGTCAATAGCACTAGCATCTTAAAATGGGTGACAAAAGTCACAAAAGGGCCTTTTTAATGGAATGAACTATATTGCTGCCACTGTCTTCGACCCTTAGATATAAACCATTTATGGATTATGAAACAAGCTTGCTGCGTCCTTTAGATCGAGTGCAAACAGGGTTTTTATTACTTATGAGCGAGGATTGTAACGTTTATGCTTAGCCTTTGTATACGCCGACTATATATATATATATATATGTATATATAGAGCTTAAGTTGGATTGTAACATTTATGTTTAGGTTTGTATATGCCTACTCTCTCTCTCTCTCTATATATATATATATTCGTGTCCTGATAATTTGTATCTTTTTCACTTAACACAAGATAAACAAATGAAAGAAAAGTTTAAACGACAACTGTTTATGCGTAAAAAGCCCTAATTATTCATTGTCGTGTCTCGAGCAAAAGGATTGATTGTAACCACTAGTGTCTTAATTAGTTAAAAGGGACAAGTAGAAACGTCGCGAAAATGAGATCACTTAATGTTGGTTTTCCTTAATACTTACTTTTAATATATTCTTTCATGTCAACTATTGTAGATTAGACGTCATTTCTGATAATTCTCACTGCTGCTACATTTTCTCGTGGCTTCCTCAAGATGTAACAGAGGTAGGACCACGACTATTAATAAACAATTGAAAAGGGAAAAAATGCTTTAGACAAGGAGAAGGACATTTAATATTTAAAAACTGAAGCAGAGTGAGACTGTATCCCATACCACTTAATCAGTTTGACTAAAATCTTGGCTTCGCTTTCTGAACAAGAAATTCTGTGAAATGGTGTAAGAGTAACATCTATGCGTAGCATGTTTAACGTCATCAAATGCAATTGGTTGTTGATCTTAACAACAAATCCTTGATGAGACCCTTCCAAATATTCCCACTGCAGCCTACATGGGTAGATTTCAGAACTGAATTGGGGTTTTTAGGTAACTCAGTATATATGGAAAACCTATGAATTACAGCCTCGGCCTCATCTTCAACAAGTTCTGTATCTACTTCTGCTATACTAGATGGCCCTATTAAATTCACAGGCTCCATTCCCTTTACATCTCTTCATCTCTCATCCCCATTTACGCTTTCAACTAAATAAATTTATCAGGCTTCTAGGAGAAAAGATTAAGCTCCCCATCACTGCCAATAATTGAAGGCGATATATGTATAAAGACAAGATAGCATCTCATGAACAATAAAAGCAGTTCATTCTGTGTCAGTAGAAGACGGCTCCAACAAATGGGAACGTTTCCACAAAAAGGACTTGATCTTTCAATAGATTTCCATTTTTATTTCTTTGGATAGTTTAGCAATTAATTTCGAGCAACTTGTTTCTCTAATCGCACTCTTCACATCTTATTAAAGATGATGGAGGAGGTAATCCTTCCAAGTGATTTAAGACTGAAGTGGCATTTCAGTTTGGACCCTTTCTTGTAGAATAGTATAAACTAAGGATTTAAATTATTTCAGTGCCGTAATTATAATTACAGTGTTATACTTTTAGAGATAGTTGTGAGTATTATTAAGATTTGATGACGTCTGATATAGTCACAATTATATCTTCAACCACCTCAATGATTCGTAACCTTAATGTCATGGGCAACCCATCACAAACTAACCCAATAATAGTGTTGGATATCACGTAAAAAAAAGAATGAATATAATGGTGTTTCAACATTTTATTCATCTGTGAAAGCGATTTTTGTTGTTTGATTTTATCAAAATACATTATGGTGACTGCAAACTGTAGAATATATACATGAAATACATAGACGTAAGAACTAATGAATATCTGAGCAAGCGTACGATAGACACAAGATCTTTAGCTTGTGATATGTCCATGGATTAGTTAGAACATATAATAAGAAGCACTAGTATTTCTTTGTGAGGTTAGTTATCACATTCTAATTAAATGTTCTTGTATACGTAGATGAATATATAACAGGCGGCCGGCACAGAGAGAGTTGTGGAGATTGAAAGCCAGGGGGGCTTCTGTTGATTGATGCAAATCATCCACCATATCTGATGTGAAGATATATGAGAAGGTGACTTTTGCTTGGATGGATCGCAAACCAAAACTTTGAAAGTAATATACAAATCATTTTGAAAAAAGACCTCTTGGAGGATGTTGGAAAAGGGGGAATGATTAAACTTAGCTTTAAGGAGGAGCAATGGAGAGGCGCACTGGGAGCAAGGGGACCTACCATTTGGGAATTTTAAGTTGTGAATGTATGGAGAATAGATGTTACCTTTCCCTTTAAAAGAATGGTTGGTTAAGTTATTAATCTTTGATGGAATGTCTCTACCTTAAGCTCTTTACTTCTAATCCTAATATAATATGGAATTTCACTTATAGCCCTTTCTTTTTCTTTCATATCCCCACCATGGATCTTCATATGGACCCTCATTTCCTACTTATAGTCTCCTTCTTTTCATATATTATGGGGTCTCTTTTCCTTCTCTAGAATTATGGTTATATTACATATTGTGACTCCCCTAATCTCCGACACATCTTAGAACTTGCTTGCAAGTCTAAAAACTAATTAAAAAAGGAAAGATGATTTTCCATTTATTTTCTCACATCAAATGCAAAAAAAAAATAATAAAAGGCAAAAGAATCATAAATGACCAAATTAAGATAGGCACAAGAAAGCTAGATGTAAACAAAGGCAAGCAAAGTGAGTTTATCTTTTAAGAGAAAATCTAGCAGAGCATTTAACCAAGGCTCGGGGCTAACACAAGAAATGATTGGATGTACCATCAAGATAGTGTTCTGTATAGTTGCCGACGCGAACTTGAAGTAGCTAAGGAGTCATATATGTTATGTTAGTAATTTTGATGCTTTACAGAAAGTGATTGGAAAAGAACATTAGCTAATCCATACAGAGCCCCTGTTGCAAGTAGGTCCTGATGGAGGAACCCGCCGCAGTATTTCCCAAACACTTAATCGCGATCTCTCTTTCAAACATGGCATTGATTGTGAATGTGAGTGTTGGACGAAAGCTACGCGTCGGATTATGGTGTCCAATTTGTTTGGGCTATCCACCGCAGACTTGAGCTGCAATTACATCTTACTTGTCTTATGACAAATCTTAAGCCCATTTCTGAGTCAAGGATAAAAAGGAATATAGAAGGGCTACAGTACAAATAACTGAGGCATTTAAAGCCGGTCTTTTTTTTTTAGTTACAAAGAAAAACACGAAATCTAGCCTAACTGACGCAGAGATCTGCGATACAAAAATCCTTGCTGGTCCTGAGCCAGAGGAAGCTGGATCAGAGTCGGAGGCTTCTGAAGAATCCGAAAACCCGCTGGAGAGTTAGCTGCTAAAGAAGTCAGATTATCGGCACACTGGACCCTTCTATGGCCTTTAAAATGACAAACATCCACCCACCGTCACCCTTTCTTTTTTGACTCAGTTTGATTTTGACCAAGTTGACCGAATCTTATGGGCCAAAAGTAGTTGGTCCGATTTCGCCAATAACTTTACCATTATTTCAAAAATAATGTTTGTTTTTGACATTTTTTCAAAAAATTATAACATGGGTAGGATTTGCCGGTCTGCTCATGGTCGCGGGCATGTTAGCCCATGGTTAGACTGGGGCACGGGCTGACCTATCCTAGCCTATCGAACCACAAGACATCCTAGTCCATAATCGGTCGGGCCGAGTTAGGAGAGAATTGGGTCAAAACTGGCCCATTAAAATTCATATTTCCTTTAGATCAGAAGTTTTCAAGCCCAGGCCACTCTTCCAGTAGATAGCCTACCCCTGCGCCCTTGCAATATTATCATGTTATGTAAAGTACCAAAAAGTAAATTCAAGGCCTTTCTACAATTAAATTGCTTCCCCAATTACAAACGGCAAATTTGTAGTCTAAATAGTTAGATAGCGAACCTATTACTCATATTTAATACATTATAACAGAAAAATCCTAGAATCTGCTGATATTATAACGCTTTAGTAACTAAAACGCTTACAGTAAGTGTAGTGCTTTTTTTTCAAGATTCCGTCCAATAATAAAAGGGAAAAATCAACGTTCTATGTGAAAATTCAATAACTCTTTTCTTCAATAGGTAAAAAAGAATCGTTTTTAAAATCGACTTGATTTATTATAAATGAAGAGAAAAAAAAAAACTTAAGAGCAACCCACATCAGGTCTGGACATAGAGCAAGCCCACATCTTACTTTATCTACTGCAAAAGATAACTCTATATAACTTAATTACTCATTCAATTCATCTTATAATTTAACAACTACAACTTAAGGATTCCCTATCGACTCAACCAATGCACCAAGTGTTCATTTCAAGTTCTCAACATATGAATGCACTCAAATTTCATTTTGTAACCCATCTAGGCTGGCATTAACTCATTCTATGAATTTCCTTCAGATGTTTGACTCTAACCTAGGAAATTTATTTGGTCATATCTTTAGGGTTTCATAAAAACTCTTATTATCCATGACATAATCTATTTATATATATGATTTCTTAATTTATATGCATGAAATATGAAATTGAATCAAAACATTAGCATATATCTCGATTCAAACACAATAAGTAATTATGAATAATTTACAAATTATCTTGGATCATTTATTAAATTAAAGAATCAATCTAAACACATATTTCCAAGATTCATCTTATCTATGTTTATCCCAATTTAGTTCATACTAAGATAAAGAAAACCAATGACAATAAAGACAAATATATAAAAAAAAATTAATTCATATTGATCTTAGTCTTTACTTGAATCTAGATGGAAATCCTTTGTTTTCTCTCCTAAATTGCTTCCTTCTTGTTTCAAAATGCTCTAATTTTTGTCTCTAATAATGTGAAATCATCTAATAAAAAAATTGCCTTTTATTCTCATGAAACCCTAACAATTTGAATGTTTCAACTAGTATAGGTCTAACATATAACCATATTTATCCTACATTCCAAAAAATTAAAGCCAACACAAATCCATGTTGTACCCATAATTTGACCACTTTTTCACCACCATAATAAATATATGTCGGTGTTATGCAACACGAATCTATGTTCATCTTGCACAAATCCATCTTGCTGCAAGTTGCATTAAATAGCTCCACTTTGACTCAAATTTACCCAAAATTGTTCCTTCTTCATTATGGAGCTGTAATAAGGCCTAAAAACAAAAGTACCAAATTGAATATCAAATCCTATAGAAATAATTAAAAAAGCAAAATACTCTTAAAATAATAATAAGAAACTAATATATTTAATATTTACCAATTAAAAGGAATACAAAATATGTTTTGATAGAGCATTATGCATTGTATTTAGAGTAGTTAAAGATAAAATTTTTGAGTATGAGAGAAAGAGATATATTACAATTAATCTTGATGATCTAACCAAATTTAAGTTATTGCATTGTTATGTCAAAAGAAATCTGAGTGCTTTTGCCACCCTGGATTGTAAATATTCAAATAAGGATGATTACTTCCCTAACCAAATTTTGTGCCTTATTGAAGTTCGCAAGGGTCTTTTGCTCCCCATGATATCTTTCCTTCATCATCGTTATTTCTATCTCTTTCTGGCATTTAACTTTTTGGATTCCTCATAGTTGCTTTGTGATGTCCAAATTGATTTATCTTCTACTTTGCACCTAGCTTCCTTCTCTCTCTCTCTCTCTCTCTCTTTTTAATAATTTCTTATGATTGGGTACCACAATCATAAGAAAGGGAAATAATTTGTTAAACAAAATAATTCAAAAATTCCTAAACTAATTCACCGACGACACTAAAAACTTGTTGAGCAAGTTTTACTTATATAAAACTCTCAATATTTAGCAAGTGCACAAATTATAAAGCGTAGTAATTAAGGTGTCAATTCCACGAGGAATTAGCTAAAACTAATTCAATCTTAACTTTGTCTAAGGTTACAAAAACGGGAACTAAAATGAAAATAAAACTAAATAGAAAAGTAACAATTGAGTATGATTTGATTAAAAAAGAAATTATGAAATTAACATAAGTAATCAAAATGGAGCAAAACCACTTAACAATTGAGATATTACATGAGACAAGATCAAAAAATTATGAGAAGAAGGGATTCATTTTATCATCATTTTGCTACCCTAACCACTTTTGATTGAATCAGTATCGATCCTAAATTTTCATAGGGTTTATTACTATCTCTCAAGATCTAATCATTTAACCCTAATTCATAAGCCCTAATTGATTTCGAAATTTCAATCTTGCAATCTTTTGATTAACAAAAATAGTTTACGTCTTCAACTAGTTCTTAAATGATCTATCAGATAATCAGGTACTCGCACAGGATCTCTCTTCGTATGATTATCGATTTGATATTTATATGACCTATTAGGTTGTTAACTCTCATTAACCATCCTAATCATATTACTATCAATTCAATTTCTCAATTTATTATTGAAGTATGCACATTAACAAATATCATAATACCCAAACATTTCATTGTCACCAAAATCAATTAAGTCATAAAATGATTCAAGAATCAATTCGAAAATGAAGTTAGAACATCATTAACAACATATTCAACATCCTTAAACCCAAAGCACATCAAGATGAAGTGAATAAACAAGAGGAAATATAAAATAACTTGAGATGGCTGGGTTGGAGTGCAGCGGGCTGAAGCTCCTCTTCTCTTATCTCCTTCTTCTCTCTTCCTTATGTTCTTTCTCAAAATGGAAAACGGAGGCCCTTCTTATTAGGGTCATTTAATTATCTTATATAGTCCTGGCACCATTTAGGTTAAAAACTAGGTTTTTCCCAAGCCAAAAAGTCCAAAAGGACCCTTTAAAAATGAAAAAAAGAAGGAGATCCTTGCACATGCCACATCCTTGTCGTGATTATTGTTGGATCGCTTATGGCCTGAGTGTTCTCAATACGTAACGGAAAAGACCATAAAACAACAATATGTATAATCGAAAACTATAGCATGTATGAAAAATACCTCTTGACGTGGATTTTTTTTTCAGATTCGTAAACACTGTAATGCACGAATGTCCTCTACCAGTATCCACATAGGGATGAATGATCCGGGCAGCTGCTCGTGTGTGCTAGCACGTTCAAAAACTCTTTCGAACGCCGCATAGTTTTTCTCTCAGAAGGTGGCTAGGGTTTTTCATCTCTTATATCTAATGAGACATAAGTTTCTCTATTTATAGAGAAACCTCATAATTCTTATTCCTATTAGGAATAAGAATATCATAATTCTAAACCCATTAGAATTATTAAAGCCCAATAAGTTTTGGCTCTTATTATATCTCATATAATAAAAGCCCGACAACTTATTTCAATCTAGCCCAATAAATATATCCACACATATAATTCAATGCCCTAAGCCCAAAACCATTTTGATAGCTTAGTTAAGTTTAACCATACTTTACCTATGAATATCACCATTATTCAAATGTCTTCCCTAGATGATTCTTATATGCCTTGCTTTGGCAAAACCCACATAAGGATAATCTAGAGATAAACATGGGTAAAGTTTTATGGAAGGCATATAAACTTAATATTGTCATGAGGGTCGTTCTTAGTACATTATGAAAGTTACTAATCCTATTAGTAAGGGTGTTTGTACTATACTAGTTCTAATCCTATACTACAACATACTTGAGTATATAAATTAGAAACATAGAATAGTAATTCACACATGAATATAAATATTCAAACAATATAAATAAAATATATGTAAAACGACCCAAAATATATAACACCTATTTCGAATCCATGTCTTACATGGCAGAAACCCTAGCAGCCATCTTTGAAGGAAGTCTCAGCCATAACCCTAGATGCCACCTTTGAATGAAGTTTCGATAATCAACATATCTCATAGCCGAAACACTCATGGCCGAAACACTTTTGACCGAGACAAATATGACAGAAACATCTCCATACCCGAACTCTTCCTTTTGCCGAAACAAGCCATAACTGAAGTACATCTTGATGTAATCAACTTCTATGGCCGAAAACTCCCTTCTTGTCATATATTCACGTTAGTACCAAGAGAATAAACAAATGCGAAAACAACATGCATGAACATAAATCATATTCCTATCATGCATCCAAATCCGTAAGTACATGTAATCAAAACTTGCATATTTTCGACTATACAGAAGCACATAACTTGGCTCTGATACCACTGTTGGATCGCCCATGACCCAAGTATTCTCAATACGCAGCGGAAAAGACCATAAAATAATAATATGTATAATCGAAAACTATAGTATGTATTAAAAATACCTCTTGACGCGGATTTTCTTTTTCAGATTCGTAGACACTGCAATGCGCGAATGTCCTCTACCTGTATCCACACAAGGATGAACGATCCAGGCAGCAGCTCGTGTGTGCTAGCACGTTCAAAAACCCTTTTGAACACCGCACAGTTTTTCTCTCAGAAGGTGGCTAGGGTTTTTCGTCTCTTATATCTAATGAGACATAAGTTTCTCTATTTATAGAGAAACCTTAATTCTTATTCCTATTAGGAATAAGAGTATCATAATTCTAAACCCATTAGAATTATTAAAACCCAATAAGTTTTGGCTCTTATTATATCTCATATAATAAAAGCCCAACAACTTATTTCAATCTAGCCCAATAAATATATCCACATATATTTATTCAATGCCTAATAAATTAGGCCCAAGAGAA
>JAOSBK010000205.1:32169280-32181681 GCA_027568895.1 Erythroxylum shatona | reverse complement strand
CGCTATTCATTTTGTTTTCGCCTCCGATTTCCGTTTCTTTCGGTTGGGATCCGGTGTTCCGGATCGGGTCCCAACAAGAACACTCCTTTAGAAGAGAGTATTGCCAAATTATTTCATTTTCATTGTCTAAATGATTAAGAAAAGTAGACCGAAAGTTAGTTTTTGGGAAAAATCTGAAAGTAATACAATGAGAAATGAATTATGATTTTAATGGTTTTATTGAGGTATAAGCCTAAGTACAAATGATAATTAAGTGAATTTTGAGATAGGATTGATTATGTGATTAGGATAATGGAAAAATACTTAGGATTGTCGTGAACAAGTATTGTACATATTTCATTACATACATGTGCATTATTAAACACTTATAATTATGCAAATTGTGATATATGTATATGTTATTTGATATAGAGGAGCAATAGGAATGTCAACTTCCAGATGTTGCCTGAACTTCCAGGCATTAGCTTCAGGAGCAACTTATGGGTAGACTTAGATTGTCTTACTTTACTGTTTGTTTTGTTTATATTATGAATTGAATGATTATGCAATGTGAATGTGTTAGTTCCGGACAATATATGTCTGAGGAGTTTGATAAATGTAAAAACATTGAAGCACTCCTTGTATACAAATTTGATTGAAATAAGTATACACAACTTGATTGTTAAATGCCGGAGCATGGTCCAATGATAAGTGTGTTCTGAATGTTTGTTTGCATATGAATGAAAAGTTATTCTCAACTTTAATGTTGAATACCAGACTAAGGTCCGATGATATGTGCATGTGATTGAATGAGGATATGCAAATGTGATTGATGCATTTCATTACATGAATGCATGAAAAATAAAGGCAGTTGTGACTAGAGTAGCCACCAAAAAAGAGCTTAAAGCTCATAGTGTGAAAAAGAACCTAGAGCTCAGAAAGTGATTAAGAGCCAAAGGCTCACTATATAAAATGAACCCAGTTATCGTTATTAATAAGCCCGATATCTACAATGGATACAAGACAGTTATAGGCACTTGGTCACAATAATGTAATAACTAAAAGTGAGTCTCATGAGCATTGCATATGTATATGATATGTGTTGAATGGGAAATGTGAAATGAATGATCAAGTGATATATGCTTAAGTGAATGTGTAATGTACGTTACTTGATCCGATGATTTAATGAATTGTATATATTATATGATTGAATGAGCCATCAAGGATGGTCATTCACTGAGTTCAATAAACTCACCCAAAATTTGCAATATTTTTTAAGCTAAAAAAAGCTACCCCGTTGGGCAAACTAGAGTATAAACATTGCATTCAACTAAGAGGTAAAGGTTAGGATGAATTTGCGTCTGCATAGAATTTTCCAATAATTTTTTTGTATTAAAGAATGTATTATGAAATTATTGTACAATTTACATGTGAATGAATTTGTATTGTAATGACATTATGATTGTGAGTGTTCTGTATTTGAATTAGGTCCTAGTGATTAATGAAATTCTAGTAATAAAAAAATGTTGGTAACACTTGAAAATGAAAAATGTTTACGAAATAAAATGGGACCAATTTGATAATTGATTTCCGCATATATGTGTATTGCTTTGAAAGAAAAAGTTTTTTAACGACATTTTACTGACTGAGTGCACTAGTATGTCACCATCACTGGGCGCGGACTTGGATATCATTCAGGATGTCGGGTACAGGTCTTGCGAGAGTGGAGTGTTACAACGAATCCTTTATCTCAATGTACAGACTAAAAGATATGGGAGGTAAGCCTCTAAATTTCTAGTTGTGTAGGAAAAAATTTGAGTTCTACCATTGGCTTTCAACATACAATTTTGTTTGAAAATCTTGTTAGTTCTTAGGAATTGCCAATTCAATGATACCATTTATGAGAAAAACGGTGAGCTAGATTCATTAGTTAAGTTTTAAACACTTGAAGTCTAGTTTTTACTTTATGCAAAAACAATTTTCTATGTAGGTATGGAAGATAGATCTAACTAGAGCATGGAGCATAGGCAACTATTTTTTTAGGATGTACGCATCTCAGGGAAAGTTAGATCTTGGTGCTAGATGAAGTAATTACATTTACTAACAATGCAACTCAAATGATTTTGCAAAAAAACTATTAAAACTGAATTTGGAGACTAAAGTATGATCACAGTGGCTCATAGGATCCCATCAGTTATGGATCGTGACATGGTTCATAATTATGAAAGATGGTTAGTCTCATGCTTTTAACTCCTTAATTCATCTGGCTAGTGTATCTAAACCTAATATAAACTTCTGCTAATTTTTTCTTGAGCATTTTAAAAACTTATTGAGAGAAAAGAAACAAATGTTCTTATACTCAAATGATGACTCTATCAAAAAATTGTTCAAATTAAGAATAAAAATTTGAGTAAATTTCTAAGTAAATAAAATTTCTGTTACTTTTTAAGAAATCCAATGTACGATGACCCAACCAAGTCTGTCAGGATACAAGGTTCATTTTTTATGGAACTAATGAATGAATATTGTTCTCATTTTCACTCCGCACAATCACATTGATAAAGGGAAGTTTTAAACAAAAGCATTTAAAATAGGATGCTAGAGATTTAAGAGAGAGGGTCAAAGTCTGAACTACCACACACTTAAGTACTACTAGCATTCTACAAGTATATAAGTAGACTTTGCCTTCTGGAAAGATTGATAAGTTTACCCAATAACATTAGTCAGGAGTTTAGGTTATGAGGTAAAGTGAATTTTGAGAGAAACACATGAACGAGTTCTTTTTCTATTAATTTTTCTTTCAAGTCCATTATGACTCAAATTAGAATAAAAACTCGTCCAAAGAAAACAAAGACAGTGAGGAGGACAAACTTGGAGATAGACCAAAATTTTATCATGAACACAATACAAGGATAATACAATCATCTCACTAAGAAATTTAATAAAGGGAGGGATAAGTAGGAGAAACATGAAGTTACCATATCTAGTCTATAATATAAATTACCTTCACCTATTAAAGTCGATGATGTTAAGGTTTATGATAAGTTTGGGAATGCTACCAACTATTTAAGGAAATTAAACTTAAAGAGATATAGAGGAGAAAGAGGTGGAAAAGGAGGTAGGATGGGAATATAAGGAGGGCGTAAATTTTTTTAGGTTATGATAGAGGTTATAAAGAAAGGGCAGATATTAATATGGATAGTATTAAGATGGTACCACCTTTTATAGGAAAGATAAACTTGGATGTCTATTTGTTGTAGGAAAAATGTAGTGAGTTTGTTTTTTATTGTTACAACATTTCGTAAGAGAAAAAATTTAAGTTGGTGGCTATAGAGTTTAATACTTATACCATAGAATGGTGGGATCTATAAATCCTCACTAGGAGAAGGCACCGTGATTAGAATTTAGAAGGAGATGATAGAAGTGACTAGGAAATGCTTTATTCCAAATTCCTAGCTACAAACTTTAATTCAATGTTCCAATAGTTTGGAGGAATACTATAAGGAGATGAAGGTTCTCATGGTTTGATCGAATATGGAGGAAGATAGGGAAATAACAATCACTTATTTCATTTGTGGTCTAAATATAGAAATTGTCAATGTTGTAGAACTATATCATTACGTGGAGTTGGAGGATGTAGTTTACACGGCCATGAAAGTAGAAAGACATCATAGAAAGAGTTGCATTGACTGTTTTGGTATTTCTAGTGCAAGTTCTTTATCATGAAGTAAATCATAGAGTATAAAGGATGAAAAAGCTCCAAAACCTAAATATAAGCAACCAAATATAAAGTATAAACACCAAGTAGAGAGAAAGCGAAGACTGATTCATGTTTAACAACTAGGAATCAAGATATCAAGTGTTTAAAATGAGAGTATATAACCTCCCAATGTCCTAATAAGAGGTTGCTAATGTTGATGGATGATAAAGAGTATTTGTCTAAGAGTAAAAGAGGTGGATGAGTTGATGAATGTATTGAGAGGCCTAAAGATGGAAGGATTGAAGTCACTAGAAGGGCGTTGATTATATATATATGAGAGAGGAAGATGTGAATAAACAATAGGAAAATCTCTTCTACAAGGTGTTCAACAAGGATCAAATCGGTAATATGATTATAGATGGAGGGAATTGTGAAAATGTAGTTAGTGGAGAAATTGAAATTACTATCTAGAAACACCCTAACCATACAATTTATAATGGTTAAATAAGAGTGGGAAGCTTAGGGTAACAAAGGAAGTTCTAGTTTCTTTCTTAATTGGGAGGTATAAGGATGAACTATAATATAATGTGCTGCCTATACAAGTGGGTCACATTCTTTTAGGTTTTTTTTAATAATTTGATAGGCGAGCCATACATGATGGTATAAGAATCATTATTACTTTACCACAAATGAAAAATAGATAACCTTTTCTCCATTACCAAAGCATGTTTATGAAGATCAGTTTAAGATTTTTAAAAGTGAGCAAGAGATCAAAGAGAAAGAAATGGGAACAAACATATAGGGATAATTGAAAGACTTTTGGATAAAGTAAAAAATGAGATATAAATATGATGGAAAAGAAGTAAGTTATGTAGCAAGAGTTGAGGATGTGAGAGATGCATTCTTAACCAAGTTCCAGATGTTTTTTATTTGTTAATATTATTTTCTTTCTTTTAATGTTGATATTAATGGTACTTTTCCTTATAGATTTGCTTATATTTTGTATGAATTTGATGATCTCTTTCAAGAGGATATTCTATTTGGATTACCACCTATGAGAGGGATAGAGCATCTAATTGATTTCATCCTTAGAGCTTAAATCTAAACTAGCCAACATATAAAACAAATCTAAAAGAGGCAAAAGGGACACAAAAACAAGTGGAATAACTCTTTGAAAAGGTTTATATGAGAGAAAGCTTAATCCCTTTTAATTTATTATTTTACTAGTTTTAAGGAAGGATAGATCTTGGAGAATATGCATGCATTATCATAACATTAACAAAATCACTATAAATTATAGACATCCTAATGATAGGCTTCATAAGTTATATGTTGTACATTTATTCTCTAAACTTAGACCTTGTCAAGTTAGGACTACAAAAGGTGATAAATGAAAATTTTCTTCTAAAACTACATATGCTTTGTATGAGTGATTTTTAATGATTTTTTAGTCTAACTAATACACCTATCACATTTATGAGAATAATGTACGATATTTTATAGAGGATTTTAGGTAAAATTTTTGTTATGTATTTTGATGATATTCTTGTCTATATAAAGACCTTAAATGAGCAACGATATATAAAAAAACTAATAAGGGGATAAAGAAGTAATATTTGATCCTAGAGATTGGGTCGGGGTACATTTAAGAAAATAGAAGTTTCTAAGCAAGCTTAAGTATAGACCTCAATTTATAGACAACGTATATAACAATGCTTATAATATTGACTTGCCATATACAGTAAGGAGTTCATACCACTTTTAATATTTCTAATTGATCTCTTTTTGATTTGTATATGAAGATGTTGATTTGAGGATAAATCCTTTTGAAAAGAGCGGAAATATAGGAACTAAGCTTTTATAAATGTACAAAAGCTTCAGAGAAAGGGAGACATGAAGAGGGGCTCGAACATATTACAACATATTCAAGTAAAATGCCAAGTTGCTGAAGATCCATTGAAGAACACTGGAGAACTATTAATGAGGAGTATAGCAAAGAAGGCCAAAGAAGCTCTCAATAATCTAATGGGGGATATTTATGCAAAGAGTGATGCTTTTTTATTTTAAGAGATTGAAGTTAATTATATAAATTTGATTCAATTGAACAAGAATGCTTTAGAAAAAAGTTATAGAATGTAACTAATGTTGATGTCATATTGGTGACTAATACTAGTCATATACTGAATTTTGGAGGTTTAAGACATAATATAATTAACGCTAAAGTCATACTAGTGCTGGGCACAAACTTGCATTAGTTTTGCAAACTAGAGAAATAGAAGCAAACTTGCATTATCTTGATTTGATAATTTTGGACTAATTTGTCTTTGTTGAGCACCTATAAAGTTTCATATCAAATCTTGCACTTATATGCTTCGTAAATAGGCAATAGACTCAAGGTTTAATTATCTAGGATTTTGAATTATTTCCATTTTGGACTCTAATTCCTAGGGTTAATGTTCCTAGGTTTATAGTTATAAATCATCTTATGGATGTAATAGTGAACAACATTTTATTATTAATTAATAAAAAAACATTTCGATATGGTCTTTTCATAATTTGATTACATAAACTCTTATTTTAACCCCTGTAATAACTTTTGATCTTATCTAGCTTACTAGTAGCAACCAACGTTTAAAATGTAGCACTCCCCTCCTATCTTTTTATGAATATGATGATTCCTATCCTTCTTTTGAGTTTTATTTTTTTTTCCGTTCTTTAAGAAAACTTAGCTTGATAGAATGATTCTTTATCCTTATTCATATTGGTATGGGTTCTGACCAATATTATTGGTAAGTGTCATATCAATATGATTTTAACATGAATTGAGTATAGATTTGACTATATGATTGACTTACTATACTATATTGATTATAAAGTGATGTGTTAAAAAAGGAAAATAGTTAGACATTAATAAATTTTATTTCACTTATTTTGTTCTAAGTAATGTGTCAAAATTATTAGTAATACTAGTAGTCATTTGAAAATGTGATGTAATTGGATAGCCAAAAGTATTCATAACAAAATTTTACCTTCATGTAGAAAAAGATTGAAGTGAAATTATAAAAAACATCAAATACTCTAAAAGATGATTATATTTATTTTTTAATATAGTTTGTTAGGTACTTTTTACTTTATTCTCTTTATTCTCTTTAGTTTATATTATATATAAAGTTCATTTGTTTGAATTGAGTTGTTGTTTGATATATTATTTTTTAAATATAATAGAATTAGATATTGGTATAAGTATTTATAGGCCTACATACTTAATAAATAAGTTGATTAGGTGAATAATTGTAATAACTGATTTTGAAAACATTACTGAGGTTAGTGTCTTAGGCTATTGAGTCGCATGAGTTTTATCATTTGAGAATTAATGAAGTACATTTCATTCACATGCATATTGTTAGCATACACACACGAATCATGATTTAGTAAACACTGCAAAGATTGTGTGTGCACACAATTGACATATTCCGGGGTATGGAAGGCTTAAAATGATTATGATATGATTGTGTATTATTTATGTCTTGAATTTTGGTTTGATGGATTATAATTAGTAATTTGGAGTTAATTGTTACAATTGGAAAATTGATGAATTAATATGTACATTTAGTCTAGGAAAAATGTCAAGTGGCAAGACAAGTTGGCACATAGAAAATGAGGATGACTAAGCCTATAAAATGAGTGACATTTGGGATCGAAAATTAAGTGACTAATGGCAGTAGTGATTGAGTGATAAATGGCCTAGGTTATTAGTGACATTTGGTAGCAACATAAGAGGACATGTAACTTATCTCCTTAGATGACATGTGTCCTTTTAAAATAAGGACACCTTGCACCAAAAGGCTTAAACAAATGCAGAGTCACCCATCTTCCTTGAAGTTTCTGCTGCATGCTTTCTTCTCCTTTCCTCTCACCACCGAAACAACCACACCCTCATATGTCTGTGTCTTACCTACGTTTGTGTTCAATTACCACACCAAAATCTATGCTTTTTCATAAAGAAATTTATGGAACCCGATTATTGTTGTACTTGCTGCTATCTTTTTATCTTTACTGAAAACCCATTATACTCCCACTTTGTACTTGGATGATCTTGCATTTTTGTAAGGCAAATTAGACTTCATAATTGAGGGGGAAATTGAGCTGATTAAGTAAGTGAAAGACTAATCTCTTGTGATATATGTTAATAGAACTTAATGATGCTGGAAAATGATGCATGAATGATAGTTTCTATTCGATTTTTGCTTGCATGAAAAATTGTTTATAAATTGCCAAATGAATGATTTTAAGTTGGAATTGGAAATGAATTCGATGAGAAATTGAAGTATAATTAAGGTATACTTGAGGTATAATTAATAGACTGTTATGAAGGTGTTTTGAATTTGGTATGAAGGTGTTTGAATCTAAAAAATTAAGAGAAATTGGATAGTTCAATATCGAGGCACTCATCCTATGATCGTGGGAAGGACCCCCACTATTGTGACCAAAGCTTTGAAATGGTAATTTTGATTTTATGAATTTGTTGAACCAAATAAGGATAAGTCACTCTACATTGGTGAATTTGGACTTGATTAAGGATTGAAATGAACCTAGATTGTTGCTTAATTAATTAGTGAAAGGTTTGATAAGTTTAGGATATTAATTGATGTCATTACTTAATGAATGGATTTTCTTGATATCAATGTATTTAAATCTGGAAATTTTGAGTTGTCAAAAGAATAAAGATGTTCTTATCAATGCAAATATTATTCAAAGGATATGAGTAAGGTGTATTAGGTATGAATGAATGAGAATTAGGAAATTGTGTGAATGTATATTGCTAGGAAAGGTTGATGAATGTATGATTGATGAATTTAGAGTAATCAAACTAACTTAAGGTATAAACTTGAATGCAAAATAGTAATATACAAGCTATAATAATTGAATGGCCAATAATTGTGAGGAAGAATACATACCCCAAAAGGTCAATTTAGCATGCATTAAATATTACACATATACATGTGCATGATTGTATATTCATATGATTGAACAAATTAATGACTGTGAACTATGTGTGTATTGCATGAATAAAGACACACAAGTTGATTGCTAACATCCTTCATCAATATATTGTTTAATAAATTAAAAAATAAAAAATGCTAATGCTAAAGGATGCATTTTCTTCTTTTCTATGACGAAACTACATCTCTTTTCCTTCTCCTTGTGAGCCCTCCTTCTTTACCTAGCTCCAATTGCTTTCTTATTTGGTATTGTCTTGAATTTTCCTATTTGCAACCTTGCTACTTCATCGTATATGCAGGTAATTACTTTTCTATCCTTTTTTTACTTAATTGCTGCTTCTTTTTCCCATCATTTTCATAAGAAAGGCTTTAAGATCCTACACTTTTCAAAGGAACTATGAGATACAATACAAATCCTTTATCTTAATATATAGACCAAGAAATATGGGAGGTGAGCCTCTAAATTTCTAGTTTTATGGGAAAAAATTTTGAGTTTTACAAATGCTTTTCAACATACAATTTTGTTTGAAAATCTTGTTGGTTCTCAGGAAGTGCCAACTCAATGATACCATTTATAAGAAAAACAGTGAGCTAGATTCATTAGGTAAGTTTTAAACACTTAAAGTACTTTATGCAGAAACAATTTTCTACTTAGGTATGGAAGATGGATCTAACTAAAGCATGGAGTAGAGGCAATTATTTTTCTTAGGAGGTGCACTTCTCAAGGAAAGTTAGATCGTGGTGCTAGATGAAGCAATTACATTTACTGACAATGCAACTGACATGATTTTATAAAAAAAACTATTAGAACTGAATTTGGAGTCTAAAGTACGATCATAGTTGAAGTAAATCACTTGTTAATATAGAAATTAGATATAATATGTAAAATACATAAGAAGGGGTGTTGAATTGTGTAAAATTTTCAAAGATATTAATCCTTAGAAATTTCTTGCATTTCTTTACAAATTCAGATGATCACAAAAACAATTCACTTAAGTCAATGAGTACTACAATCACAAAAATTATTATATACTCTTCTAACAACAAGAAAATTAAAAGATAAGGGTTAGAAAATAGACACCGCGATTTTATACTGGTTCACCTTTAACCTTGAGCTACATCCAGTCCTCAGAGTTTGTCTGAGATTTCACTATACTCTTTAACTTTACAAGTATTCTATCTACACTTATAGAGCCTCTTCAGGTCTCTCTCATAAAGTATTCTTTATCTGTTTTTTCTTAGTCTCTCCAGGCTTTAGCCCTTCTTTCTTTTGGAAATATATTGTTTGAGCTTCACGTTACATATGTATTCACTCTCTTTCTTTCGCACTTGAGTACAGAGTTTATTTTTTCAGTATTGTACAATCAGATTTTTTCTCTTGTATTGTATCTCGTTGTAAAAACCTTATTTTTTAATGACTTTAACTAGCATTTATAGCTTACATCTTCATATGTCTTCTTGAGAAACTGCTTCTTAAATCTTCTAAAAACCGTTATTAGTTGAGTCTTGTAACTAACTCTTACTAACTAATTGAATGACATTCTAGAATAGTTTCCATTTTCATCCTCTGGTACTATACTTCTTCTAGTGTCGTGCTTCTTTTGGTGCCACGCCTCTTTTGATGTCATGCTTCTTCTGGTGTCACGCTTCTTCTAATGTCACACTTCTTTGGTACTGATCGTGTTTCTTCTTATGTTGACCTTCTGTATCTTCTTACGTTGACCGTGTTTCTTCTTATATTGACCTTCTGTATCTGCTTATGTTGACCGTGTATCTTCTTACGTTGACCTTGTATTTTCTTTTGTTGACCTTCTGTTAGTTTGATCGTCTTAAGTCATCTGTCTTGAGTTTTAAGTATCTTTTGGGTTTGACCATGTATCGTCTTAAGTTGACGATTTGTGTCACTTACATTTTTCTGCGCATTTAACAAACTCATCAAAACAATTCACACACTTATAAAATTATTATTATTTGATTGACATCAAAACTAATAGAAGTGAAGTCTTCTTAACTTAATAACAGTGGCTTACATGATCCTAACAATTATGGATCGTGACATGGGTTCATAACTATAGAAGATGGTTAGTCTCATGCTTTAACTCTTTAATTCATCTAGTGAGTGTATCCAAACCTAACATAAACTATTGCTAATTTTTTTCTTGAGCACTTTAAAAACTTACTAAGAGAAAAGAAACAAATATTCTTATACTCAAATGATGATTCTATCAAAAAATTCTTCAAATTAAGAATGAAAATTTGAGTAAATTTTTATGTAAATAAAATTTTTACTGTTTTTCAAGAAATCGAATGGGGTATGTTGACCTAACCAAGTTGGTTAGGATAGAAGGTTCATTTTTTATGGAACTAATGAATGAATATTAGTCCCATTTTCACTCCGCACAATCACAATGATAAAGGGAAGTTTTAAACAAAAGCATTCAAAATAGGATGCAAGAGATTTAAGAGAGACGGTCAAAGTCTCAACTACCACACACTTAAGTACTACTAGCGCTCTACAAGTATATAAGTAGACTTTGCCTTCTTGATAGATTGATAAGTTTACCTAATAACATTAGTCAGAAGTTTAGGTTATGAGGTAAAGTGAATTTTGAGAGAAACACATGAAGGAGTGTTTTTTCTATTAATTTTTTTCTTTCAAGTCCATTATGACTCAAATTAGAACAAAAACTTATCAAAAGAGAACAAAGACAGCGAGAAAGACAAACTTGGAGCTACTAATTTTGGAGCGTCTACGATGAGCTATCTTTTTGATTAATAACAAATAGGGAGAGAAAAGTAGAAGAAAGGAAGGAGAAAAGAGGAAGAAAAGAAGAAGAGAAGAAGAAGAGGAGAAAAGAGAAAAGTGAAACTATTAGAAGCATTGTATACCTTATTCATGCATTTCTTATGTTTTTGTTTTGATTATTATTCTTTTGAACAGTATTCATCTAAATATCATTTTATGTTCTAAAATTATGATTATTTGTTATCATAAAAAAAGGGGAGATTATTAAGTCAAAAAGACTTCACTTCTATTAATGTTGATGACAATCAAATAATAGTAATCTTAGAAATGTATGAACTATTTTGACAAGTTTGTTAAGTGCGCAAAAACATGTACATAACATTTAGTCAACACTAGAAGATGCATGGTCAATAATAGATGATACACTTCATCACAGACGATACACGTCAATAACAGATGATGCACATCATCACAGATGATAAATGTCATTATAAAAGATACACGTGGATACGAAAAGAAGCGTGATAATAGAAGAAGCGCGATACCAAATGAAACGACACCAGAAGAAGTATAATACCAGACGATACAAAAGGAAGCTACTCTAGAATGTCAGTTAGTTAGTTAGATGAAG
Organism: Erythroxylum shatona; assembly: GCA_027568895.1. Taxonomy (NCBI): domain Eukaryota; kingdom Viridiplantae; phylum Streptophyta; class Magnoliopsida; order Malpighiales; family Erythroxylaceae; genus Erythroxylum; species Erythroxylum shatona. The sequence continues at coordinate 32,169,622 of JAOSBK010000205.1, read as the reverse complement.
TTAGTTACAGGACTCAACTAACAACGATTTTGAGAAGATTTAAGAAGCAGTTTCTTAAGAAGACTGTTGAAGACTTAGGTTATAAATACTAGTTCTAGTCATAAACTAAATAAGGGTTTTATAAGAGAGAAAATCTAATGGTACAATACTTAGAGAAATGGTGTACTCAACGTGCGAAAGAAAGAGAGAAAATACATTTGTAACGTGAAACTGAAAAATATCTTTCCTAGAGAGAGAAAGAAAGGCTAGAGGTTGGAGAGGCTGAAGAGGCTAAGAAAGCAAATAAAGAATACTTTGTGAGAGAGACCTGAAGAGGCTCTGCAAGTGTAGAAAGAATACTTG
>JAOSBK010000205.1:32128070-32138460 GCA_027568895.1 Erythroxylum shatona | reverse complement strand
CAGGGACGGAGGTAGGTGGGGGCCAGTGGTGCACTGGGCCCCCCACCCCCAAGATTATTAAATAATTATATATATATATACATATATTATGACGAGATTATTTAGAGGTTAGTGGTGCACTGAGCCCCTTAAAATTTAAAAAATTAAGTATTTGGACCCCCTATCTTAAATTCTTGGCTCCGTCACTATTCATGGGAGTGGGTAATGTTGTCTACATCTCCTTGATTTGGATTCTCTCTTAAACTCCAGTGCCCTGAAAGCTGAAATCTTGCTGGGCAACTTTTTATTCTACTATTGTCCCTTTTTTCTTTCTTTCTTATTTTTCCCAGAAAATAAAAAGAAAAGCAACATAAACAGAGACAAGATGCCTAGACATGTAGAGAGAGAAAAGTGTGCCTGAAGAAGGACACGAAGCAGAGGAGAGGAGCTGACAAATTGTTTTGTTATTGGTAGATATTGAAAGAGATAATACTTTCCCTTTAAAATAACTTTTATTGTATAATGAAAGCTTAAGGAAAAAAGTTTCCTTCCTTTTCTGCTAGCCTTTTCTTTTTCTTTTTCTTTATTTATTAATCCTACAAGATAGTTATCTAAAATTTTCTACAAAATGGTTATCTAAGAAATAGGTAACCTTAAATATAATGTATTGTACTTTGCATATTGTTTAGTATATTTTAAATATTATTTAACATAAATAATTTTATTCTAAAATAAAATATAATTAAAATTAATAAAAGTACTTTTTATTTTTATGTTGTAAAACAGTTTACTGTATGAAGCTCTTTTAAAAAAGCTATTTTTTTAATTGACAGATAAACAATTAACTGGCTTTTTAGAAAAACTTTTCTCAGAAAAACTCTACTGACAAAAACTCTACTAATAGAAGCTCATCAAACAGGCAGATAGATTATCTTAAAGAGTCAATTGGGACTTTGGTTTTATACAAAACTAACTTGATAAGCTAGTTTAAAGCAAGTGTTATACAGGGGATCCATAAAATTATGGGCATTTTTTAAGATGTCTGTAAGGCAAAAGGTTAAAATTTTTGTTTGACAATTATAAACGATGGTTCAGGGTATAGGGTCGAGAACACAAAGGAAAAAAAAACGTTTTTTATTTTTAAAAATAAGTTATGAAAATTAATTTACAAAAACACTGATTTTGTATTTATGTGAATCTGTTGCTTTTTTAAGAAAAAAACTACAACAAAATCAAGTTAACATTAAAAAAACATTAAAAAATAAATAAATGAAACTAGAAGCCCCCATTTAACGTACATAAAACAAAAGCCATCTTTGTTACTCAGCCTGCCCCAACTGCTGGATTTCCAACACCCGCATAATGCCATTTTTGCTCTATGTTGATCTATTCACTAGCATGTTCTAAGGCTTTTCCCCTAGTCTCAATAGCCTCCCATCTCCGGCCTGGGCATTCTCTACTGGGATTATGTTGTTTTAAAGCCCTCCTATAGGCTAAAGCTGCGTCTGTAGCAGATCTTAGGTGTTTAGACGTAGCCTTAATTTAGGTTTTTTCTAAGTGTCACGGGCTTCTTTTATATTTTGACTGGAGCATGCCCCGGTGACGAGGTATATATTCGTTTCTATTGAATGTATTTTTTATCATTCATAAAAAAAAAAAAAACGCAAAAGCCATCTTCCTTCCTATAAGCCAGCCGCATAAAAACGTAACGACCTTTCGGCGTCCTGTAGAGTCAAGTCTTTACCCCTTTCATATTATTTTGTTCATCAAGCCCAAAGAATGTTGCCAGGTCTACAAATACTTCATTCAGTTAGTCTTCGATACTTCTTTTCTTTAATTCTGTTTTCTTTTCATTCATACAGTGAATCGCAGGTTAATGGCCACTATTTCCAATCCCCTTACTTTAAAGCATTGGTCGGGATCTTCGCTTCATCGGAGCTTCCGCTTGTCTTCTTCTTCCCTTTTGGGTTCCCTCCGCCGTAACTACGTCGTTGCTGCTGACTTCTCCAACGATAATCGCGAGTAAGTTTCGCCTCTACTTCTTCTTTTAACTATCTTTCTGGTTTTCTCATTTCATCTTCTCTGTTAATTTTCTTTTCTGAATGTGAGCAAGTAGGTTCGTAATCGTTGGTGGCGGAAATGCGGCGGGTTATGCAGCGCGGACTTTCGTCGAACACGGAATGGCTGACGGCAGGCTCTGTATCGTTTCTAAAGAGGTTTTCATATCTTGTTGCGTCCAACTTTACCTATTTTCAGTTCCTTAAAAGCTGTTGCTTTTAAATATGTACACATATATAGAGACACACATACGCTGATATTTAAAAAATCATGGTGCTGATGTTAATGGTTTCAGCCTTATGCCCCTTACGAGCGACCAGCTTTAACTAAAGGTTACTTGTTTCCACTTGATAAGAAGCCTGCTCGCTTACCTGTAAGCATTTTATTCATACTTTGCAAATGGTATATGATAATCATCATTTATGCTTAAGAATACTTGTTTGCTTATTCTGTTAAAGGGGTATATAGTCTTAATGAGCTTACATTGTCTGATAAAATTTTGTTTCTTCTGGAGTTTTCCATTTTTGAGTTATTTTTTGCATTGGCGATCTACTTCTTGATGTAGGTTGGTTCTTTGACTACGTACAGGGTTTTCATACTTGTGTTGGATCTGGAGGGGAAAGGCAAACTCCTGAATGGTATAAAGAGAAAGGAATAGAGGTACCACTGTGTTTACCATTTCAGTGCGATATACATAAATACTGGTTGAATTCAAGCTAACTTCTCTAATCCCTTTGGGGTTTGTTTCTATGTCTATCTTTGATATATAAGACATAATTTTGTTTTTTTGTGAAATATGATTAGCAAGCTCCCATATCGGTTTGAAATGCCGACATACAATGAATTGTTATTAGCTTGTGTCACTGCAGCATCTTATTGTCTTAGTGGCTGCTGTGTCATACATAATACATTCTTTCTTTTTTCTTCGTGGTTTTCTTGTTTAGATGTTGTATGAAGATCCAGTAACCGGTATTGATATCAAAAGACAAACACTTGCAACAAACTCTGGCAAGCTTCTTAAGTATGGAACCCTTATTATTGCTACAGGATGTACTGCATCAAGGTAAAGACTCACAATTAGCTCTAATTATCAATCACCGAGGCAGACACATAACACTACTCCACAAACCTTTTCTCGTGAAATATTTCTTGATTACATGTAAAATAAGGCAAATATATCTTGATTTCTCAATAATCTTCATTTCAGACTTCCAGAAAAAGTTGGGGGAAACTTACCTGGTGTACACTACATCAGGGATGTGGCAGATGCTGACTCACTTATATTGTCGTTGGTAAATTTGCTTTTTAACATTCTCTTCCCCTTTATTCTCAAAGCTTATAATGTCCTTATTTTTGCTCTTTTACCCATAAATTTGTTTTCATGGTGAACACTTGAGAAAGTTGAATGATATTTGCAAAAATTATGCAAGGGAGTGAGATGTTTAGCTTTTACTTAATTGAGTTGCAGCATTCTATAGAAACTATAATTTTCAGCCTATCAGGGGAAATGCATGCATCTTTCACAGATTACTTAATATCAAGAGTATTGCAAGCAATTGCTTAATTCTTATGAGTGACAATAATTTTCCTAAATTCTTACAGGAGAAGGCACAAAAGGTGGTGGTCGTTGGTGGTGGTTATATCGGCATGGAAGTTGCTGCAGCATGTGTCGGTTGGAAACTTGACACAACAGTATGAATTGTTGTTATTCTTGATGCCTTTCATTTCTGGTTCAACAACATTTTTTTGTTGGAAGTTGCAGAGCATAAGACTTTGTCTATCCAAACAACTTTATTTTTCAGTTGTTTTCCCCCGCTAAGCTTGCTTACTATGTATAACTGGCTCCATTCTGGACATGAAAGTTTACTTTCTGGAATTTTGATACAGATTCATACATTTCAATGTCGGATACTTGCTGATTATTTCACAATTTATCTGATTACGCACCTTTATGTAATCTGGAACAGATAATTTTTCCAGAGAATCATCTTTTGCAAAGGTTGTTCACTCCTTCACTAGCCCAGAGATATGAAGCATTATACCAAGAGAATGGTGTCAAAATTTTGAAGGTATCATATACTCTGTTTGGATGTCTCATGTAAGCACCTCTTACTGTTCAAAGCATCATCCGCTGTGGAAATCTTGGTGAAGCCTTTTATGCTTTCCATTGAACCAGGAAAAGAGCAGCTCTGTTTGATTTTAAAATTAATATCTTATCTTTGTAATCAGGGCTTTTGATATCTTATCTTTGTCCAGGGTGCCTCTATACAAAACTTAGCAGCTGGCTCCAATGGCCATCTTGCTGCTATTAAACTTCAGGATGGTTCCACTATAGAAGCAGATACTGTAAGTTTCGAGCTTTATTTGCTGATGAATTAATAATTCCTGTACCTTTTCATATTTTGGCATAGTTCCCTAGAGGGCAATTTCCTTATCGATGAGATGCCCTCTCTCTCTTTTGTTCAGTCTAAGAGATCACGTAGGAAATGATTTCTTATTCCTTTTACTCATTGTGCAGGCAATAATTGGTATTGGGGCAAAGCCAACTGTCAGTCCATTTGAAAGGGTTGGATTGGACAACAATGTTGGTGGAATTCATGTAAGGATATGTCCACTGGTTTTCTTGCATACAATTATTGACCTAGAAACCTTGTGAACATTTTTACTTGTACTGTACACGATATCGTGAAGATTGGACGTAATTCTTTTATTGCATGTTTCTATTTCCAAAAGGCTATGATGTGGTAAATATCATTCATTGTCTTTCTTAAATGCAATTGCATAGGAATTTCTCCAAATCATCTTGTAACCATTTTAAATGGACTGGTAATTTGGTTTCTTTCTGAACAAGCTGTTATATGTTGGACTTGAAATTCATGCATTCATCTCATATGATACAAAGGTGGTCGTTTTAAGTTTCAACATAGAAATAACACAGAATCAGGGAAACATGCTGTGAGTTATAGCATGGCCTCAGTTCATAGTCATCAGAAGTTCCTCCTAATTTACCTTCACAAGTGTTTTACATTCTTACAGTACCACATACAGCAACCGTTAATTTGAAACTTTATATCTCAGGTTGATGGTCTTTTTAGGACTAGCGTACCTGGAATCTTTGCAATTGGAGATGTGGCAGCATTTCCCTTAAAGGTAAGAAAAAGCAGCAATCAGCTTTAATCTGCTCTCAAACTGTGTGTGTTTATGTTTTACATAAAACAGTTATACAATCGCATGGCACGAGTTGAACATGTGGACCATGCCCGACGATCAGCACAGCATTGTGTTAAAGCACTACTTAGTGCTCACACTAGCACGTAAGTTGCCACCCATTCCGTGCTCATGACTTGGCCCCTAATGATACTTGTAGGTCATGTTAATATGGCTTTGTTGTTGATTATGTAACTATCTGTTGTCCAGATATGACTATCTCCCTTATTTCTACTCGAGAGTATTTGAGTATGAAGGAAGCCCTAGAAAAGTATGGTGGCAGTTTTTTGGAGACAATGGTACCTAGTCTTACATTTTCTGAATAGTACATATTCTTACATTTTCTAAATGACTATTCCATGACAAAATCATGCAATTTTAGAGTCTTTTGGGTTTTGACTCTTATCTAACTTATTTGCCTTTATTGGCCAGTTGGAGAGACTATTGAAATTGGAAATTTTGATCCTAAAATCGCCACGTTCTGGATTGATTCTGGTAACATAATATGCTTCACGAGCCGAGCCGAGCCTTACATTTATGACATTAATATAGTTCACTAAAGCTTTATCTAATGAAGACTTACTGCCACAGGTAAACTAAAAGGAGTCCTTGTTGAAAGTGGAAGTTCTGAGGTACCAATTTGGATCTATTGACAATTTAGCTGTTTTTTTTTTTTTTTTTTGTCAGTATGAGACTGATCCCAGAAAAAATCTTGATTTGCTTCATAACATTTTGGGCCATGACATCTCAGGAATTTCAGTTGCTCCCTCAACTTGCAAGGAGCCAACCTATGGTTGATAAATCTAAGCTGCAGAAAGCGTCTTCAGTTGAAGATGCATTAGAAATCGCCAGGACCTCCATACGGATTTGAAACTGCAGTGTAAGATGAAACGATGAGGCCAATCCTTTAACTGCATAGTCCATATGTAAATTCATATTTTAAGTCATTTTCACGCAGGGGAACTTATGTGTAGCAGTTATTGCGTTATTGTTTCCCAAATTTTTGGAATAATTGCACAATAATTTCGTTTTGGTCTTTGATGTATAGCTCATTTAGATGAAGATCATTTAGGGATTCTTGAGGTCCTAATTTGCTGAGTCTTGCAGATGTCTACGTAGACATTTAATTCATCACCTAAAGCGATTGTGTTTAAGCAATTTTCTACGAAACAGAGCGGAGAAATGGCTCCAGGATTTAATGCTGGAATTGTAACGTTTCAGTCCAACTTAAATTTATGGCTTAAAACATTTAGTAGCTTGAGCGTTAAGTGTCTATTAATTATCTCTTGCATTTTTCATTATTTGGAGAAATCAAATTTTCAAGGTTATCTAAGGCGACGATTTATGAAATTAAATAGGAACAGGTTTTAGCTGGCGCTAGCTCTTGGCAGCTATTGGTACAGCGAATTTTCAAAAAGAAAAACCTATATGAACAGCGACTATCAAGTCTTAAAAGTTCAATTTGATAAAATTTGAATTCCGTGAAGAGAAAAGAAGCTTAAACATGAATTGGAGTTGCATTTGTGGATGACTCTAAAAAGAATTCTTGCATATGTTATTTGAATATACTGGACCTGCGGTAATTATCTAAACTTTGATACCATTCTTGTAACAAACCATCAAAGTCATGTATATGGAAGGATTATTACAACTTGAGATAGTGATTACTTGAAAGTGGAGGTTCTAGAATCAAGTTAACAACATATTCACACTAAGCTCCAAATTCACATAGACTTTATATTTTAGGTGAAAGATTATCAAAAGTAAACTAGGGTCTTAAAGTAGGTTTGGTTAAAGGTACTTATACTAGCGGTGGTGAGGGTGTGAATGGTTCAGTCCTTGTAGATACAGTTTCACTGATATCTGGTTCGACTTCAGTTAATTGAGATGTTTCAAGCATAGTCATCATGATCTGAGCTAATTTAGATAAATCTGCGAATTACTCCAAGCCTTTTGAGGATTGTTCAAAAATTTCATATTCTTCAGATGTTTGTTTTCCAGATTCCTCTAAATTCGATATTGATGTAAGAGTTGCAATAAACTCTTATTAAGGAGCTTTATCTTTTTCAATAAATAGAGAAGGTTGGGTTTTAGGTGATCAAGGTGGGGTTTTAATCTGCAAAGGTTTTGTCCATGGATCAACAAGTTTAGTTTATGAAGGTGAGAGATCATGAGTCCTTTCAGTTTTGGTCTTCGTAGGTTTGCCAGGTTTGGTGGCAGGATGAATATATTGCCTAATTAAAGTATAGTTCATTTTAAACAAATTTTCATAATCAACGTGTTAGGTCCCCGTTTCTGGAGCCCAACTCTTGCTCTGAAAATTATAAGACTTGAGCGTGCGTATTACCTTGTAGAGTTATTTTAATGAACCCTCATTACTCATCATCCCATATGGGTGGCATGCCCACACAAGGCAATCATAAAAAACGAACTCATTTCTACTATTTCCGAACAGATTTTGGGAAACTTCCAACTGGAATTTCAGTTTGACTTTTTCAAAATATTTGTTTTCCATTGTCTTAAGTTTCTAAAGACATCAAAACCATTCCATTCGGTTCAGAAATTTGGTGCAAAAATCTAAAAGTTATAGCCCACACATTTTCGGACTGTTGTTAAACTGAAACAGTACACCATACTCAATTTCTATCAAGAAATTGAAAGTCTTAGAGTCCGAATTAAAATTCAATTTCTTCAGAAGATTTGCAGTTCTCTATCTCTAGTTTATTTAAAAATAAGAATCATCTCATTTGGAGCTCTATAGATAAAGATATCATTAAAATACTGAAGTATGTTCAGTAAAATGTCCAGTTCTTGCTCTTCCAATAGATACCCTCACTTTGATTCGATTAATCTTTTTCGAATCAATTCCAAAAGCTATAAATTTTTGTGGAGAGATAGAGAATAGTGTTACAAATTCAATGCTTCAAAAATCAGGTCATTTGGAGATCGGACGACAAAGTCATGATCAAAAGAGTAGAACATGTTCAGGCTGAAGGGGGGAAGGACCTACAGGTCGCGATCGTGTATAAGCATGATCACGATCTGCGTGTGCGATTGCGGCGCGGCGCGATCGCTTCTTTCGCAATCCTTCGGCGCGATCTCAACTTGCCTCCTTCCCTTCCTCCTCTTCTTCATACCTATTTGATAAAAATGACATAACTTTCACTACAAATATTGGATTTCATTCAAAGACCGTTTCGAAAAGGACTTCTGGATCTACAATTCCATGAAGACCTCAAAAACAAATTTTGCTTCTATAAGGATCAAAATTTCAAAATAATATATTTTTCCCAAATTTCCATCTTAAACAGCATCACAAACTCCTAATGATCATATCTCTTAACTCCATTGTCCAAAAATTTCATATTTTATATCAATGGAAAACTCAGAAGATAAGCTAGAACTTTCAAGAAGCCAACTTTGTCTAAATCAACCTAAATTAATTCAGATTTTCTGCTAAAATCATAAACCTGATTTGAACCCTATGAAAAACTTGAAATTTGCAATGTACAACTTGGAAAGTCACGAGCATAACCATTCAACTACCAACTTTACTTCATTAAACTTCCTAATCTCTACTCATTTAACTCCTCTTACAACTAATTTGCATCATTCATAAAAATCCTATCTTTCCTTTTTTCATAATATCTCACTATATGTATATACATATCCTCAATTCATGTTCAAAAGCCATAATCTCAAGTTGATAACTTCTTCAAATATATCAAATTCTAACTCAATAGTATCTATACACAATTCATAATTCATTAACAACAAATAAGAGTTTACAAAGCTTTAATGGTATTCCAAGCCACATTACATCATTGGTATCAAAATCTAAATTACAAAAGATACCAAACCCAATAATTCTCGAAATGTATCTAATGTCTTACTTTTACAAAATCTAACTTAATAAACAAAAACATTGCAAAAATAAAATGATGCCTCAAATCTTGGTTACGCGACCTCATCCCCTTCATCTGAAGATGGGATGAAAAAGAGGTGAGCTTAAAAACTTGTGGGTAACAATTTTATAACTAGTAACAAGCAAAACCATTTAAAAACTTATCCCCATTATAACAAAAATTCACGTTGATTCACAAACACATAATTCTCAAATTCTCAACCAAATTCTCAATAATGAAAATCAGGTATGCATCCATCTTGTCAACATATAATGAGCACATAAGCACATCAAAATAGTTTGAAAGGTCCAAAACAGAACGTACTACACATTTCCTATAAGGGTCCTGTGTAGCCGTGAACAAAATGTACTATCGCAATCCCACAGAATGGTTTTGCATAACTGTGAACTTATGGGAGTCCATAAAGGAGCTCTATACCGCTAACGGGTAGGCGAGAAAAGCCTTTAGTCAAAGTGCATTTGACATACTTAAGGGACCAAACCAAACCCACATAACATGTATTTCATAACTTGTAAACTTGTTACCTAAAATGATACATTTTCGAAACTTGATTTTTCATGAACATGACATATTTCAAAAACCATTTCCGAAAACATGATTTCTCAAATATAGTATCTTTTCAAAAAATCATTTGCACAATCTTTTCATAATTCATCAACACAATATGCTCATACCTAACACATAAGACATTCACAAAGCATTCAAAGAGTCATAAAGTACGTTCATAAAATAGTTGAAATCATTTATTTCCATCAGTTAAAAGAAAACATAAATGACTTATTACTTAATTATAAAACCGTAACCCACCTTGATTCCTTGCTTGAAACTTTGCTAAAAAAATGCCCTACTCTTCCTCCTCTTGCCTCCTTTGATTTCCTTTTATCAAAGACAAAATTCCCATTCAATGGGGATTCAAATTGGAGAACTCACAAGACATATTCACTAAAATTAATCCTAGAATTCTTAAACTCATACATTTCTTAAGCTTTATAAACTAAAACGCTTTCAAAAATTCAATAGATTAAAATCAAACTTACCTTGAATGTTCACCAAATAGTGAGATTGTTGGCCCTAATGGAAGCTCTAATTCTCCTCTTCCTTTTTCCCTTCTTGAATAACTTCAAAATTACTCTTTAAGACTGAGAAAAATCAAAACCTAGCTTAGCTTTCTTTCTCTCCTTTCTTTTCTCTCCAACGACACTCTCTCCCTCTTCTCTCTT
>JAOSBK010000205.1:32105429-32118012 GCA_027568895.1 Erythroxylum shatona | reverse complement strand
ACCTTTCCTTTGTGAATATCCCTTAACCACCAATCGAGCCTTGAACCTAACTGTACCATCAGTTTCATTCTTTATCCGATAGACCCACTTGTTCAACAAAGTTTTCTTCCCTGCAGGCAACTCAGTTAACTCGCAAGTATCATTCTTCTCAAGTGACCATATCTCATCATTCATGGCTTGCTCCCACTTGATTGAATCCTTCATCTGTAAAGCCTCATCAAAAGATTTTGGTTCTTCTCCATCAATCAACAACAAATAATGCAAGATTGGTGAATACCTTGGCCTGATAACCCTGGTAGATCTCCTCAACACTTGCTCGGGTGTGACTGGCTGCTGTTCTGATTCTGCAACAATATTTTCTGGATTTTCGAACAACTGAACCTCAGTTCCCACTTCTTCTGCATCTTCAGGTTTCACCCCAAACTTGTTCTTATACAGGACATTCTCATCAAATGTCACATCACAATGTCTCAAGATCTTCCTATTTTTGTCATCCCAAAATCTGTATCCGAACTGATCCAAACTATACCCAATGAAATAACACTTCAAAGCCTTTGCATCAAGCTTGTCTCTCTTCTTTGGATCAATATGAACATAGGCAGCACACCCAAAAGTTCACAGGTGAGTAAGCTTGACCTCCTTACTCGACCAAACATCTTCTGGCATCTTGAAACCCAAAAGGAACTAAAGGGCATCTATTTATCAAGTATACTGCTGTGTTCACTGCATATGCCCAAAACGTTTTTGGCAGCCCAGCATGTAACCTCTTGCTTCTTGCTCGCTCATTCAACGTTCTATTCATCCTTTCAGTAATCTTATTCTATCTTGCCTTGCAAGGAACTATCCTGGTGCACCTGATTCCCTCATCAACACAGAACTTTTTGAATTCTGTAGAATCATACTCTCCACCATTATCATACCTTAAGCATTTAATCTTCAACCCAGTTTTATTTTCAACTTCAGCCTTCCACCTCTTAAGGTAATAAACACATCTAACTTATGTTTTAGAAAGTAAACTCATACCTTCCTGTTGAAGTCATCTATGAAGGTGATGTAGTATCTCGAACCACCAAGAGAGGAGACTGGAGATGGCCCCTACACGTTTGTGTGTACTAGTTCTAACCGTTCTGCCTTTGGTTTTCTGCTAGTCTTTGTGAAACTAACCCATTTCTGCTTTCCCAGAATACAACTCTCACAAAAACTCAAATCAACAGATTTCAAACCTTGCAGATACCCCTTTAAAGCTAGCATCTTCATCCCCTTCTAACTCATGTGTCCTAGTCTGTTGTGCCACAGACTCGAGTTCGATGCACTATCAACTACAGCAGCCATGTTCGAACACCCTGCGGTACTGTATAAAGTTTCAGATTTTGTGCCTCGTGTTATCACCATAGCTCCCTTCATAATTTCCAAGAACTCTCCTCGAACACTGCCCTATAACCCGTGCTATCCAACTGACCAATATAAATTAGGTTCTTCTTTAAGTCAGAAATATACCTGACATCCTGCAACTTCCATCTACCTCTACCTAAGGTCTGTATACATACATTCCCTTTTTCAGTAATCTCCAAGGTTTTGTTATCAGCAAGATACACCTTCCTAAAATTTTCAGACTTGAAATTATGGAATATCTCTATGCTCGGAGAAGAGTGGAATGATGCATCGAAATCAAGTATCCAGGAGTCAACCGGGCTGTCTACACTAAGAATTAAGGCGTCACCAATGTCTTCCGCAGAACATACAAAATCATCATTTTCATAGGACTTATTGTTTTTCTAGCCTTTCTTCTTCTTAGGTTTAGTGCAGTCCTTCTTGAAGTGTCCTTTTTCACCACAATCCCAACAAGGGACCTCCTTCCTTCCTTGAGATTTTTCCCGCCCTTTTGATTTCGATCAACCATGTTTACTGTGGCTTCCTTTCGACTTACTCCGGCCCCTGCCCTCGACATTGAGTGCATTACCAGATGAATCCCCAATTTCTCTTTTGCGAATGTTCTCGCTCAAGACAACATCTTGGACTTCATCAAACTTTAGCTTCTTAGACCTACGCGAACTACTAATTGCGGAAACAACAGTATCCTATGACTCGGGTATAGAAGACATCAAAATCAGGGCTCTAATCTCATCATCAAAATTAATATCAACAGAGCTTAATTGACTAATAATCATATTAAATTCGTTAATATGATCTGCAACAGATTCACTTTCAGACATCTCCAGATTAAACAAATGACGCATCAGATATACCTTATTAATAGCCGACAGTTTTTCGTACATGTTAGACAACGCCTTCAGTACTCTTGCAATCGTTGTCTCCTTAACGATGTTGAAGGCAACGTTTCTCGCCAATGATAAACGAATCAACCCTAGCACCTGCCGATTTTTCAGATCCCAAACCACCTGTCTTATAGTTTGTGGCTTCATCCCTAACAAGGGTTTATGAAGGTTTCTCTGATACAGATAATCTTCCATAAACTAAAATCGTTTCCATCAAATTTCTCAATTTGAAACTTCGTGCTTTCCATCTTTTTAGATTGTTGTGATACGAACCAATCTCTGATACCATTTGTTATGGACAATCAATCACAATAATCAAAGAGCAGTGTGGAAAATAAAACGAACACATAGATTTACGTGATTTACCAAAATATGGCTACTTCCACAGGCGACTAGGGTTTTTTTTATTCAATGTGAATTGTTTTCCGATAATGCGATACACTAGGAGAATATAATACAAAAGACATAATGCTAGGATTTTTTTTAAGTTGAATCCGTGAACGTGGGCCTGGTGTAAAGTCCAGTATATTTTATCAGACTCCATATCTCAACAGCAAATATTCAAATATTCTCTTTAAGTATCGATTAGTTATACCTCATGGCACATCTTATAGATACTCCTAGACCATTTTCTTTAGTTGAAAGAGTAACATGACTGAATTCTTTGTTTTGTAAGAAAAAATTATTGACTTCTCTTGAAGCAGTCCATTTTAGTATTTCTCTACTTGCAGAAAGTTTGTTCTGGAACCTGATGGGAAATAATTTATAATGGAATAATACGGATGCATGCATGGCTTGGTTCTTCCTTACTGTGGAGTTACTACAATTTCGAACAGAATCTAAGATACAAGAAGAAGGTGTTGTGGAAATCGGTTTAATCTCTACCAATAATAATAAATTCACCTTGAGCTCTATTGCCTAAGTAAATAGAGTGTGAACGATTTTACTAAAAAATTATGTCAAATAAATTCATAAAAAACTAAAGGGGTCACAAATGGTTCCTCTTAAAACTTAATCTCGTAGACATTAATTTAATAACACAATAATCAACCAATTATGCTTACTTCTTCAATTTTTTGGGATGTTTAACAAGACAAAGAGACCCTCCTTTTATAGCTTAAAGAGGCTCTCCCGTTCTTATGTTTCTGTAATATAGAATTTGAACATGTGCCGAAAAGTCACGGAAGGATAATGATTGAAGACCCTGTAAATATAAAACTTTGAGTTTGAACACGTTCTACACTTGTTATATATGTATAAAAAAACTTGTAAAGCTTTATGCCTGAATCCTTACACGATACAGTAGAATGAGCCACGCTCAAAAGCTGAACATCTTTTCACAAATGAAAAGAAGCCAAAAATAAGTACACTAGAAAAAGAAATGAAAGATAAATGAACACCAATAGAATCCCATACATGAAAATTCTTTCTTTTGCCAATTGGGCCATGGTAATGGTAATTTCTATGGAAATGTAGCCTGTAGCCTCAAGAGAGAAAAGCTATATAGGACGGAACCAGAAGTTAATAACTCGGGATTGAACCCAAAACGAAACGAAGGAAAGAATCATACTTGATAAAACCCCTCTTTTAAGTTCTTGCTTGAACGAGAGGCGACTGAGGCATAGGAGAGTGAGGAGACATAACGAAATCATCGTAAATTCGAGACGAGAAGCTGAGCTTGAGGCTGCCTTGCCAACGCAGTTTCTTGACAGGCTTTTTGGCCTCCTTGCTTTGAAGCACAAATGTCCTAATCCTTGCCAAAGCAACTTCCACAGTTTCGTCATCAATGTTAGCAAAGCAAACCCTGAACCAACCTGGCTCCGAACAATGAAACGACGAACCTGGCGAGACATTGAGCTTTACTTCATTAATTATGACTCGCCACAGAGCCATCTCACCCTCGAAAGATTGTTCTTTGAGCAATCTACTTAAATTCATCCACACGAACAGCCCAGCATTGCTGCCCTTCAGGCATGAAATGCCTACTCGTGCAAGTCCCTCCGTGAGCAATTTGTGCCTGGAGGCTAGCCTGTTTTTGCTCTCTCTAATGAATCTTTCCACAAACTCATCATCCGACAGCATTGAAGCTATTAGGTGTTGTGTTTGTGAGGAGACCAAGCCGAAGCTGGACATCTTGCGTGCACAATTCACCACAGCGTCATTATAAGAATAGACAATTCCAACTCTAAATCCTGGGAACCCCATGTCCTTGGATAGACTGTTAACAATGTGAATTAAATCAAGATTGCATTCCCTACCCTCTTCCTGTATTATCTCCGAGACGCTCACAAAATCGGGTTCGCTGAAAACAGTGGCAGCGTAGATCTCGTCACAAACTAAATGGATGTTCTTATCGTTGATGAAGTCAACTATGCTTTTTAGTGTTTCTCTGTCCAATATTCTTCCTAATGGATTTGATGGATTTGTTATGAGCAAGCCCTTTACTCTGATGTTGTTCATTTGTGCCATTTCATAGGCAGATTCCAATGCCTCTCTTGTGACCTCGAAATTGTTAGAGCTTTCGCACTCCACTGGTACAAGTTGAATCCCAGTTCTCCATCTCAAATCTCGATCAAACCTGCAGTATAATCATACTATCAGTTTTAGGTTGTTTTTCCAAGAAAATTAGCTCGCTGCATAAGTTTTATTTATTAGAAAATGGTCACGAGTTGAGAATCAAATCAAATCTAGACTCTAGATTGTTGTTGTCTCGGAATATTTAGGAAGCCAACCAAGTAATCGAGGAAGGTATGCCCCATGTTCCTCAACTCGGAATTCCATTCTCCTCCAGACACGTTAGTAGTAATGCTGTGAGAAAATCTTAGTTGTAGACTTTTAGTATACTAGTCCAACTTGTTCCGTGGTCACGAAGAATACAGGTTGGTCTGACTACTACAGATCGCCATATGACTTTCCTAGCTTAATAACTCAAGTTGTTTACATCTACTTAAAAGTCAGAGGTTTTAAATTATTATTAAATTTAATTATTTGTCTCCCTATCTTTCTCTTACTAGACAAATGTCAGTCAATATCTCGGACGATATTGTACGGACAGACGAGCACAAAATGTCAAATTTAGACTTGGACCACGAAATTACGCAGCTGAATCGTAAAAACATGGCCAATTTTTAACACTAAAGTACCATTATTAAATTAGATACAAGGAACTTGACATTGATAGCTTACCCTGGGTAATAAGGAGTGGGTACCAAAAAAGCATCGCCGGGATCGGCCAAGCAGAAGATTATCATCTCATTAGCTCCGGTAGCTCCTCCACCCATAACAATTCGGTCAGGGTCGAAT
Organism: Erythroxylum shatona; assembly: GCA_027568895.1. Taxonomy (NCBI): domain Eukaryota; kingdom Viridiplantae; phylum Streptophyta; class Magnoliopsida; order Malpighiales; family Erythroxylaceae; genus Erythroxylum; species Erythroxylum shatona. Next base: position 32,112,433 of record JAOSBK010000205.1, on the reverse strand, counting down.
ACAACTTTGTCTCCTCTTACTTTCCCCATAAACTTTGCTACAGCCTGTAAAGAATAAATACCCAACTTGATTAAATGGAGATATTCACTTTTAGTGACTTTTTGGTTTCACAGAAGTTGAGTAAAGAAGATAGATCTTTTGAGCTCTTACGTTTCTAAATTCTGCCAAGCCATGGTAATCCTGAAAGATTGCTACATCCCTGAACTCATGTACTCCTTCAGCAGTGCAAATGGAAGCATGTGGGTTGAGTTTGAGCCACTCTTGGACCAAATCAAAGGAGAGCTACATATATATCACAAGCAACAAAAATCAGCAATTGTGCTCCGGCCTCTTAAAAGCTAGCTAATCATTCTACAGAAGCATAAACTAGTTACCAGATTCTCTGCAAGACCCATCTGAATCACCCCATTAGGATTCTTTGTGGCGTGGAAAGGATTTTTATCGTAAGCCTTCCAGCCATCGAAATATGCGGAATCTTCGCCATGCCCGTTGCTGGTGGCTATCTTAGACAGTAGCTGATTGTTTAACTTGAACGCCATTTTTTCTGGAAAACGATTCCTTTGCAATTAATTCACACTTTCGAATGTAGAGCTAGAGACCGTGTATTTAGATGCGAATTATGCTTTTCGAGGGTGTCGTAATTGCTTGCTTTCTCTGTATGGCTACGCAACCGTGGGGCTGAATATGCTCTAGAGCAAGTAAGAAGTGAAGGTTAGGATATGAGCTTCCGCAGAGGTGGTATTGACTATTTATAGTGGAAGTACTTGTGGTCGTCTTTGTTTACTAACCTTTTCTTTTTTCAATGCTAAATGAGGGTTCCATGAAAGAACGTACGAGTTTGGTTGGTTCGGTAGCGAAATAAATAAAATTAGCGATTCTGGTCCGCAGAAAATACGAATTCTTAGCAAATATATCTATAAAATGCTCAGGTTACTTAGAACATAGTAAATCTCTTTTTTTGTTCTTGACTCTCGTGTCAAAGATAAAAAATCGTATAATATATTTGCAGGAGCTGTTCAGGTTACAACAAAGCATACCTAATGGTTTTGAATATAGTTTCTGTCCGAGAACCGACTTTCTAAATTCTAACACCAGAAACATCTATAATATAACTATCTTGTCACAACTGAAGATAGTGAATTTAATGTTATGGTTATCCTGTATTTATCTATATTAAGACTTCAAGAATTCTAACAAAAATAGCATTTCCCTTCTTCATACTAATTTTATGTTTTTATCCCTTGCTCGTATCTCTAAATTAATAGCGGCGTTAAAACGTAAAAGAAAGAAAAAACATTGTCTCAAACATTTTTGTACATCAAATTGCTCTCCGCATCAAGACCCCTAAATTATGCTGATAAAATATATTCTAAAAGAGCATAATAGCTGATTGTATCTGGATTAATTGAACATGCAGTTCCCAAAGAAAGATTAAAATTGAAATATAATTTGAAGGCACAGAAATACGTGTTTCAGGCTATTAATTTAATTATTGTTTGAACAAGATGCATTAAATAAAGGAAACAAAATATCAAGGTTTTCCTAAAATGAAACATGCACAACCTTAAAATATTTTATTTGTGAATCTATTACCAATTAAGGGCACTAGAGATAGCCAACAGTACTTTGAGATTCTATGTTGAAAAGATGAAAGACGTGTTAGGGAATCAAAACATGATCTCTTCATGAGTATATGGTAGAAGAAAAATAGATTTCATGATTTAAAAAAAAATTAAAATCACTTTAGTTCATGTAACTTAATTATCATTATCATAACAAAGTTTAGAATTGTAGACGCATACGTGTTGTAATGCTTGATTATCTTCTCTCTATAGCACTATTTTGCAAAAATTAATGAAAATCATGAAATAATGATAGCAGTCTACTCTTGAAAGGAATCCCATGACTAATCAATGAAATTTTGTTGCAAAACTTTTTTAAGTATTCAATGTATTATACACATTGTATAAGTAAAACCCCCAAAATACCAACTAATACATTTAGTTAATATGGTACCTTAATTACTAAATGGCTAGAAACTTTAATTGCTTCATTCAGACGTTTCTGTAAGTGAGGTTACTACTTTTATATGACACCAAAATTATGCAAATTAGTCGGGTAACTAATTCTGAAGTTGGAATATCTAAATCAGCGTGTCAAGCATTTTGGTTGGGGTATATTGCAACATGGGATGACTATAAAGCAATAAGCATGGCTAGGTAGAGCTAAGTTAGTAGATCACGTGCATCACATATTTCAGTTTGCACCGTCTTGAACACATCCTTGATGATGATATATGATTCCCTCGGTGGTTTAAGGGTTATGTCAAGGTTTGATACCTAATCATATTTGCTACATAATTTGTAGACAATTACGTAGATATACGCGTTTCTGTGTGAAAGGAGTGCTCGGCGTGGCTGTCATGTGACCTAACAGACGATTCTGCCTTCACTCCTTTACTCAACTAATACTTGATACTCCAATGGATAAGGTGCTGTCTTAATTAGTTAGTTGTTCTGTTCCATCGATTGCTTCAAGTTTAGCTACTCAGGTCCAACATTTTGCTACTTCTCTTTTGTGGACCTGTGAAAATATTGGCAACCTTTTTTTCATAGGAATAAATATTGGCCGATGGGGCAATGTGACTACTTAATTATTAATAGGGCAAGAAATACTAATTATTATTAATCAGTTAAATTAAGAGTTGATATTAACTTTTCAAATTTAAGGCATTTTTGTTATTTTTTTTCCTGCATTTGCATATAAAGGGTTCTGGTGTATAATATAAAACTAGCATTTGCATAGATTGACTAATTAGTATAGATAAAATAAGGGAAAGACAATATTTTGCAAAGCTATCAATTTATATTAATTAAATTTGTTTCATCGACCCAGGACATTGATACGACGAAACTTCATATAAAACGGAAATCCGTGACGGTGGTTCATCCACAAAAGAGAAAAAAGACAAATGGGCAATGATTTAAGTGAAAGAGTTCATGTTTGGTAGTACTCTTAAATGCAAAATGCCAGGTAGAAGGAGGAGTTGACGTAGGTGCACACGGGAGGGGAGTCGGGGACCAATACTAATACTACTCCGTGTCGTTGAAATTTACACCTTTTTTTGTTTTTTATGTTTTTTTGAGATGTTGTGAAAGAAGGTATTTGCAGATTTGATTCCAGGTCACACATTTTATTATTAACCAACAAAGATACCAAGGATGGATGATAGGATTTCTGTTAACCTTTTATTTATAGGATGATAAATTTTAATTTAAATTATTTAGTAATATAAAAAATTTATTTTTCTAACATCTCAAGTCAGTAAGAGATCATTATAACTGCTTTAAAAAAATTATTTGCATATTTTTATACTTTATATCTTGAAAAATATGTTAAATAAATAAAAGATTTTAGTTTGATGAAAAATTCTACAGTTAATGCTAGTTTTAAATATTTTAGTACTTTGTTTTAAGGTTATGAAAATATATAGTTCTTAAAATTCGCCCAATATATACTGAGCTGGATAGGATCACTATCAACGACAAACGTAAGCCGAGTTGGGTCAACTAGGAATTTGCAAAATGCCAAAATTTAATTTGTCCAGTAACTTAAAATTCAAAACGTGTTATAAATGAGTCAACACCTTTTCCTCATAAAGTTGTTTGAATATTCATGTTCTTATTAATTGACTTTTTACTGCATTGACGCCTAACTATTGTATTGGCTACGGTTAGAAGATTCCGAACACTTACCTCTTCGGATTGCCTAAAGGTGTAGAAAAGAACCTTAGTTGAGGAATCATAGTTAACTTTTCAAATGCATGTGGGTGGCTGTGGCTGATTCCTAAGACCATATTCCAAAATCAGCTGAGAACCGTTGAAGCCACCAAGATGACTAATTGGAACGCTTGTTTATGTTCTAGTTCCAGTTTCAGTTGAATCTCATGTCTTTTCAACATTCATTTGGTCATAAGTTGGAATTCTTGCACGTGACCAGGTAGAGAATTGCAACCTTCCTATATTTCATAAGCTCAATCTGTTATGGCAAACCACTTAACCATATTGATTGGATTATTTGCTACATTTTTTGATGAATGATTATTGCCTTGTTTAACATGTGGAGTTTTTGTTATGCTCTTCCATTCCAAGATCAACATAAGGTCAAGGAAACTTGTTTAGAGCGGACATAGGTTTCAAGGTTTCTGGCTTGGAACCACTTGCAGCCAAATTTTGAATATAGGGCGTCGTCTTTCGATGGCCAAAGTTTTACCAACATCCTAGAGCTGCATTTACTAACAAAATGTCTTGTTAGGATACTATTTTCAAGCACATCAAGTGGTCTTTATATTGTAGAAATGTAATTTAGTATTGCCAATCCTCAAAACATGAGAAAGTTAAGGCGAAGAGCAACGTTCAGATGCAAAATAACTCTGGTCAAGTCATGATGGTTTCAAATTTACGAAAAGTGAGTTTGACCGCAAATATTCAATCTTAAATATAAAAGAACAGGCTTTGTTTTACAGCCCGTTCCTCTTTGAAAACATCACAAATTCAAGGTCTGCTGGTAAACTTTAAGAAGCACACAGTCATTGCTTCAATTATTATACACTTGAATCAAAGATACACGCTTCAATGTTTTCTCGGCTTTTAACCTTCCTTACAACCTAAAAAGTAAAAACTCTTCTTTTATTTTTTTTCACAGAACGATATTACAACTTTTACATTTTATTCATCTTATAACACCGTATTTCATATATTGATTAGAGTAACGAGGCCGAGAAGCTTAGGCCACACTCAAATTTCTATTTCGTAGTTTGTGAGGGACTCGTATTGGGTCAAGTTGGACTTCTTCTCAACACTTACGCCACCAGTTCTCGTTTTGTATTCAAAGTACAAAGTCCAGAAGAAATCAAGTCATCTCTGCTGAGGATCTTCACTTTATATTATTACCATATTTCAGTTAGTTAGTAACATTGAGATTTTAATGTTTGACTGTGATCTCAGTAGGTTCTTGTAGTCTAAATCTAATTTCATAAATTATTATTATTATGAGATAATGTTTTGTTATAAGTTTCTATTGGTAGTTAATCCACAGTAGTACTATTAGCATATAATTATGTTTTTGCTATATAATTTTATTTATCTTAATGTTCATAATTGTATCAATAATTTCATAAGATTGAATACTAAATAGCTAAAAAACTATTTTGATAATTAAAAAAATATAATAACATCAAGTGTAATATCAAATATGTTTTTTCTGAATTTGTATTTAATATTGTTGGTTAAATTTTATGAGTAGAGAATTTGACTTTATTTTGGTTTGAAGAAAATTTGAATATTGGATTTTAGTGGGCAACTTATATGTTTTAAACAAAAAAATGGCATAAATTTTTTTTGGAGAAAATAGAAATTTTATTAACTAATATTCCCAACAAAGGTACAAGGTAGCAATCCAATAACTTTACAAATTACAATGCAAAAATTGAAGCTTTATAAGTAACTAAACTTCCTCTGTCAAAGCTCGAGGGATCGTAAGGTTATACTAAGTTCTAGCTGAAATATTCCTACCATACCCGACTCAAGATTTGTAATCATAAGTCTAATTGCTAGTAATACTTGCATTTGAGTTGTGACTGATGAATGAAGATGAGTTCTTTTGTTCTACCTTTTAACTATGTGAGTGTCTAAGATGAAGGATAGCTAGTGTCTGAAAAATCGTAGAATTTCTTTCCTTCTATGTTGTATAGACCATGCATCTAAAAGCTAATTTAATTATCAGGTTATCCTCTTTGCTTCTTTCCCTACTATTGCTCATCTGAGATATGATATTGGGCAGATCCTTACTCTAACAATTTAGATTGTAAGCTATTTATATTTCAGCCAATGGCAAGATGATAAGCAACATTAGAAGGACAAGTGAGTAATTGATTCAGGGCAATATCTACAAAGAGGACAACAATTGGTATTGTTTTGTGAGCTATATATTCTATCCAGAGTAAACATCTTCTGTTTGTTAGATAACGACAAGATGAATGACATCTTTAGGACGGGATTGTTTAAATCACACCAAATTGAGCTACGCAGTTTGCTTTCAAAAGTTGTTTGCATGTCTTATTAGAGAACACACCAGAAGAATGATTCAACCAGTGTACGATGTCAGCTCTACTAAGAGTATAAAGAATATCCTGGAGCAAGATTTGAGAGGCTAGATAAAGTTGAAGGGATTAGTTGTTGAATAATTCCAACAAAGGCTTCTTTAACAATAACTTGTTCATGTATAATGTCTTTGAGATTGTAGAGTCCATTATTGAAAGTTAGAGCTCAATGTTGTTCCAATTGTCAAATAAAAAACTAGTAACAAGTCCATCACTACACTACAACAATAATATGCTATTTGTGACGTTTTAAAAACAAAACGTCACAAAATATTTACACTTTTTGTGACGTTTGAAAAACGTCACAAAAGAATTCAATTTTTTACAACGTTTGTATACAGCGTCGCAAAATTATAACACTTTCTGTAACGTTTTGTCAATAAAACGTCGGAAAATAAAATAAACGTCGCAAAAGGCTACTTAAAATTAAACATTTTCTCCTCGCGCCTTTATTTTCCACCGCCTGGTTTATACTCTGACGTTTCTTCTTTAGTTTTTTCTCTGGTTTCTTCACTCTGCCCTCTCTCTGCAGCGAAAAGCAACGCAAGGTTTACGCTCTTCTTCTACTCTCCGGTTGAGTCAGTTGTGGGCCAGCGGAGAGCAGCGATGACGACAACAGTGACGGCGACTTCCTCTCTTTGCAGCATCTTGAAGCACAACAAAACAAATTCACTACATACATGTCTCGACTTTTTGTTTGAAATTTCAAATTACACATCTACCGGGCCTCGCACGCCGATGATGTCCCTCCTCCTAGCTTTGTTTGTTTTTTTTGTCTCTTAGAAAGTATTAAATTGTTTTAAACCCTAATTCACGTCCTCTTTTTCTCCTCCAATTTTGGTAA
>JAOSBK010000205.1:32091609-32104102 GCA_027568895.1 Erythroxylum shatona | reverse complement strand
TTTGCGTTTGTTGTGTTGGATTCCGGACGGGGTGTCCGATGATACTGGCTATTTGTGAGATTATAGAAGTGTATTTTGAACCTTTGCAGGTTTTGGGTTAGGTCAATGGCAGCCGTTATGCTGCCGAAATTTCGTTAAATAATAAGTTGAAAAAGAAAAAGAAATAAGAATTAGATGTTTAGAAGATGGATTTTTGGGACTGGATTGTATGTATAAGGAATTTTGTTATACCTGAGGAATTAATTGAGGATAATTCCCAAAAATGGGAATTTATTTGTATTTGATTGGCATGAGTTGGAATAAAAAGGAAAAGAAAAAGAAAAGAAAGAAAGAAAGAAAAAAAAATTTATACCGGATTTGGATAGTCTAGGTTTCCAACGCGATCCTGTTCTTTGTTCATTGTTTCTCACGGATGTCGGAATGTATTTCAGTTCAATTACACCGTTTGTATGTTTTCAGTTCGCTCGCTTTCGATTCTTTTGCTTTGTGATTCGAGTTTGTTCGCGATTCATATTTCTCTGTCCTTTGTTTTCGGATGTCGGATCCGCTTTGTTAAGTTTTTGTTTCGCTTTCGTATATTCGATTTGTTTTAATGCGATACGTTTCCGTTTCGATTATTCGATTTGCTTCCACTTTGTTCCGCATTGTTTCCTTCGTTTTCCGAATTCGAGTTCGTTTTTGTTATTGGCTTCCGCATTTCGCTATTCGCCTCGTTCTGTTCGTTCCGTTCTTCGTTATTATTCCGGTTGGGATCGGGTCTCCGGATCGGGTCCCAACAGTATTGCTGACCACTACCACCATCATTAGACTCCCCTTGAGGTCCAAAGTAAAAGCCATATGATCTTGTCGTTGAGCATCGCCTATATAACTTTTGATTGATGAAAATAGAGGTTAAGGTTCTGAAATAATTTTTCTTCTATTCTTTTAAGATTAGTTAAGAATTTGACCTTCCTTCAGTTATAAAAGCTTTTCTACTCATCAAGACCTTTTATTTGGTATAAAATTTTTAAATTCTGATAGATGCTAATTTGATTATAATTATACACCCATATTTGATATATTTTGCTTGATATTTTATAGTTTTCTTGTATATTTGGTACTTGACTTGGTCCAAGTGCATTTATAGGTGATAATTACCTTCATGAACCAATAGGAGAGAAATTTAGATGAAATCATAACATAAAATGAACATTTAAAGTAATTAGGAGATACACGACCATGTATATAGTTGTGTAAGTCTCTTAAAACATGTAAAGTCACAATTTTAAGTATTTTGGAGTTACATGGTTTGATATGCAACCATGTATCAAACTGTGTATATCTAAAAAATCCTAAAATTTGCCGTAAAAGACATGAACAAAGGAAATAAAAAGGGAAGAATTTTTGAACCGATTCTAGAGGTGAAGAACATTCAAAAGGGACAATATTGATCCAGTAAGGTGGAGAATGTAAAGAAATCATCAAAAGATCCAATACATTACAACATCAAACATCAAACTTGCAAGAACATTTAATAGAAAAATAAGGGAGATTTAAACTTTTCCATATCAAACTAGGTTCATTTTCAGGTTCAATTAAGTCCATTTAAATCATTATTAAGTACCTTAACCTTATATTGTACAATAATTGTCTAAAACCAACATTTTCTACTTCCTAAGTAGTTCCCACGACCGTGGGAATAAGCCTTATAAAACCCACAATCATGGGATGAGTGAACTGAAGGTTCACTCACTGACAGCCTCCAATTTCTTTTCAAAACTTCTTTACTTCCATTCGACCCAACTTCACCAAAGCTCATCAATTTCAATTCAATTATACCTTATTCATGCTTTAATACCTCATCAAATTCATGTCTAAAAAAATTCAAAAATCATTCATAAGGTAGCCCACAATCCGTGATCTTTTATGCCTAAAAATCCAAAGCAAAAGCTAACAACATCTATCATGTTCTACACCTAAATTTATCAGAAATTCAATACATATTCTATCCATATCAAACATCACATAATTCATAACATAACATGCTATCAAGTTTAAAATTCCCTTGCATGATTAACTTCAAATTCCTTCTTTAAATAACCAAGTAATCCAGCCTTTTAATTAACCAACACAGATAATAACATAGAAGGTAATATAAAGTAGCTTTCTTGATGTAGTAACTTATAAGGATTCCAAGTGAAGATGATCCAAAATCAAGCAAAATTTCAGAAGCTGAGAGGGAGTAAGAGTTTCGTAGTGAATGAGCAAGGAGAAGGAAGAGTAACAACAGAAATAAGTCAATGCATAAGGTCATGCCATGTGTAAGATGACTCATCTTGCCCGAAGAAGACTTGTTATATAAGGATAGAAGCCACATGTCCTATCCCTAGCTAGCATAGATCCTCTTCTATGAGGCTGCCAAAATTCACAATTTAATTAGGCCACTTGTCACTTAACTAATGTTGCCAAATGTCGAGGCATCAAATATGCCAAATGTCACTAACTTAGAGGCTTAGTCATTTCAGTTTTTATGTACCAACTTATCTTGCTACTTGACAAGTTTCCTTATCCAAATGTACATTTTAATATATCAATTTTCTAATGGTATCAGTTAATTCTGAATCACTGAGTACGATCCATTAAACCAAAATTCAAGTTATATGTAATTTTCAGTCATCTCATAATTTTTAACACTTATTATACATGTACTTTCATGAACATGTAACATTCCAACTAGGGTATAATTTGGGGCTTACATCAATAGTATTAATGGAGTTATTAACGTAAGATAGTAATTTCCATAGTCCGGTAGCAATAAAAAATTGATGTTAAAAGGTTAATTATTTAATGGTTTTAAGGGGATTAATCACCTAGACACTAATATTTGATATTGAATTTTATAAGTGATTTTCTTTATTTTTGTGTCTATTATTGTTTCTTAGTTTAGTTTAATTATTTAATTTTATTTTGTTTATTAAAACCAAAAATACAATCCGTTGGCTAGATAATAGGAGAAGGGTAATTACTAGTAATCAATGTCTTTGTGGGATCAACTCGTACTTACTTGTGCTTGCTATGGCTATGTTGTGCACTTAATTCAATATTGATAAACTAAAATTAATCAATCAAGTTTATGGCATTGTTTTCGGTGACATTGACTACATAGGAACAAGTGGGAGAAAAGTTTTTATTAAAGTGTTTTCTACCTGCTAAGATTGCGATGTTGAGGAATGACATCACCTCATACTCCCAAGCTAAACATAAATCTTTATATGACACATGAGAGAGATTTAAGGAGATGCTCAAATGATGCCCACATCATGAACTACCCCTGTGGATGGAAATCCAAACCTGTTGTAATGGGTTGAGTCAAAGTACAAGGCAGTTTATAGATGTAGCATGTAACATCCCACTACTATAAAGTATATACCCGAACATCCAAGGACATTCAAGTACATATCCTATGATAATGGTATGTTAGAACAAAAACAAATCCAACTTACACATGGCATTAACTAACTTAATTAAAAGTCATGAAATTTTAAAACCTTTCATTGCATTCATTCACAAAAGCTTACACTATATTTTACAAACTTTATACAAGTTCTAGACAAAAACTACAAAATACAAATTACAACTCTTCCGATGACATCTAACAGTCCTCTGAGCCATAACTAGTACAAAATGTTCCTCTAATCTAGATTAAGAAACTAGGTATTCTGCCTTGTACTTAAAAAGTTACGTTGTAATTTTTGATGAGTTTTGCAAACTCAATGAGTGAACCATCATTGATGATTTCACCCAGGTCATATACACAAATCATATATTTCATAAATATTCATTCAGAACATGTATATTCCAAATGCTCACATTAACATGGCATAACATGTAATTCTTGCAAATCAAAATAGATATTTACAAATACAAATGCACATGAGACTCTAGATTGTTATTAATGTTGTGACCGAGTGCCAATCACATACGTATACAAATACTGGCTCATTAGGCTCAGTCAGAACAGAATCATGGAGCATATCTCTACGTGTAGAATCCGAAATCACAGAACAAAGCTCTATGTGCAAGTGCTTTCATACTGGCTACTCTAGTCACAACGTCTTTATCTGAGCATACTTTTTATGAAATGCATCAAATGCAGAATATGCCATGTACAACAGTCACATATGATGCACAATCTAACTCTCACAGTCATCAGACCTAAGTCCGGCACTCAACTTTTGTTGAGAATTCAAATATCATTCAAAATTCAAATACACATAAAACATTGCCAATACATTCCTAAATATTAAACTCCTTGGAATTTAAGTCCAGAATTCATAAAAAATGACAAACATTTAATATTTGGAAATTAAAAAAATACAATCAATCCTAGGAAAATCATCTAGGTTGACTCACAATATGCTCTGATATGTTATTGCCTAGATGGGCTGGCAAGGTTTGACTATTGCCCAACATGTTCCTCTATAACATACACAACACAATGACATGTATTACACTTTTGCACAAATGTATAAGCATGCCTTTATGCACATTTATGTATATAAAAAATGCACAATGCATGTTTAATGACAAATTTGGGTATCTTATCGAATTCTTATCACCAAATCATTCATATATCAAAAACCTCATAAACAATTTACATTCTAAAAATCAGGTCACAGGTGTGCAACATCATGAACACTCGTGCATAATAACCAAGGAAATTCACGGTCATGCAACACAAAACTCACGACTATGTAGTCCAAATTAGAACAATTATGGGTGTGAGATCTTAACTCACACCTGTGCATATCAAAGGACTATTTCAAATTTTCTAACAACATACTTTCATGTTAACTTGCATAACCATTCTGATAAGGTAACTGACACAATTAGGCAACACTTTCTTCTAGAAACTTGTTTTCCCATGTCTTAAGTTTCTAATGACACCAAGATCATATAATTTGGTTTAGAAATCTAAAATTATTCTCCAATTAGTTTGGACTGCTCATAAAACAAAACTACATTCTGTGATCCATTTCAAGTTAGATTTTGAATTTCTTAGAGACAAAATTAAAATTCGATCTCTTCATAGAAGTTGTAGCCATATATCTCTAGTTGAATTTAATCAAGAATCATTCCATTCGGATACCTACTGATCAACATATGCTCAAAATACTAAAGTATGTTTAGTGAAATAATACCAGTTATCATATTCCAGTAATCCTCAACATGTACATCTTAAATTCAACAAACAATCCATTTCAGATGGTTATAATTTTTGGTGGAGATCAAGAACAATGTGCTCTAATGGTTCAAGAATCAAGTCATTTGGATATCGAGTGAAGACGTTATGACAAAACTACCAAAAGATGTTCAGAAATAATTTTTAGAAAAATAATTGAAAGTCGCAATCATGCATCTGCACGATCGCGAGTTTCCCTTTTAGGTCACGATCATACGTTTGCACGATCATGAGATCACCCAATGCCCTTATAACCTTTTTAAATGATGTCAAGATTGTGCTAAAGCATGATCAAGACTCGCGATCTTCTTCACTGTGTTGATCAGCTTCTTCTTCTTCTTCCATTTTTTTCCGCTTCCAGATTTACACACTTCTAAATCATCCATTATGCATTTCTAACTCCTATACATACTCTAAACAAAATCAAATTCAAGTTTTCCATCCAAATATCAAAAAATTCAAAACTTCCTCTCTCTACTGTAATTTTCCAAATCTTTAATCTCACGTCAATCTTCTTCTTCAATTATGCTTAAAACACTTAAACCAATTCTATTAACTAAATTTTAGCTCATCAGCGCAAAACAAATCACAAATCCAATTCTCATACATACAATTTCTAGTTTTTTCAATTTGTTTCTCTTTTTACATTCATTTGATGCATTTTCCCATTTTTTCTACTCATTCATTTCATCATAAATTTATCATTTAAGCAACTCTATTTCACGACCTCACCAAAGCTTCATTTCATATCATTTAACTCATTTAAATCTATGTAAAACCGTCTCTAAGAATACTTCACAATTTCACACATGAAAAGTGAAATCACCATATTCGGATTTCTCTAAACCAAACAGAGTATATATTTTTACATCAACTTTCCAACACTTTTGCATATCCATTTCAATATAAAAACAAAGCCTATTTTGTACTTTTTTGGACAATCCTATTTCACAAATCTTTCATTTATCATCTTATTCATTAACCACCGAAATTGCACTTTTCAAACACTCATGAATAAATTCATATGCAGAATCATCAATAGTAAAACATCATCAAATTCACTTACTTGATCCAGTAGTTAATTCTAGCAATAAGAGGGAAACATAACAATTTGCTATTCAGTGCTGAGTGTTTCTTCACAGTGAAGAACGATAGCTACAGTAAACTTTCCTTACTCAAAACATCATAATACGTGTATGCTTTGCATGTCTTTCACATGTCACTATTCACGTGAGCCAATTGTCACAATTTGATTGGCTATATTTCCTAGTCCAAAATACTCAAAATTTCAAAAAATTTCCTAAAATTCACCAAAAATTTTGAAATAATCATAATACGTTCCAAATAAAATTTCACCACAAATAATTCACAATTCACATCTTAATTGCATTTATAACTCAACTAAACTCAAAAAATGTCAATGAATGCATGTACAATCATATTTATCTGTAATAATCAAAATTTTCATATATGTGCAAAAATGCAAAGGATGATATGCATTTTCTAATTTCTCTAATTCACTATTCTTGCCTCAACATGGGTAACAGGGTGTTACAATTCTCTTCTTCTAACAAGAATTTCATCCTCGAAATTCTTACCTAAATGGTCAAAAAAGTAGGGGTATTGATTCCTCATATGCTCCTCCGTCTCCTATGTGGTTTCTTAACTCGAATGATTCCTCGAAAGGACTTTCACCAATGGGATCACTTGGTTTCTCAATTGTTTATTCTGATAACCAATTATCTTATCTGGTTCTTCAATATAACTTAGATTACTAGAGATTTCAATCTCCTGAGTTGGTATCACTTAAGTTGGATCCGATCGATATCACCTATGCATACTCACATGAAACACAATATGTATCTAAGCCATTTCAGAAGGTAAGGCTAACTTATAAGCCAATGGTCCAATTCTTTCAATTATCTTATAAGGATTAATGTACCTCGAACTTAGCTCACCCTTCTTATCGAACACCTGATACCCCATATCTCTCCTATACTGATCCACGTAGCTTTTTTGTCTATCTTGTGCTATTTTAATTTTGCTACGGATCAATTTTACCTTGTTAACAGTGTCCTGAATCAATTTTGGGCCTTCGACAATCCTTAGACCTTAGGAATGACACTTTCTACTATACAATGCCTCATATGTAGCCATACCGATACTGCTCTGATACTGATTATTATAAGTGAATTCAATCAAAGCTACAAATTGATCCTATGCTCCTTGAAACTCTAAAACACAAGCTCTAAGCATGTCCTCAACAATCTTGATCGTCCTCTCACTCTGACCATCTGTATGAAGATGAAATGCAAATTCAGTTTTATACCCAAAACTGTCTATAAGCTACCCCAAAATCTCGAGGTAAATCTAGGATCCCTATCCGATACAATGGACATTAGAACTCTATGTAATCCCACAACTTCATTCCCGTATCGGCGAGCTAACTAATCTAGTGAATAATTTTCTCTCACAGGCAATAAATGAGCCGATTTGGTTAGTCTATCCACAATGACCCAAATGGAATCATATTGCCTCAGAGTCCTCGACAAACCTATAATAAAATCCACGGTGATTTGTTTCCATTTCTATTCCGGAATAGGCAACGAATGAAATTTTCCAATTAGAGCCTGGTGCTCTTCATTAACCTGTTGGCAATTTATATATTTAGAAACAAACTCCACTACTTGATTTTTCATTCCTGGCCCCCAGTAATGTTTTTTTAGTGTGTTATATATCTTGGTAGTACTAGGATGCATAGCATAAGTCACTACATGAGCTTCTTTCCTCAAATTATCAACATTGGGTACACATAATCTTTGCTTTAACCACAGTGTATCATCTCTAACTTCAAATTCAGATTCTAGCTTCACTTTTAACTTCTCAATTAACTTCACTAAGTCTAGATCTCTATTTTGAGCCTCTTTAATTATGTCAAGCAATACTGGTCTCAACTTCAATGTAGCTGTCAATGTTTCATTCTGCCCGACATTCAATTCAACGTTTAGTGCTCTCAAATGAACTAGGATTAGTAACCTCGATAACTGTACTTATGCCACACTGCTACTAAACTTCCGACTTAACGTATTAGCTACCACATTAGCTTTACTAGGATGATACTCAATTGTGCAATCGTAATCTTTCAACAATTCGATCCATCACCTCTGTCTCATATTTAACTCTTTCTAGCTCAACAGATATTTCAAACTCTTATGATCGGTGAATAACTGAAAGGTTTCTTCATATGGATAGTGTCTCCAAATATTTAAAGTAAATACTACTATAGCAAGTTCCAAATCATGAACTGGATAATTGAACTCATGAGACCTCAACTGTCTCAATACATATGCTATTACTTTGCCATGCTACATCAGTACAAATCCTAAACCATGGTATGAAGCATCACTACACACAACATAACCTGTAGAGCCAGATGGAATAGATAACATCAGTTGTGTAGTTAACTAATGCTTTAGCTCTTCAAAACTCCTTTGACAATCATCATTCCATTTGAAAGGCACATTCTTTTTCAGAAGTTTTATCAAAGAGGTTGAGATTAGTGAAAACCCTTCGACAAACCTTCTGTAATAGTCAATTAATCTAAGGAAACTTCGGATCTCAAGCACATTCCTCGGAGCCTCCCACTTCATCACTGCTTCTACTTTCTTTAGGTCAACCTGAATACCATGTCCAGATATGATGTGACCTAGAAATACTACCTGATCAAGCCAAAAATTGCACCTACTGAACTTGGCATATAACTACTTCTCCCTCATTATCTAGAGAACTAACCTCAGATGTGCATAATGATCTTTGCTACACTTCGAGTACACCAAAATGTCATCAATAAAGACAATTACAAAATGATCCAAATAAGGTTGAAATGTTCATTAAGGTCATAAAAGCTGCCAAGGCATTAGTCAATCCAAATGGCATTACCAAAAACTCAAAGTGCCCATATCTTATTCCAAATGCACTCTTCAGTACATCCGCCTCATCTATTTTCAACTAATAATATCCTAATCTCAAGTCTAGCTTTATGAATGCCTAAGCTCCTTGTAATTGATCAAATAAATCATTGATCCTCGGTAATAGATACTTATTCTTAACTGTTACCTGATTCAACTGCCAATAATCAATGCACAATCTAAGAGTTCCATCCTTTTTCTTCACAAACAACACTAGAGCTCCCCAAGGTGACACACTGGGTCAAATAAAACCTTTATCTAACAACTCCTGTAACTGAATCTTCAGTTCCTCCAGTTCCACAGGTGCCATCCTATATGGAGGGATTGATATAAGAGCAGTATCTCGAATAAGATTAATAGTAAACTCCTTCTCCCTTTCCAAGGATAATCCTAGTAGTTTAGCAGGAAACATATCCAGAAATTCCCTAAAAATAGGAACGACTTAAATGGTTTGTTTTGTTGGCCCTTGAAAATATTTTCATGATAAATAAGCATGATTTGACTAATTTTGGAGTCTTTTTAGATTAATGTATGATGGAATTAATTAGCATGTTAATGTGAGTAAGATGATATGATATAGGTTAAGAGAATTAAAGTGTTAAGGTGGTAAGTTTGCATAAAGGGTATTTTAGGAAGATCAATGAAGCTTAAAAACCATAAAGCATTAAAGGAGGGGCAAAATGGAAATTGTGCAATCATTAAGGGTATAAAAAGGGACAAGAAATCTTGTCTTGCATTTGAAAGAAGCCAAAAACATGATTGAGAAAAGAGATCAGAGAGAAGCACGAAAAAGAGAGAAAGAAGGGAGGTCAACTAGGTTTCAATTTTTCTTAGTTCTAAAGAGTGATTTTGAAGGTGCTCAAGAAGGAAAAAAGAAAGAGGAAGATTAGAGATTCCATTAGAGCCAAGAAATTCATTGTTTGGTGAAGATTCAAGGTAAGCTTATGTTAAACCTTTTGGATTTTTGGAAAGGTGTTGGTTCAAAGAGCTTAGGAAGTGCATGGGTTTAGGTATTCTATGGTCGATTTCATGCATAGGTTTATTTGGGTTTTCCAATTGGAGTTATTTTTGAATGGGGATTTTTGTTAATGTTTGAAGGGAGGCAAGAGAGGCAAGAGGAGGAAGAGGAGAGACATCCTTGAGCAAGTTTTCAAGCAAAGAGACTAAGGTGGGTTACATTTTTATAATTAAATAATAAGCCAACAATGTTTCTTTCAAGGAAACGAAATAAATGTTTTCAACTACTTGTAAATGTGCATTTATTGTTCTTTAAATGCTTTGAGAAAGTGCTATATGTTGTTTGTATGAATTTTGTGCATAAACTATGAAACAAAATTGGAAATGATTTTGAAAGGATACCAAATATATGAAATCAAATTTTCCAAAAATGTGCCAATTGGGCAAACCGTTTTCCGTTCATGAATAACATATTATGTGGGTTTGTGGTGGTCTGTTCTATCAGTTAAGTGCACTTGACTAAAATGGCTTCTCCCACCTACCCGCTACTGGCATGGAGCTCCTTCACAGACTCCCATAAGTTCACGACTACGCAAGACCATTTTGTGGGATTATGATAGTACGCTCTGTTCACGGCTACACAGGACCCTTATGGGAAATGTGTAATATATTTTGTTACGGATCTACCTAAACCATTCTGAGGTGTTTAATTGATTTTGATATGTTTGAATGTTTACGATGTATTTGGAAAGTTTGATGGATGTATGACTCATGTGATTTGTGAATTGGCTTAATAAGTTAAGAAATTTTGTGTTTTATGATTCAATGGGAAATTGGCTTTGATTATAAAGGTTTTAAATGGTTTTTGCTTGTTATCGATTATAAAAATGTTACCCACGATCTTTAAGCTCACCCCTATTCCTCCCCATCTACAGGCGATGAACAAGATATCAAGTGATTAAGTCGAGAGTCACGGCATCACTCCAATTTGCATTTTATTATTTTGAAGTTAGATCATCTACAACAAGGCTTTAGTCGCATTTTGAGAAATTATGGTTCTTATAGAGTTGGTATTTTTGGACTATGATCTAAAGTGGGTCGAAATGCCCACTAAAGCGTTGTAAAAACTTTATTGTTTTGATGTTAATGAAGTGTGAATTGTTGGAACCCGATCTCGTGACCGGATCCCAACCGGAAAAGCGGAAACAGAAACAAAAACCAAAGTGGCAAAAACGAAGCATATGAAAATCGAATAACAAAAATTGCGGAAGCAAACGAAGGAACTCGTAGTCCGAAGCGGAAAACATAAGGTGAAAACAAAGACGAAGTGGAAATGAATCGAATCAAAGAAGACGAACGAATGGATCAATCGAACTGAAACAAATTCCGACATCTGCTAACACAAACGTGTTACAACGAAAGCGAAAACTAATCGGATCAAAGTAAACAAACGCTGAATTCAAACAATGCGAAATGAATACAGATCGAATACGAATCAAAACCAAAACTTCGAATCGGAATCAAATAGCATAAAGAGGACACAAAACGGATCACAAAATACGAAAATGAAGCAAATGGCGAATACATATCGAATAGCGAAAACGAATGAACAAATCGAACGGAAACAATTTCCGACATCCGATGTCAAACACTTATAGAAAAGTCATCAAATAACAAAAATGCGAAAACAAAATTCGAAGTGGATCAAAAGGTGCAAACAAATAGCAAACAGGAAAATGAATTGGAAAGTGAAAGAAACCGAAGAAAAACGTAAAGCGGAACTCAAAAAATACGGATCGAACGAATCGAAAAACATAGCGAAACAAATACGAAGTGGAATCGAATACGAATAGCAAATCGGATAGAAACGGAAACGTAAAGCGAAATTAGCGAAAGTGAAACGAAAACGAATCGAAGGAAAATCGAATCAAAGAGGACAAACGAATCAATCGAATTGAAACGAAGCTTTCCGACATCTGAGAACAAATCTCTTAAACGTAACTATCGCGTTGGAAACCTTAGACTTACCTACACGAAACTGGTATAATTTTGTTTTCTTTTCTTTCTTTCTCATCTTATTAATCAAACTCATACACATTAATCTTATTTCCCGTCTTGGAAATTCATCCATAAACAAACACTCAATTCTTAATCAAATTCTTATACATTATCTAAAATCCCAAAACTCATTTTTATCGCAATTTTATCAAAAATTCGGCAGCATAACGGCTGCATTCTAACTAACCCAAAACCTGCAAATGGTAAATAAACACTTCTATAATCCCAAACAAAACTCAGAATCATCGGACTCTCCCGTCCGGAATCCAAAACACCAGCAAACGCAAAT
>JAOSBK010000205.1:32080034-32091509 GCA_027568895.1 Erythroxylum shatona | reverse complement strand
CACAAATTAAACATTAGTTAAGCATTTTATCTTAAAAATAGGATTGAAATCACATAGAAATACATGAGAAAATATAAAATAATTCAATCTTATCACACATCCTTTACCTGAAGTTGATAGTATCCTGATCATAGATCTATCTTTGAAAATACTCCTGCATCTTTCAATTGATCAAACAGGTCTTCAATCCTTGGCAACGGATACTTATTCTTTACTGTGACTCTATTCAATTGTCTGTAATCGATGCACATCCGTAGTGTGTCATCTTTCTTCTTAACAAACAACACCGGTGCTCCCTGCGGTGACACTCTAGGTCGAACAAATCCTTTATCCAGAAGCTCTTATAACTGCACCTTTAACTCCTTTAGTTCAGTAGGAGTCATTCTGTACGGTGCTTTGGATATAGGAGCAGTGCCAGGTATAACTTCAATAGACAATTCCACATCCCTTTCAGGAGGGAGCCCAGGAAATTCCTCCGGAAATACATCTGAAAATTCATTCACCACCAGAATATCTAGCAATTTACCAACCTCCTTCTTAGAATCAAACACAAAAGCTAGATATGCTTCACATCCCTTCCTGAGAAGCTTCCAAGTTTACATAGCCGATACCACATTAGTTAAAGAACTAGTGCGGACACCATGCAATACTATATCAAACTGATAAGGCCTCCTAAGCATAATTGTCTTAGCATTAAAGTCAATTACTACCTGATGCTTGGATAACCAATCCATACCCAGAATCAGATCAAATTCATGAAAAGGTAATCTAATCAGATCTGCCACATACTCATTTCTTTGGATCAGAAGAGGACAGTTCCTATATATATGATTAACCAACACACTACTATCCAGAGGACTGGTTACCTGGATATCATACTCTAATTGATCTATAAGAATCTCCTTATCAAACACTTCTCTAACACATATATATGAATGTGAAAATCCAGGATCAATTAATGCATACATTTTAGAATCAAAGAGAGAAATTATACCAGCAATGACATCCGATGCATCCTAATCCTCACAAGCTTTCAGTGCATAAGCTCGAGCCGAAACAGAAGGCACAATTGGTCGATTTATAGTTTTTGAGTGGGAACCAACTCAGATTAGGTCTGTTCTGATTATATCTTCCTTGACCTCTTCCTCGTCCTCTGTTCCCAACAGATGTATGAGGCATCTCCCTACTGGCTTGTGATGTTTAAGCCTATCCGAGAAGGCAACTAGCTATCAGATGCTCAGTACTGCCACAATGGAAACATGCTCCCGTAGCCCTCTTGCAAACACCCCAATGATGCACAAAACAATCAGAGCACTTTGGAGGATTAGAACCTCGGCCTCCAAACGACCCCCTACCAGAAGCAATCCTTAAAGGATAATTTTGTGACCTTCCCCGAGCTACAGATCTTCAAGTAACTTCTGGTGTGGAAGAAGCACCTTCCCTACTTCGTTTCCCCGAGGACTGACCTCCTCTAGTAAAGCCCCTTCTCTGACTCCTTTCTCTTCTAATCATCTCTTGTCTTTCAATTTTCATAGCAGCTTGTAACAAGTAATGGTAATTCACCTGTTGCAAAAGTGTAAATGCTATTAAATGCTCCTTGATGGAGTCATGCAACCCATCCTTAAACTGATGACACCGAAACTCCTCAGTAAGTACTGATTCAGGAGCATACTTACTGAGTCGGTTGAATTCCCGATCATACTCAGCAACTGACAAATTCCTCTGCTTTAGACTCAGAAATTGCCTCCACTTATCCTTTCTGTAATCCTCCGTAATATATTTTGCTTGGAATTTTTAGGAAAAGAAATCCCAATGCACCATCTGATCTGCTGGACAACTGATCTCCTCCAATAGCCTCTTCACCTTCTCAATCCATAACTCAGCTCATTTAGATTCTTCTAAAGACATCCCAATAAATTCCTCGGCTCTATACTTCCGTAGCTGATCAATTGGAGCCTTAGGTATGGTCATACGGTGCAATAATGTCATCATATCCTAGGACAGCTTCATTAAAGCCTGTCCTTAAGCTATAGGAAGATGTGACACTGCAACTTCTCCTCAATTAACCCCAAAGGGTCCGAGTGTCAATGGATGAGATTACTCAGGAGTATTTCTCTCGGCAACCTCTTCAACAACTTCATGGGATCTTTCCATCTTTAGTTCTATAATCAAAATATGGGCCAACCGCATCAGGCCAAAACACAACTATTACACTCAAATGTAAGCAGTGGTTAAACGTTAGTTAAACCAGAATCGCCTAAACCATACTCTGATACCAAACAATGTGACACCCACATATACACCCTAGGAGGATATAAGAATACCACACCAAACAGTGCAAACAAATCAAAGCATACGAAAACTTCTGGTAAACAATTCAGGCAAACATACATTAAATTACATAGTAATTAATACAAAATCGTTGTAAATTCCAAACCAAACTGAAGTATCATTATTACACACCTTCAAACAAATTCACATGTCATATACATCATATACAAGCCTAAAACAAACTTAGAATACATTTTTTTTCAAAACAAGACTCATACTCCATTGGCCATTATGGTTGACTTGTCCCAGTCTTTATAACCCTCACTCTAAACCTACACGGGGCAAATCCACATTGCCAAGCATATAGCTTAGTGAGTAATAACTAATCCATACATGAAGTGACATCTTATCATACAGAATCATATAACAACATAAGCATGCATTAAAAGATTACTTAACATTAAATCGGACATCATGCATTTCAAAACAGATTTTTATAATTATTAGAACTGAATATCACAAGAGGGTATAAACCCTTAAGAATCAAAATACAATTTGGTTTATGTCAGAATCAAGCAGATATCAGAATACAAAATCAGATGACTGCTAAATCCATTTACTGAAGCGGGTAACGAGACTTATACAGAAGAGATCGAAGTCTCAACATCGAAGTATCCAGAAGAAACTGAAGTCTCGACACTAAAGTGTCAATAACAGAAGACACCGAAGTGCCATTAACAGAAGACACAGAAGTGTCACAGAAGCAGCTGCAGACCCTTCTAGGCATGCCTATTTACCCACAACTAGGACTCAACAACTTTAAAGCAAAACTAAGTCATTTTAGACATTTCATGTGCAAAGCAAGTAATCAATCATATTCACGTGCAAGTAACACTTCCAATGATATAATCATGCATCAAACGCCTCGAACAATCATTATCTGAAATTCAAAACACAATCAGCATAAATCAAATTCAACAAGCAGAACAAAGTAAGGTGTGACCATATAAGATTACTCACAATCGCTCCTTTTTGCTTATTGCCTTGAAGTTCCGACAATATCTGAAAGTGATTGCTCTACTTGCCCTTCTATATACAATCAAACATAATTTCATATTACCATATTTTCATGTAACTGAATCAGCATTAGTATGAATGTATCATATAACATGCATGTTGTTGTCAAAAATCCAGGTTTCTTATCCTTAATCTTATCACATTATCGATCATATGAAATCATACTCAATCTCTCAATCTAGATTTATTTCACAATCCACCTTCGGATCCACTTTGCTCGATTATTCTCATCAGGAAGGTGAAGTAATTAGGTAATACTTTTGGGTTTAGTATTCAATGAGTTATGCTCAAAATACTATGGATTGTGTACATTTTAAAATTTGGCTAATGCATGACCATGCCTCCAAGTTGTACATCTCATAACTCTCAAATCCAATATCCAAAAATTACAAACTTTATACCAATTTAAAGCTAAGATAATAAGCTACAACTTTGGTGAAGACACCTTAGTCTAATTCAGCCCATATCAATACAGTTTATTCAATAATTACAGGACATGATTTCTGTCCTTAGTAGTGCTGCAACCTAAGCCAAGATTTAATTTCATGCCAATTTTGAAAGTCTTAAAGATAGAACTAAAATTTGACTTCTTCAAGAAAGTTGTAGAAATATGTCTCAAGTTTAATTTAAATTAAGAATCAGCTCATTTTAAACTCTACAAATCAAGATATAATCACAATACCGAAGCATGTTCAATGAAAATTCTCCAGATCATGACATTCTAGCACATTTCTTCACTTTCATCCAATTAATCTCTTTCAAATCAATTAAGATGGCTCTACATTTTTATGGAGAGAGAGAAAAATGTCTTAAGAGTCTATTGGTTCAATTCTCAAGTCATTTGGATGTCGGATGACAAAGTTGTGAATAAAAGAGTCAATACAGTTTGGTTTTGGTGCAACTAGTCTTCTCTTCTCTCTTTAAAAAACGCAAGTTTCCTCCTTCATTACCAAAGCTACAGACTTTTTCACTCTTCTTCCTAATGATTTCTTCATTCTATTTCATTTCTAACTTATAGTTTCTACATTTTTTCTCTCATTCCAACTCACCTTACTCTAAAACAACTCAAAATGCAAGATTAAGTACAAATACCAAAACCAGAAAATTTTCACCACTACTCATCATCTTCAACATTTGTTTACCACATTTTTTGCACTTATCACTTTACTTCTTTTTTAGCTTATTCATTTTGTACATAACTAAAACTACCCTTACATTCACTTCCATATCATCTCAACTCCTTCTCAAACCAATTTGTTTTCATAAAATCAATCATAACCTATTAACGTTTTTCCATATTTTTTTAAAGCAGATTTCAGGTCTGATTTGCATGATCATTTTGACCTCGATAATGGGGTATTTAGGCAACATCTTCTACTAATCAAATGTTCCTCAATGTCTTGAAAGTCTAATGATACCAATATCATGCATTTCAGTTCAGTGTCCTGCAAGTTATACGCAAAACTCCATAGACTATTTTCATACCTTGACATAACACCAATTTCAACTTCAAGCCAAATTTCCAGACTCTTAAGGACACATTTTGAATTCGATTCTTGCATGAAAAATGTAGTTCTATGTCTCTAGTTTAATATAAATCAAACTCCATCCAATTGAGATATTCACAGATCAAGTTATTCCCTAAATACAGATGTATGTTCAGTAAAATATTGCATGCATTCAGTTACAAAAACTAAAACCTTAATAGAAATCATTTACACTATCATAAAACTTAATGCATTACTTAGTTGGTTTATACTTCAGTAAAATTCAAAAAATGGGGAGAGCAAATAATGGACTTTTGGTGATGGCAAAGCAAGGAGGTAAGATGGTGTTGTCGGTGGAATCAAGGAAAAGAGCTGCATAAACTTTTTCCTAGTGCCTAGGTATCTTTCTTTAGACTTGACACATGTTTCCAATGTATATGTTACATGTGTCCTCCAAGTAAGGCTACCAGTCCACATGTCACACATTAATTGATCCATTTGTTACTTCATAATTTATCCATTGATCAATTAATAATTTATATCTTATTTCAATATTTTTCTTATTCTTAAATACCTCAAATTTTCAATAATTTTCCTAAAATTCATCAAAATTCTAAAATAATAACTATTATCACCAAATAAAATTTGTAACACAATTAATCCAAAATTCACACTTTAATCACATTAAAAATAACTTATACTAGAAAAAATGTCGATAAATATATGTACAAATATTTGTATGTGTTCAAAATTACATATACACATATAAGTAAAAACTCAATTATATAAAGCATATTATGCCCTGTAATTCCTCAATATTCTAACCCCTAATATAAGGTATTACATCTTTTGTACAATAATAGTTTGCGATTAATTACAGATGCAAATGATATACTTAAAATTCAAATCTCAATTCATGCATAGCCATATCGTGATCGAACCAAATCATAACTAACAAGATAAAAAAAGCCTTGCATCATTTATTCAACTCCAATCAAAATATCCAATTCTAAGGTTCCAACCCACCACAAATCAAAAATCTACACAATTTAATTCCAATTTCTAACAATCCAACCAATTCACAAATGCAATTAAGTATAAAAATAATTAAAAACACACCCAAAAATTCTCAATGTATTTAGTTCGGATTTTTTGGGTTGAGTCAGGTATGAATCTGGATCTTTTCCAAATCTGGCAAATGGCAACTTTAGAAGCACTGGTGGCAAGCAGCGGTGGACGGTGGATAGTGGAGGAATTGAGGAGAGCGTATAGTGAAGTTTGAAAATGTTTCAGTCGTGGTGAGTGATGACGCGTGGAGACTAGAGAGAAGGGCATGTGGTGGTGGCGTGGAGGAATCAAAGAGAGCACATGATGTTGTCGCTGACCGAAGAGGAGAACGAGAGAGAGAGAGAGTATGGAGATTGGAGAGTCTGGGAGAGACATGAAAAATGAAAGAGAAGCAGATGGAGACTGGGGACAGGGGAGTCTGAAAACTGATATCGGTGGATACTTACGACTAGTATTATTTTAATCGATACTATTTTGTTTTTTTGTCAATACAGTACGTTTCGACCGATACCGACTGGTACGAAGGGGCACTAACTCTTGCCTAATTATATTTGGAAGTACTAATAAGTGCTGAATTTAGGTTTAACAAACGTGAAAATCGGGGATGTGGTGTGATTTTGGAGTTCTTGAGGAATAAGTAGAGAAATAGATGAAACCTAGGATCCTACTGGCACTCGGACAAACCTCCACCCCGATTCAGCTCACCAAAACGTCTACGGCTGTTCACATTTTCTGTCAGTTCTTTCGTGTTCTTCCCAGACGTTCTAAACAAAGCCCCTCAACTCAAGCGTTTTCCTTAATCCAGCAATATATTTTTTTCAATTTCTGGTCGCAACTAGCTACAGTAAGAAGGAAACGTGAATGAAGTTCTCGGTTCAATCCTTCACTTTCGCTATCTAATCATGCCTAATCAGTTGTTTCTTCCTTCACATGTCAGGCCTTTGTTACCTCGTCTGTGTAGTTGGATCTTCACTGACTTGTATTATTTTTCTTATAGGTTCTGGTGTTGCGCATTTCAAGGGCTAGCTACAAAGAGGTTAAAAGTTTCACCCCTTTTATTATTCTTCGTAATGCTGTGGCTTGTGAAAAGAAAAGAAGAGGAGGTTATGTTTAATACGTGTTTGAAGAAATACCTCAGAGAACATGTTGGTCCAGAATTCCTCTTGCAATGGACATAAATTGAGACAGCGTTCGCTTTCTTTTTTCTCCCTTTGCTTCTCATGATTATATTATTAAGTAGCAATTCTGACTTGTCAAAACTTAAATTTGCCTTCGCTGCCGTTTCCCATTCTTAGAGTTGGTTCGCGGGTCTCAGATTAGTTGCTTTTTGTTCTATAACCCCTCACAATTTTTTTAGACACGATCTTCATGTTTGAATTAAATACGCTTGAAGGTCTTAGTTGGAAGAGCTTCTACTGAGTTAGGGCGAAAGTAGAATTTGGGGGTTCATGAGTGGCCTGTAGCTTTCGGTTGCTTTTCTTTTCTCGTTGTTCTGCACTGTTAAGTCTTCAGTATTGTTTTGCCAAAAATTTCATTCCAGCCCTTTTTTGTGAAAAACTTGTTAGCTCTTAATCGTTGCCTTTGTCTTGTTTTTACATAAAAACCTGATTTTTTTTCTTTCGTATTGCTGTGTATATGGCGTATTCTGCTATTTGATGTTTCATATCTGAAGTAGCGTGTTTGTTTCCAGCTCCTGCAAGGAGGCCATTGTGATGTAGATGAAATTTCGTGTTTTGGTAAATATGCTTGTGTTGCTTGGTATGAATGCTGCTCGTATAAAATCTGCATGTTTATCATTTTCATGTGAAATCTGAGGTCTCTTGCAATATAATGGAGAAGTTTATAAACCTAGATATTGGTGATTATTGGTTTACAGTTTGTGAATTCTGTTCATATTTGTCAAGACCTGTCCACTTAGTGGTTATCGTTCAGGTGCTATATGCTTTGTCAAGAACTGTCCATTTTGGGGGATATATGCCAAAATCTGCATGATCGTTTAAAATCTTAGTTTTTTGCCCTTTTACACTATTTTTTGTAAATGAAATGCTCTTGGTCATGTTGTGATGTTGAATTTGAGTTATAAGAGTAAATTTAGGCGTTGATTTTGTTTTTCCATGTTAATAGTTTGGTATCGTTGTCTTTTGATAATTGATCACAGATGTTGATTCTCTGTTTATGTTTTATCAGTCATGAATACTGAACTTTAGGCAATTTTTTTTTTGGGGGGGGTTAGAGTTGTTTCCTCAATCTTTTGTCAATTATGAGGGCTTGCAGAAAAATAATTCTAGATAACTTGGTTTTTGTGCGCCAGTGTTTTTGTATTCTGGTTTTTTTAAAATGTATGATGGCCTTTCTGTGCTAGTATAGGTTGGTTATTTGGAATTCAGTTTTTCTTGCAACATTTCGTGTTACTTGAAGATTCATTGAGTTTTTTGGAATTTAAGAACAAAAGAGGACATAATTTGAATTAGTCAATGACAGTTTGTTTTCAATTTGAATCTGAAGTCTGGGTATTCTGTAGCTAGATGAGAACTGGGCAATTTTTTTATGGATAAAATCTTTAGAAAAGAGGTTGAAGGGTAAGGGTTTTGCAATACATTGGGAAATACTGATTTTTAATTGTTTAAATGGATTGTATTTTAAGGTGGGCTGGGCTGGGCTGGGACTTCATACCTTGAACTATAAATTTGGTGCATTTGCAGCTACAAGCGAATATGTAGGTATGCCTTTAACTTTCTGCATGGAACAAATGCTTGCATATTTATTCTTGTTCTAGTTTTGTGCTTTAAAATTTAATTTTTGTGAAAAGCCAAAAACATTGATATTTTAGATAAATTGGATTAAAATTTTGTTAATTTCAATAAACTTAGGCGTAATGTTTCCCACGTTTTGCTTAATGAGAATAAAAATAAAATAATAAACCAAGCCAAAAGTGTATGGTAATAAAAAAATTGAAAGTTTGTAAAGAAATCAGATAGTTTTGCTGCTTTAATCAAGTCCTAGGCCTCTCTGGTTTAGGATAGATGCTTGTTTTGTATTGAAATTACTAAAATATACTTTTATGCACATGATATTTTCTTATTTGCAATTTCATGTTTATATTTACTTGTGTATGGACAATTAGAGTACTGATAAGATTAATGAGATGGGATGGGCTGTTCTAGAATAGGAGAGATTATTAATAATTAGCACAAGTGTCAAAAGATATTAATTTAGTCTATATAGGAAAGTTAAAAATTTGACATTAGCCAGGTTAAGACAATAAAAAATTTAAAATTGGCTTTATGTCATTAAAAATTATTTCTTGTTTTGGTACAAATACCAAATCAAATTTCATTTGCTTGAAGAAATAGCTATACTTTCAGTTTTCCATTTAAGATAAGTAAAAAGTTTATTTTTCGAACTTTCTTATCCATTTCCTTATAAATATTTTGATATTCCTTTACTCGAAAATTAGGGCATAGTTCCTCAATTTTTTCCTTTTATTATATTTTCCATTAGAAATTTTATCCCTAAAAAGAAAACTTTCCTTCCACTAGGTTCTCTTTCTTTTATAAAACCTTCTCTGATAAATTCTTTCCTTCTAAAATTTTCCCTAAATTTTTAATGAATTAATAAAATCTCTTTTTGGACAACTTTTTTACAAGAATATTCTCCTTTGTTAATAAGTGTTCAAATATTTTTACCATCGAAACTAGAAATTATTTTTATGGGTAGTGTACCGAGCACCATCTCTTTGTTACAAATTAACTCCCAAATATATTTCTTTAATTTTGACCTATTTTTCTTTTCCTTTTAGGTCTTTCTTTATTTCTCCCTTAAAAAAAAAAAAAGAGGTCAACCTTTAGTTGTTTCAGTAAAAACGTCATTTGTTATGATGTGCTATAATAAAAATACGTTGTAGCCATAATTTATATTCTCATAACTATGACATCAGATCATTATTATTTTTTATGATAGTACATGCTTACCAACTTTATAAAATTACCTTATAGAACTACGTTAAATATTTTTCCTATCTAGGAAATAATAATGCTATAATATAAGGGGAGTTTTGGATGTGAAGTAGTTACAAGAATAATTATCTTTATACTTGCATTTGTATTAGAGATAAAACAGTCGTCCTACATTTCACTTTTTCTCAAGTATCAGATGCCAACTAATTCTAATAATTTCTGTTTTTACTTTCAAACACAACAAATCCAGTTAGATAAATGATATTCTCTACCTACTGTTATAGTCAAAAGCTTTTCTTTTAGTTAGCATATAAAAAGGTAACGTCAAATTATAGGATGGAAGCAATCAAGACCTTGTATACAAGGCCTAAAGGCCTAAAAGATAAATTTAAACTCTGTAATTGGATGCATTTTATTTTATGTTATTGTGTAAATTATAGTTATTGTACTTTAAAATTGTTTCAAAATGTGTTCATTACAATGTTTCTATTTCTCTCTTATACTTTTTGTTTTAATATACAATATATTCAAACTTGGTCTCAAATGTATCAATATTGTTGGTCATTTTTAATAACTAACTTCCTTTTGTTTTTTCAAGTATATGTCTTGGGTATGTTTTAAGTTGTCTATTATCTTACAATATTATTAAGGATGGAAATTTGTGCTGCTGTGAATTTTTAATCATTTAAAAAAGCAAGGAATAATGTCAAGGACTATGAGCTTTACTTTGAAAATTTTAGGTCAAATGCTTGATTTTATAAACACATTACTGTTTAGTAATTATTTTTAAATGCATTAGTTTAGCTGTTTTGCATTTTTTTATTTGTTTATATGCAACTCAACTTATGACTATATAAAACAGGATAATTTTATTGATTCATTTGCATGTTTTTGAATTTCATCATTAAATTAGTAAATATTGTGATAAAATGACAAATTTTTTTTGCTATAGTTTGTGCTTATATAGACTTCAACAATTAAAAAGTCCAATTGGGTTGTCAATAACATTTGAGGCAGGAAATTTGTTTGCATCTAATTACTATATTTGATTTGAAGGAAAGAAGAATGGTTTAGTTAAACTTTCATATTTAAATTAAAAACTATCCATGTTAGACATTGCTTTGCTTCAGAAGTAGTGTTTAACAGTTTTTTTATTTTGCATTTTTTATTAAACCAAACAATTTTATTTATGTAATTACAGAAGATCCTGTTTTTTTCTTTGTTTTGAAAATAATAATAATTAAATGCAAAGTTTACTGACATAATTAACTTAATTTATTTTTTATTTAAATATGTAATAACCTTTCTATGAGATGGTTAAGTTGGTTAATTCTTAGTAAAATTTGAATGTATTTTAACAAATTTCACATTTTCAAAAATGTGGTCATTGTCCTTTGAAATAAAAGGAGACATTATTATTATGAATAATAACAGTATATACCTCTGTCTGGACCATTGACTAAGGAATAGTAAGAAAAATTCTTACCAAGTGGAGGTTCCATGATCTTGCTGAAATAGTATTGTAGGGCACAACATGCCTTGTGCTTTTGACCACTGTTATTAGCTTTCCAGAGTGCATCAAGTAAACATTTCTGATTTTCATCCAGCGGTAAATT
>JAOSBK010000205.1:32058027-32076280 GCA_027568895.1 Erythroxylum shatona | reverse complement strand
CCCCCCCCCCCCCCCCCTTCTTGTGTATTGCAAATCGTATTATAAGCATTGTTCTAACGTGTGATTTACTTCATATATAGCTAATTAGGTGAAGCTCTAAGCTTGAACTGTGCAAGTATGGCTAAGTTTCTAGTGCTTTCTAGAGTCATACCAACAAATTAGTTAATGCTCATATGAAAGCTATTGCCTATGTTAAAGGTAGTAAAGTTATATTTTACAATGTTGGTACTAAATTGGAAGAGTTTTGAGTCATGAGCTTATTACCATTTTTTTCTCCCTCTAGGATTACTCTTGATAATATACTTTTGTGTTACATGGTATTTTTATATATACTTTAATTCATTTTTATGATAGTGATTATTAATTACTAGTTTAATTCAAACTAGTCCAAATAGATATAAAGACTGAACTAAGTAAAAGATAAACAATAAAGTCAAATCTAAAATTTAATACATTTACATCCATACATATAAAGATTGAATTGAACACATTTTACAATGTTATAAAAAATGATTGGTGAAACCAAAATTAAAATAACGCCCATAATTATGTTTAAAAACATCAACCTCAACTCTTTCTTCTCTTTAGTCAACTTTAAGTGCCTCCGCTTATTATAAACTTCTCCTTGATTGAACCTCCTTCTTAAGTATGAATATTTCTTTCCTTAACTTTTGAATAATATAGACAATTATATTAGGAAATTGCTTCTCATACCATTGTAAAAACTTACAATTACCAACTGGGTAATTAGGACATCCCAAAATTTTCTCCTGAGATTATTATTACTCCATGAAGTTCTTAAAGAAACTTTTAGCGACAATAGCAAAACACTTTTGGCCCAATATTATAGCTAGAACTGGTAGAGTCTTCAAATTCCATTTGCAAAATTGCAGAGTTAAATAAACTATATACATTAGAACATGTTTGCATTCCATTAGTCATTATTACATGACTAATCACATAACTTGTTTGCATTACATGCCGAGAAATGCTCTATCCAAGGAATGCAAACATAATTAGTTATAAATAAAACACATCGCATAGGGGAAAGAACATTAGATTTTTTTCCCATAAAATTGGGACCTATAAATCAAAGCAGATTGAGCATTATAAAGAAATAACAACAAATTAAATAATTACATATTACATGACTAATAATTAGATAACTAAAATTTTACATAAATTACTTTAAACACATTCTTCACTAACTATCAACAACTTAATCTTACATATATCAAAGTTAAACATTATATTAAGGTACATATGCTTTAATGGTTTTATAAGTTGTAACGGTATCTCTTTCTCATCTATGTTACACATAAACTATATTAATGTTTCCTAATAAGATGGATGAAGTTTTGCTATGCAGTGAAATGTATTTATATAGAGACCGTTAAGTTACTATATTGTCATATATTGATCATCCCAATCTCTTTTCCTTTATAAGGTTTGAAATTTATGTATGTAGTAATGAAATAAATTGTCTACAATTTCACTATATAGTAATATAACTAAGAACTTGCAATTTTCCCACTATTGATTGAAAACTTGATTGAAGAAGTGTGTAAATGATAATATGTAAAAAACTATGATATTATGTAACCAAACATAGAAGCAAGACGAGAAAAATTGAACCAAGAAAAACTTACCAAAATATAGAAATTGAAAACATACAAAAAATTTGCGCATCTGATAGAGAACAAGAGATAAGATATAACCAAACATATGAAACATGGTGTTGCAGAGAAGGAAGACCATATAGAGAAGGAAGGCAATGCAGAGAAGCAAGGTGATATAGAAAAGCAGGCCACATGGGGAAGCAAGACACAAAACACAATGGTGTAGAGAAGTAAATCCTAACAAAGGAGATAAATTATCAAAGAGAGAATAAGCTAAGAGAGGTGTAGTATGACAAAGATGAGTATGTATGAGAATTTGGGAAATTATGGGTGAAATGGTTAGTGAAATTAAAGATATTCCCAATAATAGATTAGTAAATGAAATTAGGGATTTTTTTCCTAATTTTCATATGGACGCCATGCCAAATTAATTGTCTATGTGAATCTAAAAGAATAATTCCATGTTAGAAAATTTTAATAGAGGTTAATTTTTTGTTAATTTGGGGGCCTTTCTAAATGTTATCAAATATTAGAGTTTTATTTCAATGTTCAAAAATGTTTGGGGTCTAAGTTAAACTTTGATGAAAGTTTTGGGTCTCTTTTAACCTTTAAAATTTTTGAAAAAAACTTTTTTCACTTTTTAGTTTTCCAGAAAACTTATTATGATGGATTTTAATTAAAAAACTAATGACAATAGATACGTTAAATGAATATCAGACATAAGCTAATCAAATATCACTAATATCGTAATGTAATTCAACTTTTAAATGTGATTTGAACCAATTAAATTTGGCTTAAATTACTAACTTAAGATTATTGTAATAAATTATTAGTTTGAGTTATATTTAATTAGTTCGATTCATTTTTAAAAACAAAGTTGAATCGTCATGTAAATAACATTTGATTAGTGTAAGTATAATATTTATCACATGTGTCTTTCATTGTTATTTTTTAATAAAACTTTAAAAGATGATATTTTTATTTAAAACAAAAAATTAGAAAGAATTTTCAGAGAATTTTAAAGTTTAAGAGATTTTTCAAAAGCTTTTTAAAGTATAAGAAGGACTATATTTTAACTCTAAAAATTTAATTCTTTACAATTAGTTAGCTGTAAATAAATTTAATATAACGTGGATTTAAAAACTTACTAAAAGTCCTGAAGTCCGATGGTCCTGTATAAATACTTAAATGGACGCCAGAAAAGTAAGCATCTCATGAACAAGCTTTTGAATTTCTACTAAACCAGTGAAATTACCTCTTACTGTAGAGCGTAGAAAATTACCAAAGGCGAGTGGTGGGGCAGGTTCAAAAGCCCAACTGGAATGAGTGTGTTTATTTCTGAGTGTGTTTGTTTCTCTCTCGCCATCCATTGTATTGTATGAACTCCGAATACCAATTTCCATGATGCAAAAGCTGTGGAAGCTATAGTTGCTCCAAAATCGGAACGGTACCCACTGTTTCCTTCTGTCTCTAACATCGCTTTCTTTCTGATTTCTGTTTATTTCTCAAGATTTTGGCACAGAAGCCTGACATTTTCATGGGGTCTATGATTGGTGATTGGCCTTCATTCGACCCCCACAACTTCAGCCAACTTCGACCCTCCGATCCTTCTAATCCTTCTGTGAGTTTCCAATTTACTTATGCCACTTCTTTTCTTCTCTTGTTTAATGCTGGTAGTTGTATAAAGTTCTAGTCTTTATCATGATCCGTTAAATTTCTCCTATTTTATTGTCGTTTCCTTTCCTGGGTACTGTTGCGAGACGTGCTTCTTGGCTTAGTTGAGATAAGGTTTTGATTAAATTCAATTGTAAAGAAAGCTACATCCTTATGATATATTTTTGTTGGACTATAGGATTAAGTATCCGGGATCGACTTGTGTTTACGAGTTTCTATTTTGAGTTGTTTCGTCATTTATTTTTGCATTAGGTTCCACCTTCTGGAGTTGTGAATAAAGGCCATATCTTTTCCCGCACATGATTTTGTAGATTCCCTCTGTAATTGTTGGGCAGAAATTAAGGCAGCTTTACTTTTTAATCTTTTTTTCCTTCGACTGAGATAGGGATTTAGTCTATCAAAAAGATGAATAGAGAATCAGATGGTTTGGCACAACAATTGACGAAGCTAAGTGGGTATACCTGATTATTAGAAGTTTTGATGAGCAGAAATGTAGATGAGTTACCAGGTAACTCATGTTGAGGTGGGTTGATGCAAGCAGATTGGCAGTCAAGGAGGCTTCATTTTCGTTTAACGTGTAGTTCATTGATTGGCAAGCTTTAGGTCAATCAACTTCAATAATTTCCAACTGTGGCATAAAAAATGTAAGCATAATATAAGATGCTTGTTTGTTCAGTGAAACAACGTAGATGTTGTCTCATCACAAGGTCAATTGTTTTCTTTTTTTCTTTTAATTTATCTTTCCTTCTGCGGACCAAGCTGGAATACCAACAAGGACTGATGACCTTGACTTTGTTTGGCATTCACAGGTTTGGGATCCTATAGATTTATCATTACTCTGATTTAAAATGTTTCTTGGCATGTTCATGTTAGTTTCAGAAAGCTATAATTAGGGGAGAGAAGCCCCCATGCATCAAGAGGTAGAAACATAATGCTCAGCTTAGTAGATATATTGTTATGATAAGAAACAGTTCATGTCTTGATATTACATATCGATAGGAGTTTCATGTGCAATTAGTGTCATTAAAATGCTGTATTGATAGGAGTTTCATGTGCCAATCTTCTGCCTAAAATGCTACTGAACTTGATGGGGGGAGTTAGGACAGTGTATTATTTTGGCAAATCTTCTAGTAATCAGTCCCAAGGTCATTGAGGTAGGTTATGGTTATACATTTTCGTTTTTTATGGATTAATGAATAGTATTTGTGGAAAAAAGGAGTGACGGTATGCTTTATTATCAACCGAAGTGGTGCCAACAAAGAGCTTCAAGATTCTGTAGAGAATGGAAAAATCTAAAATCTCTACTAAGATTCAGGAGTTAACAAATTGAAGAATCTGCAGAAGCTGAGAATTACTTCCAGTTAACCTATATACCAAATGTAGAGTCCGTGGCTGTTACCTGAAGATGCAGGTTTTTGTGTGATATTCTGATTTAACTTCTGGAACTATAAGGGAAAACATATAACTTTCATATTTAGCATACAATGACCTGAAATTTCATCCTTCTTGAAATATAATAGACTCCTAGGTTAAATTTTTTCATTTAAATAGATTCCTTGCCAATGGGTTGCTAATTAAGCACAGCACCAGGATTGAGCGTGCTTGTCAATGGAAACCATAATGCAGCTATGAATTTTATTTGACAAGTTCTAGAAAGGAAATGAACTCACAATTGTTTCATAATTAAATGCCTATAGAAGTGATAAATTAAGTTATTCATATAATTAAGCACAAGTTATCGAACTTCCTTGCTTTCTATTGTTATTTTCGTTGTTAATATGAACAGACAATCTTTGACCTTCATTCTCAATTGCTTTACTTGTGACAAGATGCTAGGTAATCACTTCAGGTTAAGACCTCATTAATAGTTTTTTGGTTTTCTTTTCTCGTTAGAAAATGACTCCTACCACCTATCATCCTACTCATAGTCGGACTCTTCCACCACCAGATCAAGGTAAGGAAAAGATTTCCTCTGCATAATTTGTTTTCTTGGGATTTGGTTATGATATGGAAATTTTGGCACTTTAAGCCCTCGTACATTTGATGACTATGAGGTAGGCCTGGAAGTTATCTCTCAGTTGTTGCTGCTCTAATTTGTATGTGCATATATTGCTGTATTTTCTCACTCTGTTTATAATTAAATGTTTCTCTTGGTTGGAGGAAAGCATATTCTGTTTGATCAATTTTTATAGTATACATATTTCAGAATTGTGTAATGGATATGAAAATTTGGGACGAATGGAGACATTTAGCAAGCTAGAGGAGTGATGGGCAAGGTGCAATATTAAAATTGCATGTCTAATAAATTTTCTTCATGTCTTGTTGGATAGGAAGAAATTACTCGTGGTAAATAATTTAAGATTCTTCTAGTATGAAAATAATATGAGAGGAAAACTTAGGTTGAATAAGAATGAAGTATCCTTTGATGACCAAGTCGACTATCATACCCTGAAATTACCAGCTTAACTATGTGCTTCCTGTTCCATCTCTTTGTTAGCTGTTATCTATTCAAGTTCATGCAACTCCATAGCATGCATAATAGTGCAACCTTGATTGCAAAAGGTTAAAAAGGATAATTATAGTAAACCTTGACGTTAAATTTATTCAGTTTCAAGACATGATGCATCCAAAAGAGAAATAACTTGATAAAATTTTCTAAGGCTAATTGTAAAAAAAAATCTCTATCTTTACTCAATTTTGCAATAGTAGCTCGAACTTTAAAAAGTGACACTAAAATATTCAAACTTTAATTTGTTTACAAAAGTAGCGCAACATTAAATTCTTAGTTAACGTTGTTGACATGGCATGGCATGTCGTGAGATTTTTCTTTTTCGTCACATGGCTGCTACATTACACAATGTTGCCGCGTAGGATATTTAATTTTTTAATGAAATGTATGTTAAAACTAATTAACCTTAAAATTATTCAGGCACTGTTGCACCATTGATTCCAAAGCTTATGAATCCTCTGATTCATAAAACCGAGTCTTTAATAGAAATGGGTGCAAGAGAGATTCTGCAACAACTTATTCATGGCACAAGTCCTGCAAGTCCTCCTTTGATTGATGTTTTGGCTTCTGTTTTGAAACATAATGATAATAATATTTTACTCGTCGTACGAAGCAGAGGCCTGTATAATGGGTCGAGTGCTTTTGATTCCATTGCAAAGAGCATTTTTAACAATCGGATTGGTTTCGTTGCTTGGTAGAAGTAAAAACACATTGAAAAATAGCATGGAGGAGAAGGAAGCCTTTTAGCTTTTCAATATTTTAACATATTTTTTATTGAATGACAAATATTCTAAGAAAAATCTAACATGCATATCATGTTTGCAACTTTAACAGAGAACTTAAAGTCATGTTATTTTTGCAAAAAATTGAAAGTTTTAGTATTTTAACGTCACTTTTTAAGGTTCGAGCTAGTATTGTAAATATGGGATTTTTTTTTTACAATTAACCCAATTTTCTAAGTTAAACCCATTAATAACTTCTTCAATTAAGACGTGAAGTTATTTTCTATAGATCATCTGGACAAAAATAGAAACATTGTTCACTTGAGATCAATCAAGTAGAACGTCTTAGCTTAAGGACATATTAAATTCTTCAGCACATGAATTTTAAAGGAATATAATATGACCAAATTTCAATGATATTGCATTTGATGTCAGTGGGATAGCTTTCTTACAGTACTGGTTTTTGCATAGATCCTAACACAAGTGTACACTTGAGATGGCATCAGGTTTGTAGTGTAATAAGGATATCTGGAAGCATTCTAAATGCATGTTGTTGGCGTTGTGAAAAGCATATTGCAAAAGATTGTGCATGGAAAAGCTTTTGCATAGTTTAACAGATAATCAGCTGTAACTTTGTTAACTCTCATTGAGCGGTTCATCCAGTGTGTCTGAAATGGTATAGCATCAACTTTACTCACACTCCTGAAACTTTGTTTGCAGTTATAACTACTGAAGCGAAAAATATTCTGCTGAGGAACTTCTATGAGCGAGCGGAGGACAAGGTTTGTAGTGAATTTGATGTCATTCAATTTGCTACTTAGTATTCATTAGAGCTTATTGGCGATTTTCTCTTCTTACAGTTGAGACTTAAGAGAGCTGCTTCTGAGCATCTAGTACCAGAGCATGGAAACAAGCACCCTAGGGCATCTCATTGATAAGAAACTTGAGTTGCTCGTATCAAATTCATGAATTCAACTGTTGGTGTATCATTGATAAGAAACTTGAGTTGCTCGTATCAAAATCATGAATTCAACTGTTGGTGTATATATAAGTCATATCCCACATGCGTTTGGTGTAGTTAAAGGTATTGCTTATTGTTAAGAAAACTGTAAAGCCAGTATGTACAAAAAGAGGTTACATCTGGGTGATGATATATCAAAGTCTCAGTTAACTGACAAGTTGTGGAGCTTTGGTTGCAAGTCTTGCCTGTGCTTACCACTTGCCAAAATTGAGCTTATCACTATGCACATTGACGTTTTGCACCTCATTATTTCCTGCAATTCAAAGTTAGAATTTTGGTCAGAGGAAGCGGGTGCTAGTAAGACAAGAGTTGGTTTGTAGCAGCCACGGAGAGAATGAGATTGTATTATAGTCATTTTGCGTAGAAAATATGGTGAGAAATACGACATTCATCTCCCATCACGCACTTGTTGCGCTTGCTAGTTTAGGTATACAACATAAAAGTATTATCAGATCTTGCATCGAGCATAATTCTTATTTATCTATAAAACCCATTTTACCTGAGCTAAAAGATGAGAAGTAAAATTTATAAAAGTGGCAGGGATGGAGTCTAGTAGTTGCCGGTCCATTAAACCATTTAAACAACAAGCTTACGCTTCTCTTTTTGGGTCAGATTTGATCAGCTTTTCCCTCGGAAATTGGAATTATTTTGATAATTTTAGGTCAACATTTTCCGATTATGAATTCTTGGCATAGTCAACGACAGTGTGCTCTAAAAATTGGCTTTGAATTCAACACAAGAAATTAGTTTTGTTTTCTTCGAATCTATAATTAAGTTATTAAATAATAATTTCTAGTGTATATTAAAAATAGTTATTAAATTATAACTAGAATAAGCTCTGTTTCATCTAATCAAATTACAATACTATAAGCCAACATTTCAATATCAGCATAATTAAAACGGTCAATCTAGTTGTGCTCTACCAACTCCCAAGAAACGATAAACAAAAGGCATCGGAATCGACCCTCTGTGGATACCCCCACGTTTTAAACAAACAAAAGCCAACCACCAGAAATAAAAACCAAAATAATAAGACTCGGTGTCACCACACAACAAAGCACAGGCCATTCCTTGGCAGAGAGACCTCGAGAGATGGCTATGTCCACCAACTTATACACCACGTTTTCGCCAGTTACCACCAGCAACAAGACCCACAACGCCAAGGCCACCCTCTTCGTCCCTCCCATATGCACCATTAGACATCCCACCTTCCTCCTACAATCGGCCCTTTCTCTCCGGAGAACGCCCAAGTTTTCGATTACGGCTGCTGCGTCCACCGCCGTACAAGTAGACCAAACGACAACGTCTAGTAAAGCCTCAAAGTCTCTGCCTTTCAGGGTGGGTCACGGGTTCGATCTCCACAGGTTGGAGCCTGGGTATCCTTTGATCATTGGTGGGATTGATGTGCCCCATGAGCGAGGCTGCGAGGCTCATTCTGATGGTATTTTTGTTTTCCTCTGATTCTTATTTGGGTTTCTGGTTGATTTTTGTCTTTTAAGAACTGACCTGTTCAGAATTTATAATCTTTGTTCCTGTCGGATTTTTGGACTTGATCATGAAGTGGACTACAAAGAGTAGTTCTTTTCTAAACATTTTTGCTCAATTTAAAACAAAACAACTTTGGCTCCTCAGGAATTGCTTGAATCTGACTTGGTCTCTAAGAGAAGAAATTTGGGATCCAAAAAATTAGGCTTCTGATTATTTCTTTGTACGAGTTCCTGTGGGAGATAATTGGAACTTAGACCCTTTTTTGTTTTTCCTTTTCACGGAGTTATTGATCTTGGCAGGTGATGTGTTATTGCACTGTGTTGTGGATGCAATATTGGGGGCACTAGGGCTCCCTGATATCGGACAGATTTTCCCTGATAACGATCCGAAGTGGAAAGGAGCACCGTCATCCGTATTTGTCAAAGAAGCTGTGAGTTATTTGTTTGATGCATTTATGGGAAACTTAAAGATCTTAACTCCACTCCGAATTGTCAGCCTAGCTTCCTGATTGATACTTCCCGCATTTGCTAGTGCCCAATTATGCAATGGATGAAACCAAGTCTTTACCTGATATTCTGTTCCAATGTTTTGATCTGAAACTCTTATTATTCATGTTAGCGTTTAAGGATCACTAGAATGTTCTTAGTCTCTGCCATTATGGAAGACAAAGATACTTCATATATGTGCTTCTCTGTTGACTTACAAACAATTATATGGAACTACTGCAGCCTTCTCTAGTTTGAACTGGAAACTTCGCAGGACATGGGTGCAATTTGTCATAGGAGTTCCTTTTCTGTAAATTCATGGCCCATAAAAACTATAATGCTTCTACCTGTGGTTTTAGTAATTCAAGTTCAATAGTTGTTATTGAAAAGGTTGCGTAAGTAATTATGATGTTACTTGTCATGTAAATGTTTAACACATGTGCTTTCTTGTCCATTCTGTCTTTAAGAAGGCTCCTTTTTAGTGTTACAGTAGTCATCTCTGGGTGCAAAAGGAAAGCCTTTGGGGTCGCAACGTGAACGGCTTAGCTAAAATCATGGGGGAAAAGTTACTTGCTGAAGGATATGATAGTATTCAATTTCATGCAGGCTCCTCTTTGTTGGACATATGACGGTTTTATCATGCTGTTGCATTATCTTAGTGTCTTTATGCGAGCTACTTGTGAAATTTCTTCTTCTTTATTCCCAAAAATCTTACTAGAAATTATAATTTAAGCAGATATACATTGTTCAATCAATGTGACATGTGCTTGATTTCAGGTGAGACTCATGCACGAAGCTGGATATGAGATTGGAAATTTAGATGCAACCTTGATACTTCAAAAACCAAAACTCAGCCCATTCAAGGAGATTATCAGAAACAATTTGTCTGAGTTGCTCGGAGCAGACCCTTCTGTCGTAAATCTGAAAGCAAAAACTCACGAGAAGGTTGATAGTCTTGGCGAGAACAGAAGTATCGCTGCACACACTGTTATTCTTCTCATGAAGAAGTAAATTGGTCATAGAAGCTCAAGTTTTGATTCTGGAGATTGTCCTTTAATCTTGTATAATATTACAAAAAGAACTGAGCTTGGAAGTTGCAATTGATAACTATTTATTTCACACTATATTGACATCTTTTGTTAAGAAACCAAGATGATTGTAAAGTCCGTTTCTGTCGTACGATTGTAGCTAAATACTGGTATCTTGTGCACGATTAGTTGCTAAGATGTTAGCAATTTTATGTCACTTACACTTTTGGAATAAACATTTCTTTCTGCAGTGGAACGTAGTTCAAGTCAAATGTTATACGGAGCATTTATGGCTGCGACGAACCTTCCCATGGTTGAAATTTACGTTTTGGAGCACAAAAATGTGTCGTAAAGATTAATATAAATAATTTTAGCATACTTTCAGCTTTAAAAAGGACCTTGTGGACTGATCTATGTGACCAAGATTATCATTTTGTTGCTTCCGTGTAAATTGTAAAGTTGAAATTTGAAAGAGCGCCAGCAATCTGTTATAAGTGACGCCTTTCCCTGCTGTAAATAATAACTTTATTTCAAAACATGAAAATTATCTGACCCGTAATTATGTTTATTTGAACTCTTGGGAGATAACAAGGGAAAACCTTTCTTAGGCGGATGCATTCTCATTTATAAAGCTATATGGTGATATATTTTCCCTTTCGAAAGTGATCAAAGAAAAATTAAGATAACAATAATAAAGAAAAAAAATAAACATGGAGTTTTTTAAAACAAATAATTTATAATTTAGATTTAGATTAAAATGTCAGAACTCAATTCAAAAACCCTAACATGTGCCATGGTAACATCAGTCACTTTTGTTTTTGTTTTTGGTAAAACATCAATTACTTTAGCTATTCAAACAATGCCTTTCAAATGTTTTGTTCTGTAAATCATATATTAAATGCCCAAATTAATAGAATTCAAACAATGCCTTTCAAATGTTTTGTTCTGTAAATCATATATTAAATGCCCAAATTAATAGAACTAAAGTGTTAGTGAAACTAGATTAAATGTGACTCATAAGTTAATATTCATGTACTAAATAATCCTACTTGGATGAAATTTTAACACGCCCTTGGTATACTATATAAATACAAGAGAAATACACCTTTTAAATTATTCTAATACAATACTAACAAGAGTCCCCTTTCTTATTATAAGCAAGGATGAATTCTTGTTACCTTAATGAACTTGAAAATCTAAAGGAAAGAGAAGAGAATTTGTACTATCTTAGTAGATGAGGAACCGTACACTTATTTGCGTAAGAATAAATTTTAAGTTATCAAATTTGATTAAAATATGCAGTAAAGACACAAAAATATACGATAAAGCATATTACACTGTGAAATAAAAGATAAACTACGTATTAGGGCATGCAAAATTAAGCAATAAGACATACAAAATACAGCCATAGTGGATGGAAGAAATAGCAGGATCTTTCATGACAAGGAGCTTCCTCATGATCAATTCAACAAGCAGCTAATACAACACATCAGGCTTCAAATTAGTAGACATAGACAAAAATTTTAGGAAATGTCTAGTTTCCTCTTTTGTCTTTAGTCCTTGTAATGTATGATAGTCATTAAGCTTTACTGACCTTACCTTTATGTTGGAACATTATTTGTTTACCTTTTAAGGCTTAATACAATTCTTATTCTTCAAAAAATGTAAGAAATCTAATTAAATTAAGTAATCAATCATATTAAATTATACAACAAAACAAAGTACATATATTGACATAACATACTAAAATATGCAAGCTATATAACAATAAAGTTATATAATATTTAAATGATAATTAGACATCACAATGTCTAGAACATATTAAACATACAATAGAACCTCTTTAAATTGATACTCGGTAAATTAATAAACTCTTCGGTTCTGACTTGGGCCAGTTGCAAATTTAACAAGTTTCGATAAGATAATAAGATAATATATTTTCAAAATACCCCTATGTACATATAGGGTCCCATGAATATCATAAATTAATAATTATATAAACTTATACAAATATAACTAAGACAATTTAGTTAAATACGATTCTAGTGTTATTTTTTTCTTAAAATTTAAGTCTAGTTAGAGCTCATCTCTAACTTTTCTTATTGCATCCAAAATTTCTGGTGTTCTGTTCTCGAACTGCATCAAAAAATTGTGAACAGTTCTAGACGCGATAAGTGCTTCCTTACGCGTAACTGGTTCCAAAGATACTATATCGTCTTCAACTACATCATCAACATTATTTTCAAGGATAGTAGCCACAATTTCTTCTAAGCTCTGGACCTCTGAACATGTATTATTTTCACCCGGGTAATCTAATAGGCTATTGACATCCATTTTATTGCGATAGTTGAGATCATTAATCATGAGCTCAAGTTCATGAATGTCGTTTTCATAAATGGGTTCATCTAAATTCCTTGAGATTTCATCCCCTGAACGAATTTTGCAGTATCGAAAACAATTTGCTACTATCTCTTGCTGAACATTAACTATCCAAACCGAGATTGCAAGATTGATAGCATCCAAAACATTAATCATACCTGAATCAGATTGTCCCAACTCATAACCTTTTAAAATCCTATGATAAAGTCTCCTACAATAGTGCATCTTGAAAGCTCTTATTATTCTAGCATCACAAGGTTGAATTTTTGATGTCATGTTGGGTGGCAAGAAGAACAACTCAACATTATGTAACCCTTCAATACATCTTGGATGTGCTGGACAATTATCTACCACAAACAAAATTCTTCTACTATACATTTTTTTATCAAACCAACGGATATATTCATCAAAGAGCACACTTTTCATCTAAGCTCTTTTGTTGACACGGTAGTGACAATTCAAGCTATTCATGTTGACATTCTTGAAGCAACGTGGCTTTGCATATTTTCCAATAATCCATAATGGGATTTTTTCAGAGCCATACTCATTGCAACAAATAACAACCGTCATCCTTTCTTTGTCTTGTTTTCTTCCTTCAAGTTGCTTCGTAGTAAGAGAATGACCAGCTTGTAACCTATAAAACAAACCAGTTTCATCCATATTAAAAACATCTTTCATAGGTAACTTATCTATTTTTCCCTTATAGACTCTAATTGCTTCTCCATGTCTTATATATCAACTGAACCACTCTCTCCAAAATGACAAAATGACTTGATACCGTGTCGTAGCTTGAATTTCTCAAGCCAACCTTGAGAGAATTTATGCTTAGAATCTTATTAAGAGTATAGAAG
Organism: Erythroxylum shatona; assembly: GCA_027568895.1. Classification (NCBI taxonomy): domain Eukaryota; kingdom Viridiplantae; phylum Streptophyta; class Magnoliopsida; order Malpighiales; family Erythroxylaceae; genus Erythroxylum; species Erythroxylum shatona. The sequence continues at coordinate 32,062,504 of JAOSBK010000205.1, read as the reverse complement.
TTTCATTGTATCTCTTGCCTTCTCCAAAATTAGTTGTCCGGTCATATTCACGTGATCTTGGTATTGGAGAAACCAATCATAAACAACCTTCTCCATATTTGGAAATTTTGCTAGTTTGTGTCGCTTGATACCCTTCCTTTTTCTAGGTTGGCTGAAAGATACTCCGCTGATCGTTTGAGTGTATTTGAGATTGTACCTTAACTAACTTTCAAATGAAACTTTTCTTCAAGCCACAACTGCAAATCTTTTTTAGTGCATATCGACTGATCTCTCTTGTACTCACAAAATTCTTTGCGTATTTGATCTGTCATTGTTGATTTTGTGATACCTTTTAGATGAGGAGCCATTGTTAGGTGTGGTTTCAAGAGATTTTTTATCTTGTTTATAAAGTATTTTCTATCTCCATCATATGTACATATGTACTTTGAATATTTTAGTAAAAATGCAATTATTAAGAAACAATGAACATTATTTATTAGTTTTCATTAATATTATGTACAATGAATCTATGTTTTAGATTCATTCAATTAATATAAAATATGAATTTTTCTAAGATACAATGCTTTTTGATGTAATCAAAAATTAACTTCAATCAATTACAAAAATATATTTAAATTAATAAATATTAATTTATCGGTTAATTAATCTCTATAAAATAATAAATATCATGATCCCAACAATATTAATTTATAGAGGTTTTACTGTACTAGGGTTGATATTACTATGATAGTATACATATATATGTACACTGTATATGCCATATATACCTAATAATATACCATACCATGGTAAATATGATACTAATTATAGTTATACATATCTATTAATATATAATAAGTACATGGTTATAGTATATGTATTACAATGCACGCACCTCCTTATAAATACATACCACATTATAATAGTATAACTATATTGTATTTACCATATTACTATTAATATACTAACAGTTATGGGCAATGTAATACATGAATATATCCGCACTCTATGTACACAATTAACATCACCATAATTGTTTACATAGTGTTGTAAGTAATACATGTAATATGGTATACATAGTATACTTTAGTAACATAGGTACATAACTTCCTAATTGTACCATATAATATAATATTAATAATGTTATATAATTATTAATTAGATATCCAATGTACATAGTATACTAGATTATGTAATACCGTATATATAATTATACTAATTATATATACATCTTATAGTTTGATACATTACTAGTGTAAAATGTATCATCTATAAATAATGGTATGTTTGGCAATATAATGTCCTATTATGTACATGTACTATACATAACACTATAATGCACATAGTATCATGTTATATGCCATGGTACAAATATGTATAATTACTATAAGCACATAATGAATACATAACACTAAATAACAGTTGTAATAGCTAGGCCTACCATGTAGAGATTACCTACAATAAAATGTATTAATACTAATATAAATACATGAGTATACAATATTGATACCAATATGCACTATCCAGTAATAAATGTTAGTATACCATATATAGTAGTGACTGGTATGGATATCAATATTATTAACTGGTATTATTGATGTTACTATAGAATAGTGCCATGTATAGTACTGATACAGGTATATGTATACATGCATTATACTATTAAGATGTGCATTATACATGTCAATAGTATAATGCACATCCTATAGAAAATAAAATAGGTATAAAATATAATGTAATGACTGGTACATATCATTATGTAACTATACCCATTAGTAAAGTTGGTATGTAATTTATACTATTGTTACATATAGATGGTAGATACCATGGTTATACACTATGTATGTACAATTATAGCATATCAAATAAGTGTGATATATGATATCATGGTGTATAAATTAGCTATGTACTATATATAGTAAAGAGTAGCTAATACTGGTTTATATAAGATACGGTAGCATAATACTACATATATGGGGTGTAGATGATATACTTTATATTATATACATATTATATATCAGCATTGTGTTACATAGTATATATATTATGTACATGGTATATAATATACCTTATACCGATAACATATCATATGATTGCACCATACCCCATACTAGCATATTATATATATATTTATAAGTAACTATTTTACTGTGATAGCTATGCCTTTTCTCTTTGTACCATGCATCATTCTTATTATTGTCTCATTTGCACGTGGGTCTACCAAAAACAGCCTCTCTGTTATGTAGGGGTAAGGCTACATACTATCAAACCTCCCTAGACACTGTTTCATTGCGGGACTTCAAATTAGGTAGTGGTGGTGGTGATGATGATGATGATAGTTATAATTACTATTCAATTGTACTATTAACACTATTGTATCATACTGGTACATAAGTATAATACCATTGTACAATAGTTGTATGGTACCATATATATATAAGTAATAGGTGGTACTATATATGCCAATACATAGTATTAACTATGTATGGTTACATATACTACGGTAAATAAAATAGGCCATACAATGTTACTGTTATATATAATATTAGTATGTTAATAGTTACCATACATATTATGTGTAATTATCATATATATTACACATTTACCATTAATATGTAACATATTGTATAATGGTATAATTGTATGCCATAACCCATATTATGCCATAGTTACACTCCATACTAATATTATATTCATACAATGATACCATGCAGCCACTGTATGGTAACATACAGTGCATCCCATATGTTACAATAATATGACATGGAAGTTATATACCATGTAATTGTATACCATGTAATATTTATTAACTTATAGTAGTTAGTTGTATATTGTACCAGTAACACTTATGTGCCACAATATTAATATTACTTTAGTTAATATATACCTTATGTATGTGTAATTGGTACATATACAGTAACATTGTATGGTATGACATTAATGGTACATGATATACTATATAATAGTTTATTATACCGACATAGATAATATTGTATACCATATTAATACCAGTATACTATTATACTGGTATTATTATATGTTAACTATTAGTATTATAATAGTTATAATGGATATCATATGTATTTCCATTATAACTCTATTATAACTCTACATTTAGTTATACCAATAATAAGTATTATACATGTGATTACTATAAGCACATGATGAATACATATTCATATAACTATGGTATATGGGTATCATAGTAGTGTATGGTACCATTTACACATAGTTACCATACCATTAGTATATTATATGTAATACATAACTGTACTGTTTGCTAATATACAATATAACATATCATCTATAACTATATCTAGTACCATTGTTTTAAATGGTACTGCATACTTATGTATAATATTATCATGTATATTTAATATACTTTTATACTAAAATGTATATAATAGTATATATATAAAGATATAGCTACCCCATAATTGTATATAATACTGTGTATATAATACCATTGTAACCAATGGTATATAATAATATATTTATTATCCATATACATATTGTACGTAAGGTTGCCATAACATATAGTACCATAGAATAGTGTCCCATACAATATGTATGGTATGTACAATATTAAACTTATGCACCGTTATAATAGTTATGCCCAATGGGTATACCCATCTACATATAGTATGACAATACTATGTTATATAACCATATAATTACTATAATTATACCATTGTTATTATTAGTAGGACTATACAATGGTATTTGTTACATATATTGTACCCATATATAGTATATTGGTAACCATCACGATATAATTATGTTTGTAACATATTGTCCATATGTTACTATACTAGAGATGGTATAAGATACCTATACTATGGCATGGTACCATAGGTACATACTATGCCTATACTAGTATGTACCATCATTATACTTATTATTATAGTAACTGTCACATGTAATATTATAGGCATATTAAAGCATTATACTATATAACATATTTTATACTGCATAATAATATCATATATGACATATATTACCATGGCACCATATAGTGATATTATGATGGCACACCCAATAGGAACTTGTCCTAGAGAACCTTCAACAAGATGGAACTATGCTCGGGAGTAGACAGAATAAAGCAAACACACGGAATCACAAGAAACAAAGTTGAAAAGATAGAAACAGAACACAAAGAGAAAATGAGAGGTTAGAAGAACACAAAGAGAACTTGTCTCTTAGAACCCTAGCAAGAATGTTGGTCAATGGAAAAAACCCTAAGAGAACTTGTCTCTTAGAACTCTAACCTTTGGACGCCACAAAGGAAGACCACTCCTTTGATATGTCAAGTATTCTTAAAGAATACAAAGAAAGCAAGAAAGCTCTCAATATTATTTCTAAATGAAAGATCCCCTTTCAAAGTATATAGAGGGTGCCTATTTATAGGAAAACTTCCTAACTTAATGTTGGGACCCATTTCCGGAACCCAACTCATAACGAACGAATCACAGCTTAACTAAAGTCGCTTCATTTTTTT
>JAOSBK010000205.1:31999723-32010480 GCA_027568895.1 Erythroxylum shatona | reverse complement strand
TTAAGTTAGGAGCTAGACTTTTGAATAGCTTTAAAAGCATATTGAACATTGAGCATCAAATGTATTTTGTAACTTGTTTTAAGGTTTTGATGAAATGTCGATATGTAATTAAAGCTATGTATGAAAGCTTTGTATGAACTCCATTTTGACTTGGAAATGAATGGAAGATTGAAAAGTTCCCTTGTCTATGTGCTTATTTATCTTGTCGTGTAAAATGCTTATTTCAGGTTCCATAGGAGGGTACATTGTGTGTTAAATTCATGGGGGAAACTAGGTCGATTTAGGCCATATTGGACAAAATGGTCTTCTTGAACTTTATAGTTTATCTTTTTAACTTTTCAATGGTATAAGGTTTGTAAAATTTGGGTATCAATGTTGAGAGTTATGAGTTTTGCAAGTGATGATGTTGTATGGGAGGTATGAATATGATAGCTTTGGTAAATGATGAGGGTTTGTGGTTGTATGAGCATTTGAGTTGATATTTGGAAGTTTAATTCTTTCCAATTGGTAATTGAACGTTTGAGTAGTGTTATTACACTTGAAGGGTTGAATTTGGGGAGATTTTGAATGTATATGGTGTTAGGAGGGATGTTGGAAGCATAGGAGAGGCATTAGAGGCTTTGGGAAGCCCCATGTCCGTTTAACGGACATGGATGTCTGTTTAACGGACTTTCTCGGGTCCAAGAGGACCCTTTGCGTTGCCAATGTCCGTTAAACGGACATGGATGTCCATTTAACGGACTTCCTCGGGTGAAAAAGGACCCTCAGCTCTGTGTATGTCCGTTTAACGGACCTTCTCGGATGAAAAAGGGCTGTTTTGTCAGTCTATGTTCGTTAAACGGACATGCATGTCCGTTTAAGGGACATTCACGGGTCAGCTACAGTAAATTTCGATTTTGACCAATTTGGAGGTTGAATCTCGCTTTAAGGTCTTCATAAGAGTTGTAGAACTCGATGTCTTCCTTCCAATGGTCCAAAAATGAAATCAATCCGACATTTGCATAAGAAGTTATGGCAATCGCGCCAAGACATGTTCAGTTGAAAAAAGAACATGAACATATAGGATTCTCTTGACCATAACTCCTTCGTCCGACCTCCAAATTGAGTGATTCTTGAAGCATTGGATTTATAACATGTTTTTCTACCTCTCCACAAAAATTGGTAGCTTTTGGCTTTAAATTCGAAAGGATTGGTTCAAATTAAGTGAGGGTTCATTGAAATAACCTTATAAGGAGACCCGCTTACGCTTTTCGACTCCGGATCGGATAGTTGGGCTCTGGGAACGTGGTTCAATACCATGGTTGAGCTTCGGGAACGGGGTCCAACACCCATCCCATGTTTTCCACCCAATCACTCTCACTTCATTTCAGATAGCTATGATTTTTGGTAGAGATATAGAGCAATGTCTTACAAATCCAATGGTTTAAGAATCAAGTCATTCAGGTGTCTATAGAAGAAATTATGGCCAAAAGAATCAAACATGACTTGATCCTCAATCATATTGAACCTATCTTGGGACAATTGTCATAACTTTCTCTAGAAATTTCTGATTGAGGTGTTCTTTAGATGGTTCGAAAGAAGACTTCAAGGTCTACAACTTCATGAAGACTTTGGATATGAATTCTATCATCTGAAGGGTTAAAAATAGAACAGAATATATGACATCCTTTTGAGATGAAGTGACATCATTAGACAATACAAGGTTGGAAAAATTGTCATAACTTTCCCTACAGATATCAGATTAGGGTGTTATTTATATAGTTGAAAGAAGACTTCAAGAGATACAACTCTCATGATGACCTTAGAGACCAATTATATCATATAAAGGGTCAAATTTGGATCAGAATACGTTCTGGTCAAACTAAGATGAAACAGAAAGTCAACCTAAGATGAATTGAAAAAATGGGTATAACTTTCTGTACAGAACTCAGATTCAGGTCTTCTTTGGATTAATAGAAAGAGGACTTTAAGATATACAACTCTCATTAAAACCTTAAAGATCAATTCTATCATATAGAGGATCAAATTTGGACCAGAAAATATTATGGCCAAACTAAGATGATGCTGACGTCATGAGACGAATTAGAAAAATGGTTATAACTTTCTGTAAAGAACTTAGATTTAGGTGTTCTTTAGATGAATAAAAAGAGGACTTCAATATCTACAATTCTCATGAGGATCTTAAAGACCAATTATGTCATCTAAAGGATGAACTTTGGACCATAAGATGTTTTGACCAAACTAAGACGATGTTGATGTCATGAGATAAATTGGAAAAATGATTATAACTTTCTGTACAGAACTCAGATTTAGATGTTCTTTGGATGAATAGAAAGAGGACTTCAAGATCTACAACTCTCATGAAGACTTTAAAGACCAATTCTGTCATCTAAAGGATCAAATTTGGACTAGAAGATATCCTGGACAAATTAAGACGATGCTGACGCATGAGACGAATTGTTGATGTCATGAGATGAATTGAAAAAATAGTTATAATTTTTTGTACAGAACTTGGATTCAGGTGTTCTTTGGATAAATAGAAAGAGGACTTCAAGATCTACAACTCTTATGAAGACCTTAAAGACCGATTCTATCAGGTAGAGGATCAAATTTGGACTAGAAGATGTTCTAGCCAAAATGAGATGATGATGACGTCATGAGACGAATTGCTGATGTCATTAGATGAATTGGAAAAACGGTTATAACATTCCATATAGAACTCAGATTCAGGTGTTCTTTAGATGAATAGAAAGAAGACTTCAAGATCAACAACTCTCATGAAGACCTTAAAGACTAATTCTATCATCTAGAGGATCAAATTTAGACTAGAATATGTTATGGTCAAAATGAGACGATGCTGACGTCATGAGATGAATACTGACGTCATACTGAGACAATTTGGAAAAGCGGGTATAACTTTCTGTACAGAACTCAGATTTAGGTGTTCTTTAGATGAATAGAAAGAGGACTTTAAGATCTATAACTCTCATGAAGACTTAAAGACCAATTCTGTCATCTAGAGGATTAAATTTGGACTAGAAGATGTTCTGGTCAAAATGAGACGATACTGACGTCATGAGACGAATTTCTGATGTCATGAGATGAATTGGAAAAGTGGTTATAACTTTCTGTACATAACTCTGATTCAGGTGTTCTTTAGATGAATAGAAAGAGGAGTTCAAGATGTACAACTCTCATTAAGACCGTAAAGACCAATTCTATCATCTAGAGGATCAAATTTGGGCTAGAAGATGTTCTAGCCAAAATGAGACGATGCTAACGTCATGAGACGAATGCTAACATCATACTGAGACAAATTGGAAAAACGAGTATAACTTTCTGTACAAAACTCAGATTTAAGTGTTCTTTAGATGAATAGAAATAGGATGTCAAGATCTACAACTCTAATGAAGACTTTAAATACTAATTCTATAATCTAGAGGATCAAATTTGGACTAGAAAATATTCTGGCCAAAATCAGACGATGCTGACGTCATGAGACGAATGCTGATATCATACTGAGATAAATTGGAAAAATGGGTATAACTTTATGTAAGGAACTCATATTTAGGTGTTCTTTAGATGAATGGAAAGAGGACTTCAAGATCTACAACTCTCATGAAGACCTTAAAGACCAATTCTATCATCTAGAGGATCGAATTTGGACTAGAATATATTCTAGCCAAAATGAGACGATGCTGACGTCATGAGACGAAATGCTGACGTTATGAGATGAATCAAACCTTATAACTTGTAATGCTCGTATCTCTCAACTACGATATCTAAATTTTACAAACTTTATATCGTTAGAAAGATAAAAGAAATATCTACAACTTTCCAGAAGGCTATTTTGCCTACATCAGCTCACATCAACCCAGAAATATCCTTGAAGTTAGTACACGAATTTCCATAGCTATCACATACACATATCCTATGCAACATTACAACTTGTAAAGATCATAACTTCCCACTACGATATCCAAAACTTACAAACTTCATATCTTTGGAAAGCTGGAAAGATCATCTACAACCTTTATGAGGAACTTAAAACAATTTCTGCCTCTATAAGGGTCAAAATTTTCAATCAATGTGACTGTCCCGAAAGTTCCATCCTAAATAGTATTACAACTTCTAATGATCATATCTTCTAACTCTATTATCTAAAAATTTCATACTTCATATCAATGGAAAGCTAGAAAGATAGCTTACAACTTTCATGAAGACAATTTCATCAAAATTTCTCTAGATCAACCCAGAAAATTCCTATAACTTTCAGATCAAAATCCAACTCTCCACAACTATTCATTCCCAAAATTTTCAGACTTCAATTTCCAAACACTAACATTTCAAGCTTTTATTTCTAGTTTTTCTACTCCATTTCAATCAACTCATTCACCATAAATTCATACTACTCCAAAATATACAAGTTTAGTCAAAGAAATCATCAAAACCCAAAATTCATAATCAACCTATTTATGCTTTGTTACCTTTCTGCATTTTCGACTTTCATGCTTAAACATGATTCTTCCTCTCGACTTCATTTCAAATCATTATTCTCCATAAAGAAAAATTTATAATCCATAACTAATCATGAACACCAATGACAGGACATAAACATATATATTCTAATTCTCCATCGCTTTGCTTACAAAAATATTGCTCTCATTTTTTTGCTAACTTTCACCTTAGTTCCTTCTATTTCAAAAACCTCTTATCCACCAAAACGCCATAGCAAATCATAATCTATCCACATCTCTCACTCCTTACTTTACTCTTGTATATAAATTCTTGGTTCAAGAATTTTCATTTATTTGTTATTTACTTGTGGCTAATCATTAGAATTTCTTATTCAAGTAGTTCTAATCTTTTCAGAAACATTCGGGGTCTAAGAGCAACACCTTTGCATATCTTACCCACAGGCCTCAGGTATCGATCACTATTTATTCCATACACTGATATAAAAAATGTGTTTGAACTAAATTCGGTTCTTGCACATTACTTTGGACTTCAAGATAAACTGTTGGAATATTGTTTAGATTCTCCTTCACAGTTTACTCACCCATATCGTCTGTGAAAAAATGCTAACTTTTTCATAAGTCTACCTTTTAAGGAGAATAAGGATATTAATCCTACTAAATCCACACATCCAGGAACGAACCCTTACGATTTGAAGCTCGCACTTGATGAGTGTGTAATCTTATTGAAGCAAGGATTGATTGAGCCCACAAAGTCAAATTGGCCGTGTCAAGCATTTTATATCAACAATCGTTCAGAGTAGAAACATGGAAAGAAAAGATTAGTCATTGACTACAAACTTCTGAATGCTTTCCTACAAGATGACAAGTTTTCTTTACCTAAGATATGTACTCCTATTATTCCATAAAAAAACTGTTATCTTCTCAAAGTTTGATATGAAAGCATGATTTTTGCAATTGGGTATTCATCCAGACGAAAGACATTAAACTACATTCCACATTCCCAATGGACTGTTATGCATTTGGACTTAAATTTTCTCCATAACTATTTCAGAAAACCATTACAAAGATTTGTGAACCTATCCTCAACAGTACATTAATCTACTTTGATGACATCTTACTATTCTCAAAGACCTATGAGGAAAATGTGACCCTTTTACAAAGATTTTTGGATCTTACAAAACACTATGGCATTATGCTTTCGGCCTCGAAAAGCATTATTGACACTACAAAAATTGAATTATTGGGTATGCAATATAAAAATGGTTTTTACCAGCCAAGTCCTCATATTGTAAAAGAATTATTGCAATTTCCAGATGAATATCTCATTATTAAGCAAATTCAACAATTCCTTGGGATTGTTAATTATATCAGAGATTTCATACCATACGTGGCTGCTCATATTTCAAAGTTATGCAAGCTTTTAAAAAAGAATCCACCATCTTGGACAAAGGAAGAAACAGAAGCTATCAAGCATCTCAAGCAAATTGTGCAGAATCTTACACCTGTAAAGATTTTTGATCAAAGACACGACATCTTATAACCTGATGCTTGCATTACAGCCTTATTTGCATTACTTCGACAACATCCTCCATAGCCACTAGATACTTTTTCTACCTATAAGTATTCTTCTCCTCTTCGGCCTAGTACATTCAGTGAGTCTATTATTTCCTCTCAAATTCAAAATCCCAAAAGAATGGCAAATCTACCCCTCTTTGTCTTCACAAAAAAACTCTTTTCCTTTTATAGCTAGTAATCCTACTAGTGTGTCAGAAGTTGCCTCACTTGCTCGTATTAGTTTATTCTATTACTTTCATCAATTTTTGAGTAAACATAATTCTCTTGGAAATCTTGTAATGTTCAATCTCAAAACACCCTACCTTATGTGAGTTTTCTTCAAGATCCTCTCTTAGAAAATACATTATGGTATCTCTGGGCACTCTCTACCCTTTATGCTTATGCCGTTACCATATAACCTCTTTAGTTGTATTAGCATCTCTGTGATCATAACAATGGAAGTTCGTTATTATGGACATTTTTGGAATGGATTCAACCATTAGACCAATGGGAGCATCAATGTTCTATCATCATTCACCAACATCGTCTGTGGACTGCATCTGCTAGACAACAATCTATGCAATGCTTCTTCATTCTCTATCGTCTATACAGAAAAACCCATATTGGTCAACTTTATACAGAAAATTGTGTCCAACATTATCACACATATTTATATTGGCCACAACTTCAAGAGAATGTGCTTAACTCTTTACAAGTTTTTCTTAAAGAGATTAATCACTTTCTAGAGACACCAGTCCTTACTATGTCTATTAGACCATACCCAAATGAATTTATACCTATTGTAGGATCTTTACAACCTCTTAACTCAGCTTTTTAGGATACTCAAGATTCCAATGATGATTATTTTAGCCCTAATGAAGATGAGTTAAACCAATTCTTAAATCAACTTAACACCTATGAAGCCAGTTCCCTTAAGTGACAAAAGAAAAATCATTATGATTCCACAAGTTCAAGTGATCCAGGCTCTGCATCTAATCTCCAATCGTGGTTAGAACCTATTCATCACCAATAATCTTCAGCCTTGGACCCTAATTAAGGGACATATCTTTTGAGATGCATTATCCCACTAAAGACTTTACAGTCAAAAGTGCACATCTTTTTAGGCAACAAAAGACTTTTGATGAAGATGGACCAACATCTCATTGTTAAGACACTGTTGAAGATTCCATTTTATCATCTTCCTATTTACTTTTAGACTTTTATAATGTAGGTACTGTTTACCTTTTGAATTGTGTAAAAGTAGATTTCTTTTTTATAAGGTTTGGTAGCTTTATGTCAAAGCTTTAATCATTTGTCCTTTGGGTAGAATTACGTTTCTAACCTTTGCTTCTTCTATAAAAACAAGGTTCTTTTTTCATTGTAAACAAACTCAATCTACAATAGATTTGTAAAAATGAAGTATTTTTTTCATTAGAGTCTCTTCTTATTTATGAAAACTTCAAAAACTTGAGTCATATTTTCTATTTTGTCTTAATGTAGGATGATTATGCTCTACACTCGCCTCTTTGGAGGATCTTGTGTATAAGAAAATCTATGATAGTCTAGGATTGCTCTTTAAAACAATTATGCTATTTGATTCTTAGTTAACGGGTGACGAGTAAGAGTATGTGAGAGAAGTAAGTGATCCTAAAAGTTAAGATGAGAGTTATACCTATAAGCCAGGAGAGTGTTTAAGGGCTTTGTTATCTCATCCAGAATATGTGGAGCTTACTTAAGGTATACATACTTCCAATCCAACTTTGAAATATTCGAGGAACTCAACTAGATGTGGTTGTTTGCATGGCGTTGTGCCATATGAGGTGTCATAGTTTCCCTATGTGCCCTTTAGGGTCCCTAATTCTTGTGGTCATACATAGCCATACACTACTAACTAGGGTTGTGGGTGTCAAAATCTTTGGAAACATATATTACCATACCAATATCTCGTATATGGGTTCATTGATCCATTCCCTTTCAAATTCTCCTAACCTAAGTCAACTCCTCTTAAAAATATTCGAAATGGTAGCAAGTGCTTCGAACCATATCGATATTTTTATTGATATTTTTTGTGGACTTATCAAAGTTTATAAATATAAAGAAACTTGTTGCTCAATGAGTTTAATAAATATTTTTTAACAATTGTACTAACAACTAATTATGTGAAAATTTTAACTGACAAAATTTTGCCTCAATTTAAGATTAATTAAATAGTAGATAAATATACTCCTATCAATCGATAGATAATGAGTTTATAAAAATGATAATATTTACTTTATTATTTTATAGATTTACTATCACAATTGAAAGTTTTTAATAATATACTCCCAATGAATGTACAAATTTGATATGGATTAGTTTAGTAGATCCATCAAGTTTTTATAGAATTATGTATTTTAGGTCATTTAAGAGATTCAATTACTCAAGAAGGGTGCTATATGTATTTATATAACTTTCAATATTTTGTTTGTTTTGTTTTAATTGTTTAATACTAAATTTTATCATTATATATAATCCTAAGTGTTAGTAGTGGGTAAGATTTTAGACCAACAAAATTTTGATTTGCTTGTGTGTGTACTTGTGATTTTCAATCCTTTACTAATAATCCTTGGTTAGTCTCCTAACGTATTTTAGAGTCATTTAGGGACTTGTGTTCTTTAGTTTGTGTTAGGCTTTGGGATAGTAGTGGTGGCTTTGATTACCAATGATAAAGCAAGGGCTAGTCCTTCAGTGAGTTTTGGTTCTCAGAGAAAAAATGATGTTGATAGATTATAGATAGATTCTTGGAACAATGGGACCCTTATAGGGAAGTTTTTGGAATTAGTGGAGATTTTATATAAATATAAGATTCATATAGTATATACCTAGGAGACAAAGTGGTGAGGGGCCAAAGTGAAAGAGATTAATGAACTTTGTTACTTGGAGTGTTGAAGACAACAGAATGAGGTAGTCATCTTCGTTGTTAAGGAAGTTATAAGTCATGTTATGGGGGTAAAGAGGAGTAATGATAGGATTATATCTAAAAAGATTATCATGAAAGGTGTTGCACTGAATGTGGTATATGTGTATGCTCCTCAAGTAGTTTTGGATGAACAAATTGAATGTCAATTTTTTAAAGAGTTAGAAGAGGTGATTTAGTAAATCCCCCCGACGAGAAAGTTATTCTAGAAAAATACTTTAATAGTAAAGGGGCAACCTCAGACAGGTATCCATGGAATAAAAGAGGCCTCGAGTATGGAGACAGGAATGATAGTTTGAAAACTTTGTTGGATCTTGCAGTAGCATTTGAGTTAATAATAATCAAAAATTTTCAAGAAAAACAAGGAGCACTTGGTGACTTTTAAGAGAAAAATAACTAAAAATCAAATTGACTTCCTTTTAAAGAGAAACGATCGATCTAAGTGCAAGGATTATAAGGTGATAATACATGTTTGTTTGTAAACTCAGCATAGATTATTAGTTTTGGATCTTAAAATTAAGGGATGAAGAAAGGAGAGAATTCCTAAGAGATACTAGAGTCAAATAGTGGAATCTGAAAGGGGATATGGAGAAGCAACTTAGGGACAGAGTAATATTTATAGATAAATGGAAATTGGAAGAAAATGTTAGCCAAATGTGGGAGAGAGTCATAACTCTTTTAAGGAATATAGATAAAGAGATCTTAGAGGTTTCTAAAGGGCCTAGGGTAGTAAGATGGAGTCCTAGTGGTGGAATGAAAATTTACAAGAAAAGGTTAAGATCAAAAAAGGAATTTATAAAGCTTTATTGAATAGCACCACATAGGTAGAGAAAGTGACTAATAGAGTAATGTACAAATTGACTAAAACAAAGGCAAAGAAGACAATCTCAGTAGTTAAAAGCAGACCTTACGAGAAATTAGACTAAAGATTAGAAACTAAAGATAGAGAAAAGGATATTTTTAAGTTTGCGAGAGCTTGGGAAAAAAATGAAAGACTTCATTCAAGTTCGTTGTATGATAAATGAAGTAAGATGAGCACTCATAACTTAAAATGACATTAATAGAAGATGGAAGAGGTACTTCTATAGCCTTTTTAATGATGGCATATAGTACATTAGGTTATTTTAGTACATTCGAGAGGTTTCATAACTTGACTCGTTATAGGCAGAAGTAAAAGAGCTTTAAGGGAGATGGAAAGTAGAAGGCCAGTAGGGCCCAATAAGTTACCCATAGAGGTATGGAAGAGCCTAGGCAAAGAGGGTATTACTTGACTAGTTAAGCTTTTTAATGTGATCCTTAAGTCTACTAAAATTTTGGATGAGTGGAAAGTTAGTATAAAACAAAAGGGACATCTAAAATTGTAACAACTATAGAGATATCAAACTAATTAGTAACACCATGAAGTTGGAAGAGAGTGAGGAATAATGCTCATATCTCGAAGAAATAGTTTGGTTTCATGTTAGAAAGATCCACGACAGAGGCTTTACACTTCCTAAGAAGATTAATGGAATATTACAGGGAAAGATAGAGTATTCAACACTTAGTTTTTATTGATTTAAAGAAGGATTGTGATAAGGTACCTAGGGAAATCATGTGAAGATTTTTATAGGTTAAGGGAGCTCCTTTAACCTATATATGAGTTATTATGGTGATAAGTGCATATTTGTCTAATATTTATGTTTTAATTATTCTTTTTTTATTCCTCTTATTGATTTAATTATTGGGACTTAATTTGATTTAATATTTCCTTGTAGGGAATTATAATATTC
>JAOSBK010000205.1:31982899-31999623 GCA_027568895.1 Erythroxylum shatona | reverse complement strand
AATTCCGTCGGTAAAATCACCTGAATTAAAATTGCCGACGTACAAATTACCGTCGGTAATGGATAAAACTTTCTGACGGATTATATTTTCGTTGTTAACGTTATAACTAACTTCCGTTTTTTGCGCTCAACGTAGCGACGGCGGTTCCGTCCCTAAATTATACCGACGACTATATTCCATCGGTGATTTCTGCATTTCGCCAACGGAATATTTAATCAGTGTCCGTCGCAAGATAACAACAACGGATAATATTCTGTCGGTTTTCCGTTGACAATATACCGACTGTAATTGTCCGTCGGTAAGTAATAACGACAGTCATGTTATCGACGGTTTCCTCTTTCGTCGCGTTCCGTCGGCAAACATAATTTCCGACGGAAATGTTCATTTCTCCGACGGAAAATTCCGTCGGAGAACGTGAGTTTTCTTATAGTGAAGGGTGTCAATGTCAAGCTAGAATGTACATTAGAGTCAAAGGGTTTTAAATTAAGTAGACTAAGACTAAATACTCAAAGTGTAACTTTTCAGGCCAAAGGGTGACTTTTGATATAAAGGTAAAGATTGGTTCAGAAGTGATACCATGAAAAGAGTGTTTTAAATACCTGGGGTCTATCATCCACAGTAATAGAGATATCGATGAAGATACAATCCACCGTATCTGATGAGGGTGACTTGAATAGAGAAGTGCAATAGGAAGTTTATTTGATAAAAGGATACCACTCAAGCTTAAAGTTAAATTATATTATTTAAAGATTAGGGTAGTCATGCTTTCTGAGGTGAAGTGTTGGTCAGTTGAATAAGTGCATAGTTATAAGCTAATGGTGGTGGAGATGAGGATGCTCCATTAAATATGTAACCTTACTAAAAGAGATAAGGTTAAGAAGGTATTGGTAATAGAAAAATTAAAGGTGGCCATTACTATTGATAAATTAAGAAAGATAAGGCTTAGGTGGTTCAGATATGTTTAAAGAAGACACACAAATAAAAGTGCGAGAAAATTAGATTTAAAGACTATGAAGGGAAAAAAAGGAAGGCCTAAGAAGAATTGTGGAGAAGTGATTAAGAATGATATAGCTTTGTTGGAATTTACTGAGGACTTGGCCCATAATATAAAATTTGGGCATATTAGGATATAGATAAAGGATCTCACTAAGAGAGGTCTTTCACGTTCTCTTCAGTATTTTAAACATTTTCCTTCAAATCTTTGGTTTTATACTTATCCTTATTTTCTTAGATTACGTAGTACTTCCCTCCTAGTTTTTTTTTTTTAATCTTAAGCAGTTTCTTCCATGGTCTAATTACTTTCTTGTAATGATTGGCTTAATTTGTACTTTTCTTTCCTCTATTTAGTGTATTTATTTACTTATTTAAACTTTTATTGTTAATTTTTACCATGTTCTATATATTCTACATTATGTATTGCATTACATGTTCTTATATTTTTATTTATACATATTTATTTCTATTTTGTATAGTCATTGCATATGGGTCTATCAAAATCAACTTTTCTACCTAGTAAGGTTGAGACTGCATACTGTTGGACCTTCCCAGATTCTGTATTTTAGTAAGACTTTCATTGGATGTTATTGTTATTATTGAAGTTGTAATTACTTAAGAAGTACAAGTCTACCTAAAATAAGATCTACCTATATAAGAGTTAAGTGTCCTAATCAAATGCCAATGAAATAAGCTAGTAAAGGTTGGATTTAACTTTATGAAGAGTAGCTCAAATTCAATTATAGTTCAAAGAAGGACTACTTATAAAAGGGAGATATACCAACGTAAGATCTTGTAACTGTTTTCATTAATTACACTTCCTTTTATTTTTGCATACTTGATACCCTTCAACTTATTGACTTGAGCATTGAAAAGTATTTACTAAAAGCACCATTGACCTATTAGGATCCATTTATATAGGCCTATTAATTTGAGATTAGATTACCCGTTCTCCTATAAATTTAGCATATCATTTAATGCCATTTTTTAGAATGATAAGTGAAATCTTTAGGTATATACTTAAAAGAATCTAAAAAATAACTGAGTCATCATTACGTTAAAAAAGAACAACAGACACCAATGGAAGCAACCCTTTTACCTAATATCACTAAACCAATTAAAAACTTTAACCTCCCTATATCTATGACCATCCTAAAGATCAAGTAACCATAATTTTGATACTACAAGGATAAGTAAGACAATTTCTATGAAGGATGTAGTCAAAGAAATAACTACACCCAATAACCACCATTAAAAGAGTCATTTAGATCCATCAATCATACACCTTAAACTCATACCCAACAATCACCAACAGAGGGTCAATGAATAAATTGTAACCCTACATCCTAAGCTTAAACCTGATCATCACATCCCAAGGAACCTTAGCTTTACCCATCAACTATACAACTTAGGCCCACACTCCATAACCACCATCACAGGGAGTGTCATCCTTACTATGTAAACCTTCACCTCTGTCAACTAAGCAAGAAAGTTAGTAGCTAACCTTAATAACATATAACCTCTTAGTACTTGATATCTTAGCTAAGTCACTTTTAATTAGATCCAATATAACAACATGGATTCTTATAATTACATACATAGCCTTATTGAATATGTGCATTACAAGAAAATTTTGGACCTATATGGTGAATTTCATGCCCTAAAACAATAATCTTTTTCTTCCACCTTAGTAGGTGATTATGGTTTCCAACCCTACTTACCTACTTTAATAATTTTTTTCTAATAACTAGCTACGAGATTGGTATAAAGCTTTGTTAGGAATAGACATAGACCTCGTAAATTAGGATAACTCATATTAATAACCCTAAGAATCGAGAAAAACATATACAATTATCTCTAACACTTTAGTTTTGAATCCACTTAAATTCTTGCTCTCAATGCAAAGATAGAAATAATAGCCTTTATAATAGACTCAGACCCTACCAACTTATATGAAACAAAATGAAAAAAGGCACTAAAAATTTGAAGAGCTGCAGATTAAGGTGTAAAAGTACATAGACCTAAAAGATGCAAAATGTAATGGGAGAACTCCCAATAAGCATAAAAAAGTATAAGAAGGTGTGCCTTTAATTAATGAAGCAAAGTAAAACAAATTAAGACAGGATCATCAAAAGAAAAAAAGAAAAGGGATCATTAATGAAGATATTCATAAATTCAACATTTTACTGAACACTGTTATTGATTACATCATTGTCAATCATTTGATTAACAAAAGAAAGGTTACCAATCTTATCATGAAAATAAAAACCTATATTGTCGCTTCACATAGATATCATTCAGAATAAGAATCTTAAAGATATAGCTAATAAATTAGTAAAGTAAGTAACATTAAGTCACTTTCTAAAGGAAAACGGAAAAGATGTATGACTTAGGGATGATATAAAAAGAGCCCACTATGAAGGTTGAAAACTGGGAAACCTGATAATTAAACATATCATATTTAAATACTTATCTATATGATCATTGGAGGTGATTTAAGAGAGTCAATATCATATTCAAAGAAAGCTTTATAAAGGGAGAGTTGTAACAAATAACCTATTCTACCATGCCTACTAAAAGGATGAAAGTGTCTGAATTAATTTCATATAAATGGAAAACAAGTGCATGATCAACCATATGGTGATGTCATACCTAATTACCATCTTATTATAGGACATCTTCAAAGAGATAGGTATTCTAATAGATAGACTGAAACCGTTCACCTCTCCTTTGTTTAGTTTTAATGGTGCTCAAATATCCAATGAGGGAAGATATCTTTACCTATGACATTAAGGATATGATTAAGGCAAGTAATTGAAGTAATAAAGTTTTACGTGATAAGAAGACCCTTTATGCATAACATTATAATTAGTTGGTTATCTTTATCCTGGATGCTAACAAAACTATCTTACCAACTTGTTTGATTTTTTTAACTTTAAAGGCTATAAATGAGATATGCAGACACTAAAAGATGAAAATAAATACTTTTAGTATATTTCCTTGTATGAAAAAAATATGATTTGCACCAAGACTATAAAAAAGTTGGATGTTAGGGATCTAACAAACAAATTAGGAGTAAGGTAAAAGAATTATATAAATTGTCATAATAGGAAGCCTAATTATTTTAAGGCCTTTAAGATTAAAGCAAAGAGAGAGAAAATTGCTAAAGAAGACTTGAGAAGATTTTGTTTTAATATTTAGACGTTTCACTTAGAGCCTAGTTAATATGTTTAAGGTAAGTAGGGAGATGATCTCCCATTATGTAAATGTCAAACCCTTTTTAATACTATAATACAAAAGGAGAATAACTTAAAAAAGTAGTAGGTTATAGAAGAAGAGGCAGCCAAACTACTAAATGTAAGTTTTATTTAGGAAGCTGACTATCTTAATTAGATCACAATATGGTTATAGTCAAGAAGGCTAATATGAAATGGAAGATGTATTTTAACTTTACAGGTTTGATTAAGGCATGATAAAGATAGTTTCCCTTACCAAAGATAGACCAATTAATGGATTGCACCTTAGAACACTAGATCCTAAGCTTCACGAATCCCTACTTAAGATATAATTAAATAAAGATAAATAAGGATAATATAGAAAAGTCATCCTTTATAATATGTAAGTGGATTTATGTTAGATTGAAAACAAAAGCATGTAAGATTTGGCTAAAATGGTAGATTTCAAAACTTTTTCTCAAATCAAAATGTAGCGGAAACAACATAACAAAATCAACATGTTTCAGCCATACATGATACAGTATAAGGAAAATAATTAACATAAGAATAAGATGGAAATTATACCGACTCCTTGCTACAACTTTGACTCCTCAATTTTGTATCCTCTCCTTATCAATGTATTCTCTCCTCGTTATTTTACCCTCGACCAATTCGATCCACCCCTTGTTCTCCTTGGACAACTTGGTTACCAAGATCCTTTGGTGGGAATGTTGGAGTTATGTAAATATAGTGCCCTGGAAAGCAAGTGTATTTATATGGAAGTTAATTTTCTTCTAGTTATAGTTTTGTAATGAAAATACTTATTATTAATGAAACAAAAGAGTTTGGTTTTATATGTATGAGCATTATATAACTAGTCAAAAGGAACAAAGATTCTTTTGCAAATAATATACATATAAATGGAGATGTATAGGAAACATGTATATTATTATAATCTAAATTAATTGATTCACAGTTGAATAATCAAATTGGTCGCTTGATTATGGTTTAGAATGTAGTATTGCGATTTATCTCCATGTAAGTAAAGGAGTTTACTTAGAGGGAATGATGAGTTTCATATCATGATAGTAGTCGACTATCAATAACAACACTATTAAATGAATCTAGAATCAAGTATGTTTCAAGAATAAAGTAGGTCATTACTTTATATTATGGACCACAATCTTGATGAGTGGTGAACTTATATGTCTTTCAATATAATTCTTGATATAATCAGAATAGATTTTTACAGAGTATTAATCTAGTGTTCGCATATTAGAATTATTAATTGAAATATGTATCAGAGAACATTCACTCAAATAGTGATATCATCACTTCTAGATGTTTTATAGAGATTGGTGATTAAACTAGCACTAGTAGTTTGATGGGCTTGCTACCCATTAAGTCTTAACACCAAGAAGAGATCTTGTGTGTTAATCACCATATAGAACAAAACGGGAGATCTAGAAGGAAAAACCATCATAAGGGTAAAACGGTAATTTTACCCCTCATTGTGCAGATGGTTATAACAAGATTTATAATAGGATTTACAATTGGACATCTTATTTGAAATATATGTTCCCATAATATTTAATAATTCAAGAGTTCAACTAATTGTTTATAGTGGAATGAAATTTAGTTAATAAGCTAGAATTAATTCTAATGAGATTAAATTAATTATGGGTTTATTAGAGCTTGAATTATTTAAGTCCAATAAGATTCCTCACTTGGCTTCAAGGAAAGTTATCAAGCTACGTAAAAAACAAAAATGGAGGTTTTAAAGCCCATGATTGAATGGTGGGCTTACACTAATTAATAGTTAATTAGAAGCCCAAATGAATATTTAAAAATGGGCTAGACTTTGGTTTAATTTAATTAATTATATTAATTATATTAAAACAAAATTCTTAAAGAAATGAAGTGTATTTTCGGTTTTTAATGGTTGGATGTGCAGCTACACATTTAGCATGGAATTGCTAAATAAAGATGATATTTATCATGCTTTATCATCATTAAATGGAGAATGGTTATCATTTAATGAAAGCATGTAATGTGAACTTTTTAACATTCATTTGATTAAAGATGAAAGATGTGTATTGGATGGATCATCTTCCATCTTTCATCACTAACAAACAGAAATTGACATGTAATATTAGGTGATTGGTCTTTTCATATACCCATCTTAAAATAAATGAGAAGTGTCTCATTTAATGGCTTCTTTATGTTTGATTAAAGAAAGGTGTGATGCATTGGATGCTCTCTCTTTCTTTCTTTTCATGCAAAACCAAAATTGAGGAATGCAAGAAAGTGTTCTTGCGTTGTTTTGACCAACTCTCTCCACTCACCTATGCATGGCCAAAACCTTGAATGAGAAGAGTCTCATTGTTTCGTTCTTTCTTCTAGGAAAAATCTCCTCTAAACATTTCTTCTTCTTTCTCACCAAAGGATCTTGTTAACCAAGTTGTCCAAGAAGAGTAAGTGGTAGATCAAATTGGTTGAGGATACAACAATAAGGAGAGGAAAGATTGACAAAGGAAAGGATACAAAACCAAGGGTAAAACTAGGGATGGATACAAGAAGAAGGAGAGGATAACACAGTGAGGAGTCAAAGTTGTAGCGAAGGAGTCGATAATAATCTCTATCTTGCTTATGTTTTTTATTATCCTTATACCATATCATGTGTAGATTGGCATGATGATTTGGATATATTCCTTCTGCTGTAATTTAGATTTCTAAAAAGTTTAGAAATCTACCATTTCTCCAAATAAGGCACGCTTTCTTTTTCCGATCCAACAATTAGTATCAGAGCCAATTTTCTTATGCATGATGTCGGTTCCTATATATGATGCATGGGTTGGCAATCATTTTTGTATACTGTATATTATTATGTGATAGAAATATATATGGTGCATGTAGTGCTCTTTTGGTTGTCCATAGATTCTAAAGTTACCTTATGAGATTTCTTCATTTTGTTTGTAACAAGGAGAGTGGTCTATCATCACCATGTTTCCTCCTTGGTTTCATTTTTATGTTTTCTTTAATTATGTGATGTACAAAATCATTTAATGATGGAGATGAAGAACCATGGATTGAATAAATAAAGAGGTAAAGTTTCGGTTTTACTTATGGTGCTTATCTATTTTTCAGTTTTTAGATAACAAAAATGTTGGAATTTTGTTCTAATAAATTTTTAGCTATATGGAATGTTTTGTAACAAAGTTTCAACTGTACAAGTGCTTGAATTTTTATGTCATATTCAAAAGTTTCAGTTTTGGTGAAAAACAAGTGCAGATTTTTTTTTCTTTTGGACGAAAATTTGATTTTATGAACATCAAATTTTTTGTTAAAAAAGTAAACTCATTACACACTTTTTACCAAATGGGCCGAGTCATGTGAGTGAAGAGTTTGAAGTAGAAAATCCAAGCCCAAGCAGATTATTTTAGGCCTAAAAGCCTTGTAATTTTGATTTACGTTCTAGGAGGGACAATCAAAAGTGGCTTATTAGTTCGTGTGATGAATGGTAAATGAATACAAATAATATGTCATTGCATGTCATTTGGAAAATTGCCAACCCTAGGCTTTGCCATGCATTCAATATGTATGAGATATATAATGAAACAATATAGGATGGATATTAAATTGCGACTATACAAGGTGGTAATTAAAACATAAAGCTCAGAAAGAATGAATGGGAGAGGATGCTCATGTAAAAGTCCACGGTCTCTAAATGATGGCCTATTTGCATATGGTGAAGTGTTAATCTCCACCAGAGTGCATGAATCCTAGATCTTGTATGGTTTGGTTCTCCTTAAGGATAAGTCCACTTATTGGTAGCAAATGTGACCTCCCACTAAGGCATAGTTTGCAAGTATCTTTAATGAATGAATCAAATGGTTAATGCTCAACATATTTTATCAATAAAATGCCCATCATAGCTCTTGTGGTAAAAGTATGGACCAAAATTATGACGCTTCTTTAAAAGTTTAGCATGAAGATGCTTGGTAGCTTTTTTAGTAGGAGGGTCCCAATTTTTCTTTTAATGGATAAGATGACCCACTGTCACTTAGTTTGTTATAGATAAGAAAAATAACCGTTGTATAAAGTTTTTAATTTTTTAAGTTTTGCTAAATCTATCATCATGCATACATGCATCATGATTTTATACAAAGTTCAAATATTATTGACTAGTATGCTCATGTTTTAATAATTTATATTTTCAGTCATAATCAACCATAAAATGAATACACTCACTTTTCTCTTGACAAATAATAAATTAGAAAATTGAGAGTTTTAATGAATGAAGACGTAACCTTGACATTGTTCTTCAATATGAACGTATTTTATGGGTATTAACTGAAAATGAGCTTGCACCTTCGGATGGAGATTTAACTCCTGAGATGGTCCAACAATATGAGCATTAGTAGAATGTTGATAAGACTACTAAGTATTATATTCTAGCTTCTGTCAGTTGAATGTTGCAAGAATAAATTGCTTGTATGAAAACTACTAGCACAGTGGTCCATCAACTCCATGAGATGTTCAGTGTGAGGACTAGGCCTGCAAGAGTAAATGCTATCCAAACCGTTCATAATCTTAGACAAAAACCTGGTGAACCAGTGCAGGATTACATACTTAAGGTAATCTTTGCGGTCACTAAGGCTAAGATGCTTAGGGTAGACATGGATGAGGATACACAGATGATTATGATCATCAATAGCTTAAACTCTTCTTTTCAACAGTTTAAGTTAGACTATGAGCTTAACAGTAAGGATTACACCTTAAGTTAGTTGATGAATACCCTCTAGAGTATGGAGAAGATATTAAATATCAAGGCTTATGGGCCAGAAGCCAATGTAGCATGTTCTTCTAAGCCTAAGGGTAAGGGCAAGCAAAAAAAGAAGGCTCCAATGAAAAAGAAGGCCCAAACAGTGGTTCAAGACCAAACCCATGAAAAAGAAGGCCAAAGAGAACATCAAGGGAAAGTTTTTCCATTGTGATGAGATGGGCCACTAGAAAAAAGACTGTCTAGTCTACCTTGATTCCCTTAAAAACAAACAAGGTATGGGTTTCCTAAGTTTGTTATGAACTAGAAATGTGGCAGATTTATCTGATTCTTGAATATTAGATTCAAGAGCCAATAACCATGTTTGCAATTCTTTGCAGGGGTTCTAGCAAAGGAAAAGACTACCTAAAGGCCAGTATCAAGTCAAGAAAGCAGATGGATCCTATGTTTCAGCAGAACCACTGGGAGTAGTTATCTTGGACTTTCCTAGTGGTCATTGGTTATATTTGAAGGATGTTTATTACATGCCAACGATTGTAAGGAATATGATTTATATTTTTTGTTTAATAAAATCTAGTTATTCCTTATATTTAGAAAATGTTGTTTCAATATATGAGAATAAGGATTTTATTTGTGATGTGATAATTAAATAGGTATTGTTCTTTGTAGAACCTATGTCAGGCTCACTAAATACCACAGAATTAATAAAATCAAGACATTTCAATGACTCTAGCATTAGTTCTAAATATCTGTGGCACTTAAAATTGGGTCATATCAATCAGAAAAGACTTGAAAAGTTAGTAAAGGATGGAATCCTTACGAGCTTGAATAAAGATCTATTACCCACTTGTGAATCTTATATTGAAGAAAAAATGACCAAGGCCTCATTTCCTTATAAAGGAAACAGATCTGAATTCACATTGGACCTGGTATATACTGATGTGTGTGGGCCCATAAATATACAAGCTAAAGGAGGTTATGAACACTTCATAACCTTTATAGATGATTACTCAAGACATAGTTATTTGTATTCGATGCATAAAAAGAGCAAATCTTTTGAAAAGTTTAAATAATTTAAAGCTGAAGCTAAGAAGCAACTAAGCAAGCCATTAAAACAACTTTGATCAAATCGAGGTGGTGAGTACTTATCTGGGAGTTTCGACAATTTATAATTGACAATGGAATTGTTTCCGGCTTGTTAGCTCCTTAAACACTTCAATAGAATGGTGTACCAGAAAGGAGGGTAGGACTCTATTATTAGTGGTAGGATCAATGATGTCCTATGCTAGTCTTCCAAAGTCGTTATGGGTATATACCATACAAACGACAATATATTTTCTTAACTTTGTTCCTTCCAAATCGGTGCCTAAAACACCAAGGGAGTTGTGGACTTGTCAAGTGCCTTCATTACGACACTTGAGGACTTGGGGCTGCCTAGCCCAGGTTCTAAGGCCTGAATCCACAAAGATGGAACTAAGGTCTGAAGTATGTTTGTTTGTAGGATATCCTACAGGAACTCGAGGGTACTACTTTTACAATCCCCAGGATAGGAAGGTATTTCTGTCGACAAATATGACGTTCTTAGAGGAAGAGTTTGTGAGAAATCATAAAGGAAGAAGTGAAGTAGTACTAAAGGTGTTATCTATTTCATCCAATTTAAGAGTTGATATGGATATAATAGAACAAGATGTCGAAATGGATTCAAGAATTGAATCAGAAGTGCAACCTAAACTTCAAGTAGTACTTGGATGTAGGTGGAGGGTTGTTAGATAGCCAGATAGGTATCTAGGTCTAGGAGAAGGCTTTATTACCATCTCAAATCAAGAAGAAATGGTTCCCATTATGTATACACAAGCTATTAATGATGTTGATGCAGAAAAATGACTCAAGGCTCTAGAATCAGAAATAGATTCCATGCGATCCTTATAGACCTACCACTAGATGTAAAAGCCATAGGGTGTACATGGATCTACAAAAGAAAAAGAGGATCAAATGGAAAGATAGAGACCTTTAAAGCTATATTAGTAGCTAAGTGTTATACTCAAAATGAGGGTATCGACTATGAGAGACTTTTTCTCAGGTTGCCATGCTTAAGTCCATCAGGATTCTTTTGGGCATAACAGCCTATTTCAATTATGAAATATGGCAAATGGATATCAAGACCAAATATTGAGGAAACCATTTAAATGGCTCAACCAGAAGGATTCATTGAGCCAAGAAATGAGCATAAGGTATGCGAATTGCAAAGGTCCATTTGTGGGCTTAAGCAAGCATTTAGGTCTTGGAACATTAGGTTTGATAAGTCTATCAAAACCTAGATGAGACTTGTGTCTATAAAAGGATATAAGATGGAAAGGTTATTTTTCTAATCCTATATGTTGATGACATTCTACTCATTGGGAATGATGTGGGAATGTTATCTACAGTTAAGGGATGCCTGAATTAACAGTTTTCAATGAAGGATTTGGGAGAGGCTAACTATATTCTAGGGATAAAACTTATAAGGGATCGTACGAACAAACAGATAGCCTTGTCTCAATTGACCTACATTGAGAACATGCTCAATAGTTTTGCCATGCACGATTCCCATAGAGGTTTCACACCTATTACATATGGAATCAAATTTTCAAAGGAACAAGCACCAAAAACCCAAGAGGAGGTTAAGAGCATACGTAATATTCCATTTGCTTCGGCAGTTGGATGTTTAATGCATGCAATGCTTTACACTAGACTGGATATCTATTGAGCAATGGGACTGGTAAGCAGTACTCAATCTAATCTAGGAATGGAGCATTGAACTGCTGTTAAGTGTATACTAAAGTATCTTTGTAGGACAAAGAACTTAATGCTTGTTTACTTTAGAAGTAATCTTGTTTCGATAGGATATACAGATTCTGATTTCCAATCAGATGTTAATTCAAGGAAATCAAATTCTAGTTCTATATTTGTTTTAAGAGGTGGATCCATAGTCTGGAGGAGTATCAAGCAATCTTATGTTGCTAATTCGACTATGGAGGCTGAGTATGTTGTTACTTGTGAAGCAGCAAAAGAAGCAGTCTGGCTCTGTAAGTTCCTAAATAATTTAGAGGTGGTTCTTGAGGTAAAAAACGTTGTTACACTTTATTGTGATAATAATAGGGAAATTACTAATTCTAAAGAACCTCGAAATCATAAAGCTGTCAAACACATTAAGAGAAAGTATCATCTTATAAGGGAGATAATACAACATGAAGAGGTGAATGTAGCAAAGATTCCCATAGAGCAAAACCTTGCTAATCTGTTCACAAAGACATTGTCTCAAAAGAGCTTTGAGGGCCACCTAGAAGGGATGGGATTGAAGGATATGTCATTCTTGTTTTAGGGCAAGTGGAAGATTGTTGGAGTTATGTAAATATAGTGCCCTAGAAAGCAAGTGTATTTACATGTAACTTAATTTTCTTCCAGTTACATTTTTGTAATGAAAATGTTTATTAATAATGAAACAAAAGAGTTTGGTTTTTACATGTATGAGCATTATATAACTAGTCAAAAGGTACCAAGATTAGTTTGTAAATAATATACATATACATAGAGATGTATAGGAAACATGTATATTATTAGAATCTAAATTAATTAATTCACATTGAATAATCAAATTGGTCGCTTGATTATGGTTTAGACTATAGTGTTGCGATTTATCTCCATGTAAGTAAAGGAGTTTACTTCGAGGGAATGATGAGTTTCATATCATGATAGTAATCAACTATCGATAATGACACTATTAAATGAATCTGGAATCAAGTATGTTTCAAGAAAAAAGTAGGTCATTATTTTATATTATGGACCACAATCCTGATGAGTGGTGAACTTATATGTCTTTCATTATAATTCTTGATATAATCGGAATAGATTTTTACAAAGTATTAATCTAGTGTTCACATATTAGAATTATTAATTGAAACATGTATCAGGGAACATTCACTCAAATAGTGATAACATCACTTCTAGATGTTTTATGGAGATTGGTGATTAAACTAATGCTAGTAGTTTGATGAACTTACTACCCATTAAGTCTTAACACCAAGAAGAGATCTTGTGTGTTAATCACCATATAGAATAAAACGGGGGATCTGGAAAGAAAAATCAACATAAGGGTAAAACGGTAATTTTACCCTTCGTTGTGCAGATGGTTATAACAATATTTATAATAGGATTTACAATTGGACATCTTATTTGAAATATATTTTCTCATAATATTTAATAATTCAAGAGTTTAACTAATTGTCTTTAGTGGAATGAAATTTAGTTAATAAGCTAGAATTGATTCTAATGAGATTAAATTAATTATGGGCTTATTAGAGCTTGAATTATTTAAGTCCAAGAAGATTCCTCACTTGGCTTCAAGGAAGGTTATCACGCTTGATAATGGCACTATTAAATTAATATAGAAGAAAGTATATTTCAAGAATAAAGTAGGCTGTTACTTTGTTCTTAAAATATACATTTTAGCATTTGCTTATTATAGACCACAATCTTGATGAGTGGTGAATTTATATGTGTTTCATTATAATTCTTAATATGATCAGAATAGATTTTTACTGAGTATTAATCTAGTGTCCGTATGTTGTAATTATTAATTGAAACATGTATTAGGGAACATTCACTAAAATAAAGAGTTTATAGTGATATCATCACTTCTAGATAAATGGTTTAATGGTTATCTTTTAATGATAGCATGTAATGTAACCTTTTTAGCATTCATTTGATTAAAGATGAAAGATGTGTATTGGATCGATCATCTTCCATCTTTCATCACTAAAAAATCGAAATTGACATGTCATATTAGGTGATTGGTCTTTTCATATTGCCATCTTCAAGCAAATGAAAAGTGTCTCATTTAATGGCTTTTTTATAATTGGTTAAAGAAAGAAGTGATACATTTTATGCAAAGCTCTTCTTTCCTTTGAGGTTAATCGAAATTGTGAGGGTATAAGAAAGGGTTCTTGCATTGTTTTGACTAACTCTCTCCTCTCATCTATGCATGGTCGAAACCTAGAATAAGAAGTGTCTCATTGTTTCATTCTTTATTTTAAGAAAAATCTCCTCCAAATCTTCTCCTTTCTCACCAAAGGATCTTGTTAACCAAGTTGTCCAAGAAGAACAAATGGTAGATCAAATTGGTCAAGGATACAACAACAAGGAGAGGAAAGATTGACAAAGGAAAGGATACAAAAGCAAGGTTAAAGCTAGGGTTGGATACAAGAAAAAGGAGAAGATAGCATAGCGAGGAGTCAAAGCTATAATAAAGGAGTCGATAATAATCTCTATCTTGTTTATGTTTAGTATTATCCTTATACCATATCATGCATAGATTGGCATTATGATTTGGATATATTGCTTCCGCTGTAATTTAGATTTCTACAAAGTTTTAAAATCTACCGTTTCTCCGAATATAGCATGCTTTCTTTTTCCTATCCAACAGTTATATTAATGATGATAAGATGAAGTTATTTAGTATACTTAGGATAATAACAAGTAGGTTAATCCGTATAGACTTGACAAAGAATACCCAAATAATCTAGGGTAAGAAGTAATGAGAAATAATGATGATGAAGATGTTGAGGATCAAGGAGGAAGCACAGGGATATCTGAGAGGCCTCTAAAGATTTTGATTTGGTAGCTAGCATCATCTATTGGTAGACTTTAGTGAGAAATGACAATAATGAATGCCAAACTACGTCAAATGTGAGCCTATCTATAATAATTTCTACCACCCTTACCACCTAGTGATCTTGAGCTCACAATTGGGATTTTCCTATTTTGATTTTATTTCTAACTAACTTGTAAGTTTATCTTTTTTTATTATGATATATTATGAATATTAGAAATTTAAATGCAATTTTAGTGTTGTTTAGTTATGATGCTCCACAGTTTTATCAAGAGTTATGAAGTTTATAAGCATGGTTGATTTTATTATACCAAAAAAGTTCTAATATAATAGTCCAACTATTCAGGGATTTTTTTTCTTTTTGCTTCTTTATTTTTCCTACAAAATATTTGGGATAATATTATTCTAAGTATACAGTGATTTTTAATTATTTTATAATTGCATTGAAAAATTTTAAATTTTTTTACAATTTTTGTGTTTTTAGTTTGCAAATTTTTTAGTTTTAGGTCTATCTAAGTTATGTTTTTAAGTTTTTATTAGTAGCTTTAGGTTGATGACATAAGTTTATGCATTATTCTAGTTAAGACTAATTGGAAATATTATACCAATAATGTGATTAAGTAATTGTTATGCAAATTTTGACTTTGTGAATACTAAGAAACTAAATTTGTTAAGTGTTAATACCTTGATTTGATTTAAGCAATCTTATAAGGAATTTGAGCCTTCATGCAGTATTTTATTTTTTAAGTGAATACCTTCTTTGATTTTAAATTTCTAGAACTTGAATTTCATCTTTTTGAGATTACATATTAAGCTTTATGTAAGCATTAAAATGATAAAAGAACTTAGAATTTGTGTGTAAGCCAAATTGCCTACTCTTTATATTAGTCAACTAGTGATCCCTTTAGAGCCTTATATAAATTTAAATATTTTCTTGATAACCCTATTCTAGAAAGCCCTGGGCCTAAAAGAAAATTAAATATTTACTCTCTAATTTATTATTACTAAAGCTTGTACTTATGATTTGATGTAGTTTTTATAAGTGAGATATAAGGAAATAAGTGTGAGGGAGATGATAAAGTGTATGGAAATAGTAATGAAAAGAGGAATCCCATGTCAATTACAAAGAAAAATGAAAAATGAAAAAATATAAATAAAGAAAATAAAAAAAGATTTTTGAAAATTGATTGACATGGACATTGAAAAAGTGTGAAGGAAAATGAGTAAGTATAAGAATATGAAGAGTTAATGGAATAATATAGATTGATTCATTATTGCTCTACTAGTTATGAATATTTTTGTTTTTCTTCATTCCCTTTCTTTTGTTAGCCTATTTAACTCTTTCTCCCTATTACAACCTTAACCAAATTCCTTTTGATTTTTACTTGTACTTATCTTTTTTAGTAATGGATATTAAATGGTTTTCAAGCCTATGGTAAGTTTACTTTTAATAGAAGATAATAATAGTAACTCATCAAATTTCTAACTTTTTTCTTAATAAGTGATATCTTGTTATGATTTGGTAATTCATGGTATTTGAACTTGAAAATGGAGGTAAAGTAGTGTTTACTGTTTCATGATATTATGTGTTAAATATTTATAATTTTTTGAAACTTCAATTTGCGTAACTTGTGTTGTTAATTTTAAATTTAACCAATAAATTTTAGTCAAATTTTATGGGTAACATCTAAGTAAACCCACAAGAGATTATAACTCCTTCACTAGGAACACCTAAAGGTTTTCATGCTTGTGATATGTGCTAAATGTTATTGTACACCTATAAAAGTGGAATTCATTCTTATTTTAGTAGTTAGGGTTTATTTTTTATGATTGCTTAAGGACAAGCAATGAGTTAAGTATAGGGAAATTTGATAGGTCAATATTTCAGATGTTATTTAGGGCTAATTTATTTGGTATTTTGACACCTTTGTAGAATGTTTTAGAAAAAATATTTTTATGTTTAGTTTATTTATATTGTAGGTAATGAATTTGTTGGACCCCGAACTTTTCTTGGAAGCTAGAACTATTAAATGAGGAATTGTTGGCGATTCTTCATGTGTATAGAAAAGGAGAATTCTTGAATTTG
>JAOSBK010000205.1:31970015-31982799 GCA_027568895.1 Erythroxylum shatona | reverse complement strand
TTATTATCTACTCTTCTAACAACAAGAAAATTAAAAGATAAGGGTTAGAGAATAGACGCCGCGATTTTATACTGGTTCACCCTTAACCTTGGACTACGTCTAGTCCTTAGAGTTTGTCTGAGATTTCACTATAATCTTCAACTTTACAAGTATTCGTTCTACACTTGCAGAGCCTCT
This sequence comes from Erythroxylum shatona, assembly GCA_027568895.1. Taxonomy (NCBI): domain Eukaryota; kingdom Viridiplantae; phylum Streptophyta; class Magnoliopsida; order Malpighiales; family Erythroxylaceae; genus Erythroxylum; species Erythroxylum shatona. The sequence continues at coordinate 31,982,622 of JAOSBK010000205.1, read as the reverse complement.
TCAGGTCTCTCTCACAAAGTATTCTTTATCTGCTTTCATAGCCTCTCCAGGCTCTAGCTTTTCTTTCTCTCTAGGAAAGATATTTTTGAGCTTCCCGTTACAGATGTATTCGCTCTCGTCTTTCACACTTTGAATACAGATTTTCTCTAAGTATTGTATAATTAGATTTTAGCTCTTGTAAAAACGATATTTAGTTTACAACTAGAACTAGTATATATAGCCTAAGTCTTCAATTGTCTTCTTGAGAAATTGCTTCTTGAATCTTCTAGAAACCATTATTAGTTGAGTCCTATAACTAACTCTAACTAACTAACTGACTGACATTTTAGAAAAGCTTCCTTTTATATCGTCTGGTATTATACTTCTTCTAGTATCACTTCGTCTGGTATCACTCTTTTTCTGTTATCACACTTCTTCTGGTATTGATGTGTATCATCTGTGATTACATGTGTCGTCTATTGCTAACATGTATAGTCTGTTGTTGACGTATGGTCTGGTAGTGATGTATCATCTGGTATTGACGTATTGTCTGGTGTTAATGTATTGTCTGGTGTTGACTAAGTGTTACTTACATTTTTCTGCACACTTAACAAGCTTATCAAAACAGTTCATACATTTATAAGATTATTATTATTTGATTGTCATCAAAATTAATAGAAGTGAAGTCTTCTTGATTTAACATTCCTTGCATGATTTTAACCCATGATAAGGCAACTCAAATTCCTTTTTATTACAGGTGATTGTTTTACAAGGTAAGTTGAACTAGAACCCCTAGCTAGCATAATAAAGAAGGTAGTCGTAAATTTCTTAAAAAGAAATATTATAACTAGCTGTGAAGCCCCTTAATAGTAATCATGAACAATGAAACCCAATTTAATAGCAGGAACTTAAGGGACTTTTATGAAGAATTGAAAATTAAACATTGGTTTACGTCCTTTGCATATAGACCAAGAAAATAAAGAGGTTACAAATAGGAAAGTATTGCAAGGGTTGCAAGCCAAAGATAAAGATATGAAAGGCCCTTGGGTTGAAGAGATCTCTAACATTTGCATATACTATGGGCATATCAAATAATACCTAAAAACATCCTTTAACCTAATATTTAGTGTTAAATCACTAATTATGCTAAAGTTTAAATTGCTAAGTCTGAGGGTACAATTGTACAAATCTTATGATAAAGATCAAATTTGTTATAAGCTCAACTTAGTTAAAGAGTAAATGGATTTTGTGACAAAAAGTGAAGCATGCTAATAAAGGATTTCCAGCTGAACATTTATAAGATAAAAAAGCAAACCATTATTGCGAGAATGAATCTTGTTAAAATTAGAATTCTTAGAAAAAAAAAACTCTTAAGACAATCTATATCCAAATTAGTTTGAATCATACTGTATATGAGATACTATCATGTCTAGAAATTATAAAGATGAAAGACTTGACAAATTAAAAGTGCCTCTTATTTGGACCTTAACCTATTTGAAAATCGATTATCATTAGGATCAATTCCAAAAATTTTATGTGTATAAGTACATAATCATCAATAAAGTATTTATATTTTTTTCCATATAATTGAAATCCAATCATTATAAACAAAAATAATTATAGGTCTAAAAGCTTCAAGTTTATGATCACAGCTTTTTCATATATGTAAGTTTTAATATTTTAACCTCGATATTCGGCAAGTATATGGGTCATTCACGTAGTATCTAAGGTATCAATCCCATTAGGAGGTTAATTTAATCATATACTCTAGGCTGAAGCTAATTGCATAAATTTAACTGTAACTAAGCTAGAACAATAACATTATTCAATCAACCAATTCAACTTAAGAATTAATCACAAACTATTAACCAATCAGCAAATTGCAATGCACATACCAAGAATCAACCTAAGGAACTACCAATTGAGAGAAAAGGGAATTTTTTTAACTATCTTCAACACTAACCTCATTAATTATGAAATGTCGGATTATTGGTCTTGGACTATCCTAGGGTTGATTACTCTCTCTTGAGTTATAAACAAAAGCCCTAAGTTATAAACCCTAATCTCATTATGGAAAATTGCAATTTCTCAATTCACAATTTATACAAACCCTAATTAGATTTGAATTTTTCCTTTAGACTACTAGAACTTATGTGAGATCTCTTGTTACACAATTACCGATTTGATTGATTTCTCATTTTTATTAAATTACCTAACTCTCGTTAGCTTAATTTAATTATTTTTTGTCGGTTCACCCTCTCAGTCTATTACCAAGTTATACAATCTCAAAAATCAAGCACAATGAATCCAAATAACATAAAAAACTAGATTTTTATTAAATCAAAGACAAAATAACCCAAAGGCGAGTTTAGACATCCTCAACATTGATAAATCCTATCTCAATAGCTATCCCAGTTCTATACGTTAATAAAATTGAAAATACTTCAGAAACAAGATCTGAATGGATGATGGAGGCAACAACTTCGGGAAACCTCTTATTCTGGGAAGTACTTCGTGTCGACTTCTTCTCTATGTCTCTCTTCCTTCTTATCTTTCTCAATCTCTCGATGAACTCTCTCTAGGGTTTCTTAATGGTGACTAATGTAAAAGCTCCTTCTCCTTCTTTGTCTTATTCGATATATACCTTTTGTATTTTGGGTAGCCTTAGATTTTTTTTGGGGTCAAAAGGGCTCGAAAAATCCTTCGAAACTTGACTTTTCTGAGTGTCTGCACGTCTGCCCAATGCAGGTCACAACTAATTGTAGAAATTCAACTGTAACTAAGTTAAAACAATAAGGCAATTCAATCAATCAATTCAATCAACCAATTCAACTCAAGAATTAATCAAGAAATATTAACAAATCAGCAAATTGCAATGTGCATACTAATAATCAACCTAAGGATCTACCAAATGAGAGAAAAGGGAAAATTTTTACCTATCTTCAACACTAACCTAGTTAATTATGAAATGTCGAATTATTGGTTCTAGACTGTCCTAGAGTTGATTACTCTCAAGTTATAACTAAAAGCCTTAATTTAAAAACCCTAATCTGATTATGAAAATTGAAATTTCTCAATTAATAATTTATCCAAATCCTAATTAGATCTGAAGTTTTACACTAGACTATTAGAACCTATGTGAGATCTCTCATCACATAATTACCGATTTGATTGATTTCTCATTCTCCTTAAATTAGCTAATTCTTGTTAGCCTAATTTAATTATTTTTCATCGATTCACCTCTCAGTCTATTACCAAATTATGTAATCTAAAAAATCATTCACAATGAATCCAAATAAGATAAAACAATCAAATTTTTATTAATTCAAAGATAAAAATAACACGAAGGTGAGTTTAGACACCCTCAACATTCATAAATCATATCTCAACAGCTATCCCAATTCTATACATTAATGAAATTGAAAATACATCAGAACAAGATTTGAATGGATGATGGAGGCAGCAATGTCAGGAAACCTCCTATTTCGAGAAGTACTTCATGTCGGCTTCTTATCCATATCTCTTTTCCTTCTTCTCTTTCTCAATCTCTCGATGAACTCTATCTAGGGTTCCTTAATGGTGGCTGACGCAAAAGCTCCTTCTCCTTATTTGTCTTATTCTTTATATTCCTTTTGTGTTCTAGGTAGCCCTAAGGTTTTTTGAAGTCAAAAAGGTCCAAAAAGTCCCTCAAAACTTGATTTTTCTGAGTGTCTGCTCGTCTACTTGACATAGGCCACGATCGTGGGCCATATTTGACCCTTCTGTCATGATCATGGCAAATGGGTCACAATCATGGGCCATGTGTTGGGCTTCTATCATGATCGTGACAAATTGGCCATGATCATGAGCTGTCTGCAATACTTTTGTCATGATCGTAGCATATAGGTCACAACTGTGGGGCATTGTTTCGGCTCGAATGTTTCCAAAACTTCTCCATTCTCATAAAAAAGAAACCCCCAGTGACATCTCATCAAAGATAAGGAACTTCTCCTTCATCTTATCAAACTCAACCCTGCATTATTTATTAAAGTAAAAGCACATTTCGAAGTTCTTATTGAAATCATCATACATGGAATTTGACAATTGAAGTCTTTTATAGACTTAATTGAACTAAGTTCATATAAACTATGAAAGAGGGCATGGCTGCTATGTACGTAGGGTTTCGATAGACTTATTGGATAGAGGGGTATGGCTCCTATAGTTTGAAGCCATAGATCTTACATTATTATAGCTACCTGATCTAGAACCACTAAAATTACTAAACTAATTGTTTGAGGTACTCTTATCATTTTTGGTATTCTCTAATAACTTAGCAAATAAAAAGTACATATGAATTTACTCTTTGTAAAATTCAGGTTGCATTAATCATCGTAATGCTGGAATTCTCTCAAAGACGCAAGTTAATAGTCAAAGATATGATTGATTTCTCTCTCTAGCAACTGAAAATGGAAAAAAAGTGAGTTATCATTAACATTGAATATCTTATATAGAAAAATAGATAGAGAAGTCAATAGGTTCAGTCGGGCCAGGCAGGGGTGGCCCATGACCTGACAGGTAGGGATGGGTTTACCAGTGGCTCGGCCCTACTACGGGCTGACTAGCCCATGGCCTGATGTGCCACGGGCTGGCCGGGCTAACTCAGCTCGCCATTTCTTTTTAGAAAAACTTCAAAAACAACATCATTTTAGAAGTAACGCTCAGGCCACCAGTTAGCCTGATCAGAGCGATCATAGTCAACCTAACTAGGTCATGTGGTCAACCCAACCTCAGCAGGTCGTAGCCTGATCAATTTGGGCTAAAATTGAATCAAGCCAGGCTAGATAGGCTGGGCCCTCTTTGATATCTCTAAAGATGGACAATTAAGAATGGCTAGAGTCAACAATTGAGATTGAGCGACACTTTGGCCTATCAAGTCGAAATCATTCTACCAAACTTGCTATAAATCCAACCGATGCCATCCATAAAATTTAAACCTTAACATAGAATAATATTTTTTAAACGTGATCTCCTATTGAGTTAATATTAACGCCAATGTTATCGATAATGAGGTCGGTATAAGCACCAAATCGATGATCTCTAACACAAATATCATGCACTAGAAAATGTCTATATATGAAATTAACCTAAAATATATTTATATACACGTCTAAACTAGACTGGGTAAAAGGAGGCATAAAGAGGAAATTATTGAGAGTTCCCACAGCCGACTGATAGAGTCGCAGTCAGTAGGAAAGGGTGATAATAGCTCCAAATTATGGGTCATCGTTACAAACGCTTTTGACTTTTTAACGAAGTCAAACCAATGGAAATGTAAACCCCAAACAAGGCCGTGCATCACCTACTGTACACACTTCAGCTCACGTGTCCAACACAGATATATATATTAAGTCTAACCAACCTTTAATTTGTCTTCTCAAATCTCAATATCTGCGCTCCTCTGCTCCGCTCAAATCTCCCACCAAACTTTTTACTATCTCTCTGCATTTTCAAAGGTGGCGTTAAATTTTGATAATTGCATGGAGGATTGGGACTTACAAGCCCTGGTAAGAGGCTTCAGTTGTGAAGACATTCTGGACAACCCACCGTCACTGTTTGCTCCTTTGAGGTTTAATCACGATGAGCTTCTCAAACTCCCAGAAGGTTTAGAAATTATAACTGATGATGATTTAGATGGGCTTCGAGGGCTCTATAACTCTTTCTACACTGTCTTACACCAACCCCTTTCTCCGAAAACCACGTCTTGTACTACTACTTCCATTTTGGCACCAATAGAAGTGAAAGAGCCACGAAAGGTGCCGAGAGAACAGCATCCTCTTCTTGAACCCGTTGATACTTCTGTAAGTCGTGACTGTGCCGTTCGCGCAGCCAAATCAAGAAAAAGGTAATTGACTCGTACTAGCTTTTCAGTGCTAATTGATGGGGTTACAGAAACGATTTAAGGAATTGGTAATATACAAATAAAATACCATGCTTTCAAATATATCAGTAGGAAGAATCAGAACAAAACGATCGTTCAGCAGGTGACAGCAGATGGTCTGTCGTCTGATATGTGGGCTTGGCGTAAATATGGGCAGAAACCTATCAAGGGATCTCCCTATCCAAGGTAAATCTCTCTCTTTGAACCAGAGATTTAAATTGCTATAGCATTGCAATTATGCCCACGATACAATTAAAAAGTCTATTTTTAGTTCCAGCGACCATTATTTTGGTATATATATTATTTCAATTTTTATGTTGTTTTGACCCTACATACTTGATTATTGAAGTGGTTTTTAACCTTAAATTTGGTGAACATGAAACAGGAGCTACTACAGATGTAGCAGTTTGAAAGGATGTTTGGCAAGAAAACAGGTGGAAAGAAGCAAGTCGGATCCATCAGTATTCACCATAACTTACTCGGCGGAGCACAGCCACGCCCATCCTACTCGCAGGAGTGCACTTGCTGGCATCACCCGAGCCAAGACCTATATTCCCAAAGAACCCACGCCCCGTGAACAAGAGTCGAAGACCCTAAATGAAGAACAACATCCGTCAAGTCCGAAATTGGAATTGGTTCCTTCTCCACAAGCCCCTTCAACGGCTTTTCTTGAAGACGAACCTTTACAACGTGTGAGCATTAAAAATGAACAACAGCAACAACCAACATTGGAAGACGATACATTTGATAAGGCTTTTTATATGCCATCTGACATGGCGTTCGGCGCAGACTTATTTCCAAGCTCAGAAGATTTTGAAGGATTCTTTTCGGACGAGTTTGCAAATTTAGGTCCATAACCTCTTGTTCATCAATCTGCGGGAAGTTTCGGGACAACAGGGCGACAAATTCGGCGTTCAATTTACAATCTTCATAGAGCAGTTCTGTAATTTCGGTTTAATAGGAGTACTATAGTCCCATCTTTCAATTAATGCTTTCAAGATATCAAACACGTCCGGGGTAGAATTTGTATGTTTGTAACTAGAGAAACTGAACCTTGTAAGTTGTTCTATTTTCAAAATTGATCGTAAAATAGAAAAAATTATTATTTTAACAAAATAAAAAATTATCTAATAATAAAATAATTGAGTTCAAAATGTAAGAAGCCATAAGGTGAAAAGGCTTTCTGTTATAGGTCAAGAGGGAAAACGCACCGTATCATCTATACCATATGTTGGTTGTTATTTCAGATTTTATTAGTAGGAAAGGTGCGTGTTTATTGATGCGGATAAAAGGGTCGATTCAGTTATCAGTTGAGAGTATAAGGTAGCGCTGCAAGAATGTGAGAAGGGACGGATTAATCATTGGACTGACCCTATCAGGAAAGTACCTAATTTTAATTAATTAGGAAGGGAGATTCCCCGGGAATCCTCTGTCCCCCCTACCCTGTCCTCCTTCATCTGAGTCATCCATTTTGGTGAGTCCCACATGAATGAATGACTCAGATTGAGGGGGACAAGGTAGGGGGGCCAGAGGATCTGGCCCAGATTCCCCTTCTTGTTGTCTGTTCATTTTTTCCCTCTGTATTTTGATTCTTCAAATCTTTTTCCTAATTTATCTTCTTATTTTCCCATTCTTGTATCCATAGTTCTTGACTTAGATATGACAGAAGTGAAATATAAAATATTTAAATTCTAGTCGAAAATAAGAGGATTTGTTCCGTAAATAACCGGCCAAACTGTATCTAGATTCCTAAATTCCTGTCGATTCCAATAATTTATACCAGAAGTCAATGTTTTGGGGAATTTTTTAATTCAAGTGTGACACTACTTAATTGGCAAAATCAAAGTCAACTAGGATAAGTTTAGTCGTGCATTTATAAACCTACTAATTTCTTGTGGACGTGATTTGTTGATTTGTTGTATACGGAATGATAATTATAGCTTGACATAGAAGAAATATTTTAAAGATTGATTAAGTAATTATGGAAGTCTGTTATAGCTTTTCTGATAATAGAATTCTATCCAAAATATAATTGTATCTATATCTATTGCCTCCGTACAAGAGAAGAAGAAGAATGTACTGTAGTTTTTGTTTACGCTAAAACATTGCTGTTTTACATGGTATCCGAGCAGTGGCTAATGTTATGATTTTTCACGTGAAACTTTCAATCATTGCCATGTATCAAAACTAATCGCCTGTTTTTTGGAAACAAATTGATCTTGCAAGCAAATTCCAGCAACAAGCCAGCACGTAGCTTCACCAACACCAACACGTAGTGTAGCTTGACAGTCCAGATGAGTTTCACATCTTACAAGCAAATTCAACCAGCAAACCAGCACGTAGCGTCACCAACACCAACACGTAGCATAGCGTCATAGTCCAGGCCAACTTCGCAGATTCCAAGCGTTACAGTCCCAGTAGCCCTACCAACGTCCACAGATTCTCGACCACAACATGGAAGATCAAAACTTTATGTTATTTTATGCCCTACAATTAATTATTTTGGTTGTAGTTTGATGACAATTTATTTAAAGACATTCTTTATCTTGTACATATTTAGATATATATATATGATAAAGTTCATCGGATAATTATACATTGCAAATAAAATTATAATGAGATTATAATTATGAGATTTATATTGTATTTATGTAATATTCCTAAATGTTCCTAGTGATTGCTCTATTAAAATTGAACATTAATAAAATATAAAAAGACTAGCACATGTTTTTTTACATGATGCGTTGTTAGATGCCAATCTTGATCTATGATTATAAATTGTTTAATTAGAGAATTAAAGATAAATTAAAAGGAACTTTAATTTATCTAATTTTAATTATGAATTAAAATTAGATTTTATAATCATTGCCTACATATTTGAGAACTTAAATAGGTTGAAGAGAGCAAGGTTAATTTAATCAAGTTGGACTTGATTGTAAAGTTTGAAAAACTTTATAATTAAATATGAAATATTTTATAAATAAGGATCAATATGAGATATTGAATCTTATATAGGCATAATTGGTATTTAATTAGAATTATTTGTAGTTCTAATTAAAGTTTAATTGTAATTGGAATTTAATTTCAATTAAATTACTAAAACATCTTAATCTTATTATAAATAGGCTTAAGCTCTATAGAGCTAACACTTCTTGCTTAACCCTCTCTGCAAGAGTTACAGAGTTCTCTCAACTTGTTCTGTGGATACTATTAGAGGCCGAACATTTGTGATGTTGCGATAGTTGAGACAAATCGGTTTTGAAAATGGTTCGAGGGATACAATAAGATAAAGATCAAATTTTGGAATAAGGTACGAATTAAGTTTCTACTTTATTATGATTTGTGTTAATCATTTTATATAATTAAATAGATCTTGATTTTCGGGAAATCAAAAGTCACGAAAAGTTTCGTGATTATTCTGCTACGGTCGGGATCGGATCCCAACCTAGATTCCTAACACTCTCAACTTTATTTTCTCTATTTGTGTCCCATACTTTGAAACCTATGCTCGAAAAACAAATGGATTCCCAAAGATCTCTTGTTATGGCAACAATGAATAACCCACTAACACAACTAATTATTATCCATCAAGATTATAATGCTTTTCCACCAAGGATTATACTAGAGGAGATCAATTACTCATTATGGTCTTAGCTTATGAAGATGAGAATAGAAGCACGCAATAAGGTTGGATATCTCACTAGGATAATAAAAAACATGCACCTGAAGACCAAAAATTTGACATGGACTATTGAAAATCAAAGAGTGAAAACTTGGCTTATTGATTCAATAAGTTCATCGTTGATGTAACGATTTATTTGTCTTCCTACTGCGAGAGAAATATGGGAGGTTGTGTCACAAAACGTTCTAAGATAGATAAAAATGTCTCTTTGAATTGAATCAAAAATATTTTTCAACTAGACAAGACGGTAGACCATTATCAACATACTACCATGAAATTGTGGCTATTTTTTTAAGAAATTGATCATAAATCAACTTCTTAAGAAGGGACTGTTGAAGGAGTAGTCCAATTACATTCAACAATGGCTAGGCTCCGAGTTCATATTTTCCTAAGTGGACTTGATTATGAATTTGATTAACTTTGAGGAGAGATCATACGTAAAGCCCAAAACTTGATTTGGAGGCACATATGCATATGTAAGGAAAGAGTATCAACAAAGATAGACAATGGGAGTATCTCGCTCAATCTCAAAACACTCAATGATGCTGGCTAATCTGAACCAACAAGGATCATCATCTGGCTTAGGAAAGAATCACAAAAATCAACCTACTGGAAAGTCTATAATTTCGTGAGTGATTATTGTGGTGAAACTCCTCTCTACTAGTTAGGGGTAAGGCTACGTACTACTAGACCTCCCTAGACCTTACATATTAGTGGGATTCCTACTGAGTGTTTTGTTATTATATTATTGTGGTGAAATACGTTGATCGAAGCAACAATATTACATAATTATTAGTTATCCTAATAGGTGGGATTTTTCCAAAAAGACTATGAAAAAAGGCTATTCGAAAGGCTATGGTGGCAACTATGAATGAAGTGGAATCTAAAGGAAAGGAAATGTTAGTGCCCATGGCAAATATTGCTCATTTAGTTATTGTGGGTAAGAAAAATGTTTTATCTACAATTTCTAAGAAAAATATCTAGATTATTGATATAAGTGCATCTAATCTTATGATTAGAGATTCTAGCCAATTATAGTCCACCAGTACGTCCTCTCAATCCATTGTTTCCACAGCTGATGGTAGCATATGCTCTATTGTTAGGCAAGGATCTATTACCTTATCTAATTCTCTTACACTAAATTCAGTCTTAGTCGTGCCATCTCTTGAGTATAATCTCCTATCTTGTGGACAAATTTTTTTAGCCGTAAAATGTACTATAACTTTTTGGCCTTCATTATATGTTTTTCAGGATATTCCGATCCAGAAGACTCTTGGTTATGGTGTTAAATAAGGCAAGCTATACTACTTGGAATTAATAGAGAATGGAAGACAAAAGTTCAGTCATGCATATAAAACTAATGTCAAGAAAAAGCCCGACCAAATGTCTGGTTATAGCATCAATGATTAGGTAATCTTTCTTTTAGATATCATAGAAAATTATATCTGCATCTTTTTTCAAACTTAAGTGATTCAAATTTTTATTGTGATGTTTGTGAACTTGCAAAAAGTCATTGTGTTCCTTATTTGCCTAGTTTAAATAGAAGTTCTGAGTCATTTATAGTTATACAGTAGGATGTATGGGGATTGATAAAAATTCCTTCATCGTTTAAGGCTAAATGCTTTGTTATGTTCATTGATGAATATACCCATATGACTTGGATATCATTACTTACGAAAAAAAGTGGTGTTCGTATAACATTTCGAGAATTTCGCAACATGTTAAGCACTCAATATCAAAAACCAATTCAAATGTGAAAAACTGATAGTTCCATGGAACTTACGGATGCCACTTTTGGAAATTTTTTAAATCAACTTGGAATTCGGCATTAGACCTAATACACTTATACTTTACAATAGAATGACTTAACGGAAGGAGGAATAGACAAATATTTGAGGTGGTCTGTATTTCTCTCTTTAGGATGAACATGCCATATTTTTGTTGGGGGGAGGAAGTAAAATCTACAATTTATTTGGTCAATATATCACCATCCTGGGTTTTATATTTCCAAACTCCTTAACAAAAAATGCAATCCTTACTTTCAATTCCTCATCTCCCCATCTATAAACCTATATTTTTTTGGTTGTATCGTGTACGTTCATATCCCTAACATCATGAGGACTAAACTTGATCCTTATGCAAAAAGACTTATGTTTTTTGGATATTCAAATTTTTAAAAGGGATATTGATGTTATGATCCTTAAACTAAAAAATTGTATATAATGTTGGATGCCTCTTTTCAGGAGTTAGAATCACATTATTTAGGGGGAGTATCAACATCTTCCCTTCAAGGGGAGAATGTTGGTAGAGGGAATTTGGTATACAGAATATTAGGAAATACAAATGAGTGTTTAAAACTAGACGAAGTTGTCAATGTTCTAGGCAATGTTGATGAGTGCTTCAAAATGGAAGAAGTTGATAAATACCACAATCATAAAGAATAACCTAGTAATACAAACTTTCCTAATTTAACACCACTAACTGAAGGGTCAATCCAGAATGTCTAGAATGGAAACTCTTAGGCAATCTCAAGCTTAGCATTTAATACTTTTAGTATGAATTTTTTGTTCTTTTTATGATCGAATAATTGTGTACTAAAGAAACAATATGAAGTCAATCTCAATCTCAATGCCAATGTCAAATACCCTGTCAGTAATTTTATTTCTATTAAAAAATTGCATGAGTCATATGCACTTGTTGTTAATCAATTATCCAATATTTTTGTTCCTAGTAATGTGTAGAAAGCTTTAAATGATCCAAAGTGGACAAAGAAAATGAATAAAGAGATGGAAACCTTACGAAGGAACTCTACTTGGGACCTTGTTTCATTATTCTAAAGAAAGAAAATAACTGGGTGTAAATGGTTATATACAGTGAAAGTTAAGGATGATGGGAGCATTGACAGTGTAACACCCCACTCCCGAGTGACCCGAACCCGATATCACTGCTTACGCGCTCGGTCACAACACTGAAAGAAAACTGGAAAAAGAGTCACATGTGCATTGCATCATTACTGGACTGAATACTTG
>JAOSBK010000205.1:31955971-31969915 GCA_027568895.1 Erythroxylum shatona | reverse complement strand
AACAAGCTAAAACACTTCAATCATATGACTTTAGCAAGTCCTACTTAAACCTAGTCTTATACCCACCAATTCAAACAATAATTGTCATCAAATTTATGCATCAATAAACATAATAAATGCACCATAACTCCCATTGAATGCATCTACAACATGAGTCATAAAAGACATAATCAAAACATAATCAAACACTTACCAATTCAAGCTTTAATCTTCTTCAACTTAACCAACTTTTCACAAACTTCCTACATTTCTCTAACACCCACGATCATCACCTTCCTCCCAACATCACTCATAATCATCACCATGTAAAGGAGGTAGACCACTCAAGCTTGTATCCATGCTAGGAAGGCACTTAAGGGAGAAGAGAAGAGTAATTCTTTAGGAAGCTAATTAAAGAAACCAAAGGAAAGAGATGGAAGAGAGGTTTCGGATGGAGGAGGAGCCAAAAGCCAACACAAACTTAACTTTCCATTCTTTTATTCAAAAGTTGCCGACTTCAATAGGTTTAAAGGGTGAGAATAAAACAAAACTCTTAAATGGTAGGACAAGTGGCATGTTTAAGAAAAAGACAAAATAGAAATAAAACAAAATGATGGATAGGATTTAGAAATCCTACTACAAGTTGACCCATTCTAGTCCAATAACCCTAATTTTAATCTCAAAATAATGTATCCAATATTGTAGTGCCATTGGATAAAAATTTTTGATACCGAAAATCAACCGGTTCGCCACTTGGCGATTTTTTTCCGGTCCGGGAATTTGCTCCGGAAAATTCCAGAAAAATTCCTATAATTCCCGTAAAATATAAAACACACTCTGGATCAGTCAAAATAATTTTTCAAACCCAAGAACCACGTTAATCACAATAAAATTGCCTTAGGCACAAAAACCGGGAATATCATGTATGCATGTACAGTTATTTCATGTGCACAGATTTCGCTGTTCACTAGTACCAGTATGCTTGGACAATACTAAGAAATCCCTATCAATCTCATCCTATGCCAATTTACTACTTTACCCTTCCAGTTGGGGGTGGGATGTTACAGACAGATAGATTGAGGTTAGCTAGAAAGGGTTATACACAAAAGTATGGAGTAGATTACCAAGAGACCTTTGCACTAATAGCCAAGCTAGATATAGTCCACATTCTTATCTATATTATAGCAAATTGGGAATGTCCCCTAAAATAGTTTGATGTTAAGAATGTTTTCCTCAATGAGGATCGAGAAGAAGAGCAACATGTGGAGCTACCACTAGGTGTGAAGCTTGGTTTATCAAATAGAAATAAAGTTTGCAAGTTTAAAAAGATCATTGTATGGGCTTAAGGAATCACCTAGAGCCTAGCTTGGGAGATTTTTGAAGATAATGAAACCTTTTAGTTATAAAAAAAGTGGTGTAGATAATACCTTATTTACACAACACAAAAAAGGTAATGTTATAGTTTTAATTGTGTATGTTAATGAAACGGTATTGACAGGAGATGATTGTGAATAAATGAAGCTTCTACAAAAAAACTTGGCCATTAAATTTGAAATGAATGATAGATCAACGAATTTCGCTTTTATAAAGAAAATACATACTTAATCTCTTGATTGAAATTGGAATGCTAGCTTGAAAACTAGGTGAAATGCCTATGGAAATAAATCATAAGCTTTGAATTTTCCCAAATCAAACTCCAACAGATATAGGGTGCTATCAACGATTAGTTGGGAGTTTCATTTATCAGTCTCATACTAGGTTAGATATAATGTATGCAATGAGTGTTGTTAGTAAATTTATGCATCAGTATCATATCTCCAAATCTCCCTAATTGTTCATTATAGCATATTCTAACAATGTAGATATTCGATCTTGTGTTCTGATGGATTTATCGACAAAAATCCCACGTCTTCTACTCCTTAAGCTCTAAATTACCTCTAAAATCGCCTCTGAGCCTATGAGAATAATGCCATCGGCTTCCACCCTTTTTTGCCTCCGAAACATCAAATTTATATGAAAACCTAAACTTTTGAATTATGCATGGTCGTTTGCATAGCCGCGTATAGGAATATCCATAATTGGAAATCATCGAATATCACGAAAATACACAGTCTCCTTCCAAATTGTCAATTTTCTATTTTACGCTGCATTTTCTTCTGAATTCCTCTCCTTTAAGTCTATGAAGGCAATTATCATATGTAAACACACTTAAAGCATATTAAGCACCAAATATATAACAAAATTATAAAATATTAAGCAAGAATACATTAAATATGGGGTAAAAATATAGTCAATTAACCATCTATCAAATATCCCCACACTTAAGTTTTTTTTCTTGTCCTTGAGTAAACAATAATCAAAATTATAATTTTTACATCAATCCATTATCAATCTTAATATTTTTGCTTATACTAGACATCATTATATCCTACTAAATCAAATTGACTTGCAATCAGAATCAAGTTGTCATAAAATTAACTTCCTAAGTAATATTAGTAATAATCACATTGAAATCATAAGTATACCTCTTTACAAGCCCACTAGAATTTTAATCAATCCACACAAGTGTTTAGGGTGAAAGTGTCAAGAATCTCAATCAATGAATAACAGAATTCTTACTATAGACTTGCAGTAAAATCACATCTCCACTACTTATGTAAAAACTAGAAACTATATAGGATGTAATAGGGCTTAGGTAAGGTATGAATGGGCTAATAAAAAGGTTAAATTGAAGG
Organism: Erythroxylum shatona; assembly: GCA_027568895.1. Classification (NCBI taxonomy): domain Eukaryota; kingdom Viridiplantae; phylum Streptophyta; class Magnoliopsida; order Malpighiales; family Erythroxylaceae; genus Erythroxylum; species Erythroxylum shatona. The sequence goes on along the minus strand of JAOSBK010000205.1, from coordinate 31,967,201 downwards.
AAATTTACTACAGGAAATAATACAAGACTTTTTAATGAAACATACATAAGTCTTTTCAATGCAACTCAATCGATACTACTCACTTTTTTTTAACAATAAACATTTAGTACCACAATTCAAGAAGTATTGGGCCTTTCACAAATTTCAGGTCTTAAAAAAAATAAAGTTAATAACCTTCAAAGTTTAAATTAATAAGTAAGTCTTCAAAGAAAAATCAGATTAAAGTTAATATGTGGTTTTAATCAACAAAAAAGGCTAAGGCTTAACTTAGTTATTCCTAAAGGTTAATATTAATGGTATTGTAAAGTCAACAAAAAAGACTTAAACAAGTTGGTTAATCTAATTGCCTTTATCATGTTAATGCTTATAATTTAACAAATATGGTCTCAATATGCACAAGTTCTATAATGATCCTACTATGCAATGATATCACACATAGAAGAATAACTAGAACTTTAAAAAATTTTGAAAATTTGCTCTTAGGCTCAAAAGCTCACAAAAAAGAATTGCTGTATGTAATTCCATTCAACTTGAAAATTTCTATTATTACAAAAAATATGACTTAGAAAACTAATTTCATCCTAACCATCATCCTTTTGCACTCCTATTCAAACCGATATTCAACAACAATGTATAGTATTAATGGACAAACCTTAATTAATTCAAGACGTAATTTTGATAGAAGTTATAATTAGGATTATAATAAAATTGAAGAATTCAGTTAAAAATTCAAAGTTTGGTTAACCCATCCCCGCACTTAAAATTGGACATTGTCTAATTTATAAAATACAATTAAATATGCAAGCGAGAGGTTTGTTGCTTTCTTGATTGTGGCAATTTCTTAATTTTTAATCCATCTGATGTTAACATAACCTTGCAAAAATAAAAGAAAATGAAAGGATAAAAAGAAATAAAGGAAATAACAATAAAAATAACAATTAAAACAATCAAACAATGAAAATGAAATAAAAATACAAAAGTAACAAAAGAAAATTCTAAATCTTGGGTTGTCTCCTAAGGAGCATTTAGTTAACGTCTTTAGCTCGACGCATTTGAATATATAGAATATAAAGACAACACATCTGAACATGCAGAACAATTTATATGTGTTTTAATTGTGCAACTTTAAATTTTAATTTATAACGTAATGATCCTTGAACATAATCATTAAAACAAATAACGAACTATTCCTGAGTGATAATTATGCTCATTTTCTCCTAGATGTTTAACTTGTATAAAAAAATCAAAAACAAAATTGAAAACCTAGTTTAAAACAAAACATAAAATAAATTAAACTCAAAATCATGGGTTGCCTCCCATGCATTGCTTCTTTTTACTGTCAGTAGCTCGACATACTTCTTTCGCTCAAGGTGGTTCAAATAATTCATGTGATTATAATGTAACCATAGGTTTCATATGCTGTATGTAAGCTAACTAACTGTGCTTTCTACCACCTTTTTTCCTTGGTTTATTCTTCCAATTATTCTTTTGAATTTGTGGCTTCTTTGGTGGATCATTGCGAGTGGAGTCCTGTAAAAATTCTTTACAATTTTTTTTTATCTTGGTTGCACCCACCAATTCAAAGAGATTTTTCTTACCATCATATAGCTTAAATGAAATCCTTTCTTCCCCCACCCTTAGAGTTAATTTGCCCTTAACATCTATAAGAGAATTGGCAGTAGCTAAAAATGGTCACCCAAGGACGATGGATATTTCTATATCCTCATTTGTGTTCAAAATGATGAAATCAATCGGGAAGGTGAATTTTTTACGTTGTTGGTGTTAATTCACCTAATTCCATCTTATTACTTAAAGTATAAGGTATCAGATTAATGCCAACTCGTTAGTCCACAAAAGCCTTTATCGAATTTAACATTACTAATAGTATAAGGAATATAAAAATTCCTTGGGTTAGCTTGCTTCTATGGAAATGCTGCTACTTCATTGGAGCTATTCTTACCTAACTCTTCCTTCTCCAACTTCTTTGGTCCCTCTCTATTTAATGAGATATCTTCCATAATTTGGAGCTCTTTGGTTTATGCGGAAGGAGTTTATCATAAGGAAATTCTTCTTTGAGTTTCTTCCACAAGCCGATGACATAATTTAACTCTTCTTCCATTTCTTTTCTCTTGGGTTGCACGGGGATTGTATTAAAATGTTGAGACTCCTTGTAAAGCTTCTTCGCACTAGACCAGGTGATTGCCATTATCTTTCCCCTTTGATGTATTTCAGTTGTGCTTGGAAAACTCTTTTTAGGTCTTTCCGCCACTGATTTAGCTAGTTGGTCAAATTTTATTTCCAAATTTCATATGGATGCTTCTGTTTGACAATATTTTTCCCTTGAATCCTGAATAAGTTCCAGTATCATCTCATCTATACTCAGTTTCCTTAGTTGTGATGTTTGTGCTTAAAATCTCGATGGAGGGTTGTTCCTTTGTTGTCCTTGATTTTCCTATGAGAGGTTAGTGTTGGACCCCGCTTCTGGAGCCCAACATTTGGACTCATAAAATGTGAGCAAACTCATTCTTCTATTTCATAATAGATTTTAGGAAACTTCCAACTAGAATTTCAATTTGACTTCTTCATAACATTTTTTTCCCATTGTCTTAAGTTTCTAATGAGATAAAAATCATTCAATTTGGTGCAAAAATCCTATGGTTCACGATCATGTGGGCGATGCACGAAGGTGACTTTCGAGATCCTTTGGCAGAGTCGTGATCGCGACTTTCCCTTCTTGTTTTTCTTCTTCCAACCTATAATGCTAAAATAAGCATAAATTTCACTACAAATATCAGATTAAGCTCATTCTTGGATCGTTTTAAAGAAGACTTCTAGATCTACAATTTTCATGAAGAACATAAAAATAATTTCTGCCTCTATAAGGGTCAAAATTTCAAAAGAATATAGCTATCCTGAATGTCCATCTTAAACAGCATCATAAACTTCTAATGATCATATCTCTCAACTCCATTGTCCAAAAATTTCATACTTTATATCAATGTAAAGCTAGAAAGATAAGCTATAGCTTTGAAGCAGACAACTTTGTCTAATTCAGCCTAGATCAATCCAAATTTTTCGCTTAAATCAGAAACCCAATTCGACCCTTATGAAAAACTTGAAATTTGCAATGTACAACTTGGAAAGTCATGAGCACAACCATTCAATTACCAACTTTACTTCATTAAACTCTCTAATCTCTACTCATTTGACTCATCCCTTACAACTAATTTCCATCATTCATAAAATCCTATCTTTCCTTTTTCCATAATATCTCAGTTATATGTATGTATGTATGTATATATATATATATATCCACAATTCATGTTCAAAAGTCATCATCCCAAGTTGATAATTTCTTCAAATGTACGTGACTAACGAAACGTTCCTCTCTTGCCCAAACACGATCAAATTTATGTTCAATTCATTTCCATGCATTTTCATATTCTTATGCTTTTTGCTCTTTTTTTTTTCTTTATACAAAATGCCATGGCACATTTCAATGGAATAACATGATCATACATCACAATGCATTTTTCCACATTCATAACAATTCAAATCCAATCAATTAAACATATACAAACATATAAGCAAATTCTTTAAATCATTTAAAAGCAATCTATGTACATTTATGAAGTACTTGAAATCATTTTATTCTCTTGATTTGGAAAAATTTTAATGGCTCATTATTCAATTATAAATACTTGTTCAAAAACGCTTTGTTCAAAAATACCCACCTTGAATTTTCTTGCTTAATACTTGTTCAAAAATGCCTCGACTCTTGCTCCATTTGCCTCCTTTGATTCCCTTTTATCAAAGACAAAATTCCCATTCAATAGGGATTTAAATTGGAGAACCCACAAGACATATTCACTAAAATTGATCCTAGAGTTCTTAAACCCATACATTTCTTAAGCTTTATGAACCACAACCATTTCAAAAATCCAAAAGATTAAAATCAAACTTACCTTGAATCTTCACCAAATGAAGAGTTTCTTGCCTCTAATGAAAGCTCTTCTCTTCCTCTACCTTTTTCTCTTCTTGAACAACCTTAAAATCTCTCTTGGAGGCTAACAAAAATCGAAACCTAGCTTATTTTCTCTTCTTTTCTCTCTTCTCCTCTCTTCTATTTTCATTTTTTCTTCTTCATTTAAACGCAAGCCAACACCTCTTCTTCCTATTATGCCTTTAATGATTGAGAAATGTCCAATTTGCCCTTCCTTATAAGCTTAGATTCTTTTAACCTTAAGTGGTCTTAAAAAATGCCCTTCATGCAATCTTACTACCTTAACATATTAATTCAATTAACCTTTATCATATAATCTTGCTAACATTAACATATTAATAACTCCAAAAATTAAATCCATTAAAATGTCATAATTCATTTAAATCATGCTTAACTAGAGAAAAAAATCTGGCGCCCAACATTTCTCCCCCTCTTAAATGAATTTTGTCCTTAAAATTCTTATTTGACTGATCAAGAGGTAGGGATATGCTTCCTCTTATGCTCCTTCATTTTCCATTTAACTTCATCACTCAAATATTTTTTTCACATCACCCTAGTTAACGGATGCAATCAATCCCCTCATGACTTATTCAGATATCACACTATCTTAGCTGTTTCCTCAATGTTTTTCAGATTACTTACAATTTTGTTCCACTTACTGCATCGATAGCACCAATATTAGATCATATCGATATTTCTTAGCATGCTTGCATATAACACATTATGAATATAAGGCATCTTCATTAGTACTACTAGCTCATAAGTCAATGGTCCGGTTCTTAATAACTTTATATGGGCCAATACAACCCAAGCTTTGTTGCTTCTTTACCCTAACTTGAGCACATCTTGTGCTCAATCTAAGCACACCTTGGGAAGGTGATACTCTTATAAACATTTTATCCTTCGCTTCATAGTTCACCTCTTTATAGTATCAATACATTTAACTCTTATGTCTATCTCACTGTATTTGGTGTTGATCCACCAATTTCATTCATTTATTCTTTCATCAGTTAATTCCCAATACAGATCAATTTCACTTATCAGTAATATCTCCAATCAATTCAACTTTTCAACCATCTTTAGCCCTATTCATCCAAATAAAGAGGCGGATGACTCTTTTTGTCATCTAACTCTTCATACAGTATTCCAATGAAATCACCATGATAACGATTGTGATGCTTAAAGTCAAATAGAACTACACATTGATCTCATGTTCCTATAGACTCCAAACTACAAGCCTTAAGCATATCTCTGACAGTTAAGGCCATCGGCAAAATCAAACATTCAGTAACTTGATTCTAAATTCTTAGCCGCTAAATGTTGTTTTGGTGTATTCCTACTAGGATGTATAACTTACGATACCATTTGTACTTTTCTAACAATCTCTTTGCTATATCACCTTTATCGATTACAGATACTTCTTATTTCAATCACAAAGTATCATTTTTCCTATTCAAACTCAAAATTCGTATTCACTTTTGATTTCTTAGTAAGATTCACAATTTATGGATCCTCAATTTAAGCTTGGTTAATCCTTTCATGTGAAACTAATCTTCAATTTCTTAGCAAATAGTACTTTGATTTGCTCAAAATTCAACTCTACATTCTATGCTTCTTTTTGCACTAGATCTTATAGCTTCAATATCTAAATTCGTGCTTCACTGCTATTGCGATTTCTGTTTAATATATCTGATACAACACTAACTTTACTAAAAAAATACTCATTTGTACCATCATAATCTTTCAGTACTTTTATCCATTGTCTCAGTATCGTGTTCAATTCTCTCAACTCAATAATTACCTGAACTTTAATGACCTATATATTTATATATATCCAAGATGTTCCTATACATATACTATCTCCAAAATTTCAAAGCAATAACTACCATAGTAGTTCTAAATGATGTATTGAATAATCAACTCACAAGACTTTAGTCGTCTCTATATATAAATCACTTTATTATGATGTACTGGATTTTATCCAAATCTCTTATACAACATCATTGTAGACTATAAAATCTCCAAATCCAGACGATATAATTAATGTCAGTGTTATAATTCCTCAAAATTGTTTCTACATTCATGATATGTAAGATTAATTTCAATGTTCAAGAATATTGTCTCCACTTTTCAAATACACTCCAAATATCCTCTATGATCATAATCACGAATTGATCCATTTTGCTTGGATCACTTTAATCTTCAATACCCTAATATTATCGGGGCATTTGTTAACTTGAACAAATGTTTCTAAAGCTCCATATGCCTATGATTAGTTCTCATAATTCCTTAAATAACTAATTCCTCGATGAGGTAACATTGTCTCACGTTATTTTCAATTTGCCAATCGACTTCCTGTCTCGAATGATTTTCTCAATTCATTTTTTCTCTAATTTCACATTAATTCTACTGTCTGCTCATTAATACTAATTTCTCCACACATTTCAATTTATTTTCAATCTTAATTTTCTGTGTTGGTAACACATTCATCAGATCTTATTTGTGTCCCTTATACTTAATGTAACCTCAAATTCAAGAATCCAATCACATAGTTGGATACTTTACATTAAAAAATGCATATACTCCCAATAACATATTCCATATCTTATACTTAAGTCTCCATCAGGATTAGGACTCCAATATCATTTCTGATTTATTCCTTCATTGATCATTCTTAATATAAACTATCTGATCTGCTTAACCAAATTTAATAAAGTTCTTCTTCGAAAGAAGATTTCTTACTACCATCATCGATATTATTCATGTAATGTTTATCAATCAATTGTTATCATCATCGTATTATCATCCATCCTTAATACCGGAAGAAGACCCATTTCTATCGTTCTTACAAGGTCATAATATTATAATTACCAATATTCAATGAAGTAGTAAACATAATTACTGTCGCATATGCTTAGGTGTGTATCATCACATCATCACATTTTGTCCATATATTTATCTCTAACTATTCACAAATTTATATCTTACACAATTGATACTTTGATCTCCATTGATCGTAGGTGATATTCTTCTCTTTATCTTCAAATTCATTACTCATTGTAACATCATCAACAATCTCAATCTATCCTTGATTGATCATTATAAGCACTTCCATGTGTTTTAAGCTATGGGAACTCTGACTAATAAATATCCACTAAGTCATAGATTGCTTCCTATGTCATCTCCTCACATATAATACATATGTGCTCAATATTCTCACTTGTTATGATGATCCCATTATCATACAGGTACTCACAATATCAATTCAACTTAACCTTTGGAACTTGTACATATGTTGCTATCATTCATCTCATCTTCCAATTATCCTTCATTACATCTTACATACGTATGTTCGCAGTCAATTCAAAATTATAAAAGTATAGTCATCATGAAATTCTAATCTCAATTCTAGTAATATATTCTTATTGTGGATCGTAACTCTTGTCACAATAATCAAACAACCACTTTGGTTCCAATTTCATCTTCTTAAGATCATAAAAATTTAAGTTTTCCTTACATTTTACTTGTACACTTTATTCTCATCATTTCTACTTATCTCCCTATTTTCCTCAAACAATCCATGATAATATATTCACATCTATATCAGTTCAAGTACACATCCACAATAAAATTTTGTCATTATATTCACTAACATAATTGCAAATACTAAATCTATTTCAATCATATCGGACTACGTAATATTTTTTATTTCTACTTATCCACACATTTTCATTTTTCTATATCATGAAAGAGTACCATTTTTCTCACTAATTCTATCAGCTCAAACTCTTAACAATTACACATACGTGTAACTCATACACACGCATCTTAGACTAAGGATTAGTTACTACTACATGCTAAGAAATGTCAAAATGCATGTAACTTGATACATACTTCCAAAATGGCCATGTAAAATCCTAATTTTGGGCTTTGATACCATAACTATTGGGCACTGTTTTTAGAGCTCAACTCTTGCTCTGAAAATAGTAAGACTTAAGTGTGTTTATTATCTTGTAGGGTTGTTTCAATGAACCCTCATTAGCTATCATCACACATAGGTGGCATGTCTACACCAGTCAAACAATAAAACAAACTCATTTCTCCTTTTACTTTGAGAAATCTCAAACTATAATTTCAATTTAACTTCTTCAGAACATTTTTTCCCCATTGTATTAAGTTTCTAATGACATCAAAATCATTCAATTTGGCTCAAAAATATGAAAGTTATAGCCTAAATTTTTTTGGACTATTCTTAGACTTAATTAGTACACTATACTGAACTTCCATCCAGAAATTGAAAGTCTTAGAGACTAAATTGAAATTTAATTTCTTCATAGGAGTTGTAACTCTATATCTCTAGTTTATTTAAAATTAAGAATCATCTCATTTGGAGCTCTACAGTCAAGATATCATCAAAATAATGAAGCATGTTCAGTAAAATGTCCAGTTCATGTTCTTCCAATTGATACCCTCATTTTGATTCGATTAATATTTTTCTAATCAATACGAAAAGCTATAAATTTTTATGGAGAGATAGAGGAATGTGCTAGGAATGCATTGCTTCAAAAATCAGGTCATTTAGAGGTTGGAAAACAAAGTTATGATCAAAAGAGTGAAAGATGTTCAAGCTTAGGGGGAAGGATCTGTAGGTCATGATCGTGCATGCGCACGTGGCCGCAAAGTCGTGATCTTTCAGCAGAGTCATGATCGTGACTTCTCCCTTCCTGCTTTCTTCTTCTGACCTATATTGGTAAAAAGGGCATAACTTTAACTACAAATATCGGATTAAGGTCATTCAAAGATCTTTTTGAAGAGGACTTCTAGACCTACAATTTCATGAAGACCCTGAAAACAATTGTTTTCTCTATAAAGGTCAAAATTTCAAATCAATGTAAGTATCTTGAAAGTCCATCCGAAACAGCATCAGAAACTTCTAATGATCACATCTCCTAACTCCATTGTCCACAAATTTCATACTTTATATCAATGGAAAGCTAGAAAGATAAGCTACAACATTGAAGAAGACAATTTTGTTTAATTCAGCCTAGATCAATCCAGATTTTCTACTGAAGTCAGAACCCAATTTGACGGTTATGAAAAACTTGAAATTTGCAATGTACAACTTGGAAAGTCATGACCATAACCATTCAACTACCAACTTTATTTCATTAAACTCCCCCTAATCTCTATTCATTTGATTCATCACTTACATTCACTTCTCATCATCCACAAACTCCTATCTTTCATTTCCATAGCCTCTCACTTATAAGCCATAACAATTCATGCTAAAAGTTCATTAACTCAATTGGATAGCGTTTCCAAGTGCTTTTAATTTCAACTCACATCATCCATACGTAATATATATTTCATTAACAACAAAATAGAAGTTTTCAAAACTTTAATGGCATTCTAAGCCAGATTACATCATTGGTATCCAAAATTCAAAATACAAAAGATACCAAACCCAATAATCCTCGAAATACATCTAAAGTCTTGCTTTCACAAAATCTAACTTAATACACATAAACATTGCAAAAATAGAATGACGCCGCGACTCTTGGTTACTCGATCTCATTTTCCTCACCTGAAGATGGGATGAAAAGGGGGTGAGCTTAAAAGCTCGTGGTTAATAAGTTTATAACGAATAACAAACAAAATCATTTAAAATGTTCATTGTCATAGAAAAGTCTCATTGAATCATAAAATACGTAGTTCTTAAATTTTCAACCTAAAGCACAAATAAAACAAATCATGTATGCATCAATCTTATCGATATATCATGAGCATATAAGCACATCAGAATGGCTTAGGTGGATCCAAAAATACACATTGCCACATAATGGTCCTATGTAGCTGTAAACTTAGGGGAGTCCATGAAAGAGTTCCATGCCATTAGCGGACAAGCGGGAGAAGTCTTTTGTCAAAGTGCAGTTGACTTAACTTAGGGGTCCACCACAAACCCCCATATTCATGCATTTCACATCTTGTAAACATATTGCCCAAAATGACTCATTTCCAAAACTTAATTTCATAAACATAAAGTCTTTTCAAAAATCATTTTCATATCACAATTCATCATCAAAATTCATATAGCAAAACATGTAGCAATTTCGCAAATCATTCTATAGCAATAAAAGATACATTTATGAAGTAATTGAAATCATTTTATTCTCTTGATTTGGAAAATCATTAATGGCTCATTAGTCCATTATAAACATGAAACCTACCTTGATTTCCTTGCTTAAAACTTTGCTTAAAAATGACTCTACTCTTACTCCTCTTGCCTCCTTTGATTCCCTTTTATCAAAGACAAAATTCCCATTTAATAGGGATTTAAATTGGAGAACCCACAAGACATATTCACTAAAATTAGTCCTAGAGTTCTTAAACCCATATATTTCTTAAGCTTTATGAACCACAACCCTTTCAAACATCCAAAAGATTAAAATCAAACTTACCTTGAATCTTCACCAAATGAAGAGTTTCTTGGCTCTAATGAAAACTCTTCTCATCCCTTACCTTTTTCTCTTCTTGAACAACCTCAAAATCTCTCTTGGAGGCTAAGAAAAATCGAAACCTAGCTTATTTTCTCTTATTTTCTCTCTTCTTCACCGAAACTCTCTTCTCCTCTCTTCTATTTTTGTTTTTTCTTCTTTATTTAAAAACAAACCAACACCTCTTCTTCCAATTATGCCTTTAATGATTGAGAAATGTCCAATTTGCCCTTCCTTATAAACTTAGGTTCTTTTAACCTTAAGTGGTCTTCCAAAAATGCCCTTCATGCTATCTTACTACCTTAACATATTAATTCAATTAACCTTTGTTATATAATCTTGCTAACATTAACATATTAATAAGTCCAAAAATTAAATCTATCAAAACCTCATAATTCATTTCAATCATGCTTAATTAAAGAAAAAATCTAGGGGCCAATAATATTGCTTTATCAAGGGCTCAAAGACATTATCGCTCATATCATATACGAGGGATAATACTATTCTTATTGAATATTATACTCTACATAAGTCACGCTGATCGAGGCTCTGTCGATTCGGCCTTATGATCGATCTTTGGAAACCGGTCAAAAATAATAATTCCAAAGATTGCAATACAGGATGCAACCTCGGGTCGTCTCACTTAATTGGAACCTAGTGAAAAAGGTCTAAGCTAGCCTAATTACCAAAAATTGCAATCAAAGTTGATAAAATGGGGGTTTTGGTCATTGAA
>JAOSBK010000205.1:31943188-31955871 GCA_027568895.1 Erythroxylum shatona | reverse complement strand
TGGCTCTAATGGAAGCTCTAATCCTCCTCTTCCTTTTTCCCTTCTTGAACAACTTCAAAATCACTCTTTAAGACTAAAAAAAATCAAAACTTAGCTTAGCTTTCTTTCCTTTCTCTCTTCTCCACCAAAACTCTCTTCTCCTCTCTTATATTTTCGGTGTTCTCTTCTTCTTTCTATTCTCAAATCACGTTTTTACCTCTTCCTTAAAAGCATGCCAACACTTCTTATTTCAATTTTTCCATTAATGATTGAGAAATGTCCAATTTGTCCTTCCTTATAAGCTTAGGTTCTTTTAACCTTAAGTGGTCTTCAAAAAATGCCTCCATGCAATCTTACTACCTTAACACTTTAATTCAATTAACCTTTGTCAATAATCTTACTAACATTAACATAAAATAACTTCACAAAATTAAATCCATCAAAACCTCAAAATTCATTTAAATCATGCTTAACTAGAGAAAAAAATATGGGGGCCAACAGTTAGGGTGGTTTCCCCATCCTGGATTGCACATGTTACTGTAAGGGTTATTTTGGTTTCTTGGAATGCTACACAAAGAGTCTAAATGTTTGGGTTAATCTGATTGACAATCTTGTCCTAGATGATCTAACCCACATGATTCGCACTGCATCATTCTTCCTATGGAGCTATAATAATGTTGTTTATCTTTGCTTAGGGCTTCCACTTCACTTGGCAATGTCGTTATTACATCTACTTCGTATACTTCATATGGCCTATTTAGTGGTTCGTGCTCTAGTTGAGCACCATTGGTAGTAATTCATGGCCATGTCCTCTATCAATTCTTGGGCTACTTCAGGTCTCTTATTATTCAGTGTCCCTCTAGCTACTGCATCAATTGACTACCTCTTATTATGATCCATCCCGTTATAAAATGTTTGGATTTGCATCCATAAAGGTAATACATAATGTGGGCATCAGTTAAGATTCTCCTTAAATCTCTCCTAAGTTTCGTACAATGATTCTCCTTTAGTTTTAGAGTAAGACAAGATGTCATTCCTTAGCTTCGCAATCTTCGTAGGAGGAAAGTATTTCAATAAAAAATTTCTGCCACTTGATCCCAAGTGGTAAGTGACTAATGTGGCCTAGAATTGAGCAATTGCTTTACTTTTCCTTTCATAGAGAAAGCAAATAGATGTAGTCTAATGGTGTCATTGTTCACTAGATTTATCTTGAAAGTATTGTAAATCTCTAAAAAGTTAGGGATGTGCACGTTAGGATCCTTGTCTCAGAGTCCCTTAAATTGGAATGATTTTTACACCATTTGCATGATGCTTGACATGATCTCAAAGTTGTTTGCTTGTATAATTGGTCTCAGGATGTTGGATTTTGTGCTATTTAAGTCTAGCCTAGCATAGTCGAACATTATTCTTGGTTGGTCCACCATGTTACATGATCCTTTGGATTCTACGTGACCTTCCAAGTCCTATATTCGACGATCTAATTCAAGCTCCCTAAGGTTTGTTTTATGAAAATTCTTACACTCAATTCTTTCTATCTCAGGATCTACATCAAATGAGTTTTCAGCGTTGCTCCAGGTCATAAACTAACCTATAATCTAAACCTAAACTAAGGAAATAAACTAACTAAAAAATAAATTAAATAATTAAAGTGAAAACAACCAATTAAAGCAAAACAAATTAAATAAAAACAAATAATTAAAGAAAATATACAAACAAAAGAAATGATTAGATTAATAAAACTCAAGTGTTCCTAATATCACCATACCTGGCATTGATTCCAAAACCTTGATTGGAATATTTCATAAGTAGCCAAAATTTAATACCACAAGTGCACGGTGTAGCTATAACTAGTATCAGTAAATATGTACCAATCCTACAAGGATGATAAGTACTAGTAATTACTATTATTTTATAATCTAGCCTACATATTGATTGCGGTTGAATTAGTGAAACTAAAATTAAACAATTAAAGTAAACAAGTAGCATGAATTAAAGCGAGAAATTGGCACTAAATTAATTACCGATATCAGAAAATTAATACCTAGGCTTCAAATCCCCCAAAACTGTTAACCAATTGATTATTGCCCATGCAAATTGGAAAGTGGAGATTCCTAAGGTGTGCTAGTAGCTAACATTGAGTCTACTAACAGCTAATCTTAAGGTCCCTAACCAAGTTACTCAGGCTAAAACTTATATGATTACATTACCATATTAGGAATCCCTCTATTAGCTTTGACCATAATCCAAAAGATTTATATTATCCTATCTCTAGGATTGAAATAAACTATTTCCAATTATCGTAGACCTATTCAAACTTAGGATTTCTCAATCGCTAAGTATGAAATCAAATTAAAGTCTAAAATTTAGATTAATAGACAATAAATAAAATAGATTATTGGATCTTAATAATCAACAAACACAATTACATTCATAAAAGAATCAAAACATGTCAAAGTATTCAACTAGGGTTCATCTGACCTTGATACTAATAGAAAATTTAGCTATACATTGGCAAACACAAAAGCATATCTGTATAAACAAAAAATAGAATAGAAAACATCAGAATCATAATTCTAAATCTTCCTAATTGTTCTCTATTGCATATTTTGACAATACAGATATTCAATCTTGTGATCTGATGGATTTGTCGATAAAAATCCCACGTCTTCTGCTCCTTAAGCTCCAAATCACCTCTGGAATTACCTCTAAACCTCTGAGAATGATGCTAGATGCTTCCGCCCTTTTTTCCTCTAAAACGTCAAATTTATATAAAAACCTAAATTTTCAGATTATGCATTGTCGTGTGCATAGCCGTGCATAGGAGTATGCATAATTGAAAATTATATGATATCACAAAAGTGCTCGGGTGTGCAAAAGTGCATGACCGTGCATTCCTTCCAAATTGGTAATTTTTTCTTTTTTGCCTCATTTTCATCTAAATTGCTCTCCTTTAACTCCATGAAGGTAATTATCACTTATAAATACATTTGAAGCATATGAAGCACCAAATATATAACAAAAGTATAAAATATTTAGCAAGAATACATTAAATATGGGGTAAAATATAGTTAATTAACCATTTATCACAAGTGATCAAGCAATGAAAAAATGTACATCTGGTTGTTTTACTTTTGTTAAAGGAAATTTTGTAACTTGGAAAAGCAAGAAGCAAAAGGTTGTTGCAAGGTCAAGTCTAGAAGCTGAGTTTTTAAGTATGGCTCATGGAATATGTTAATTATTATAGATTAAGCATGTTCTATTAGATTTGGAGATTAAGCATACAAAAGCTATAAATCTTTGTTGTGATAATAATGCTAGTATTGAGATTGCCCAGAATCCTATAAAATATGATCATACCAAACATGTTGAAATTGACATATATTTCATCAAGGAAAAGTTAGATTAAAAGATTATTAAGTTTCCATATGTCAAGTCTGAAGACCAATTTACTTACGTCCTTATAAAGGAAGTTTCAGAAATAACATTTCGTAATGTGATTGACAAGTTTGGCATGCTGGATGTTTATGCTCCAATTTGAGGGGAAAACGTGATTTGTTGACTTGTTGCATATATAAGGATAATTATAGTTTGTCATACTGGATAGAAATAGGAGAAATATTTTAGGGATTGGTTAAGTAATTATATAAGTCTAGTATAGTTTTTCTTAGAATATAATTCTATCTAAATGTAACTCTATATATTGCCTCTACACGAGAGAAGAATGTATTACAGTTTTTGTTTACCTTAAAACACTGTTGTTTTACATTTCTTCCAACACTCCACTTTATGAAGGGAAACTATTATACTTTCTTACATATATGCTCATTCGGGAGCGACAAGGAACTAAGAATGTTGCACTTACTGTGAATCTAAAATTGTAGTTGCAAATGCCACATAAACAATGGGAAGTTTGAACTTGGATGGGGGTGTTATGTTTTATTATTTTTATGATCACATACTACCTTGAGATTTTATTGAAAACATTTCAAAAGTATGAATATTAAATAAAAGTGATATGATTGAAACATATATATTTTGAATCTTAAACATTAATACAAATATTTTATAATTTCTTTTTTAAAAATTGTATATTTATTTATTTCAGTCAAACTTTTAGAAATTTAGGGATAAAAATTATCAAGTTTTTTTTACTTTGTTTCTTGCCTCTGTAACTTTTTAGCCAATTTTATTATAGTTACTTTAATTTGATGAAGTTTTTCTTTAAGCTTATAAAATAAAAAAAAATTAAGATAAGAAATAATATATCATTTCTCCCTGCTCTTCTCGTAATTTTCTTCTTCCTTAATGTATTATCTCTTGCTATTCCCTTGTTTTCCCTACTTTACTTTATTTTTGGAATGATTTTTTAAATAACCTTTCTGTTATATTTTTGTTTTTACCTTTTATAACTCAATGTTGAGCCTTGTGCCTCTGACCTCTAAAGCTTTTCTACCGCTTTCACAAGCTACCTCCTCCATCTTTTTCCTTGCAACTATTCACTCTCTTGTGACTATTTTCCCTATGTAAGCTAAACCCTCAACAATATGATCTCTCTAACTCTAGGGAAGTAGATGAACTTAGCATTAGGTCTTAAGATATGCTACTATTTCTTTAGTTCTCCATTATTGTCCTCTCAATATCAAAACAATAATGTTCTAAGTAAAATATACCTTAACTAGGATTTAATTCAAAAGTTAATATCCATATAAAATTGAACTCAAATGTAAACTCATACATAGAATAATGAATATCTTAATACTTTAAGTATAAGATATCTTGAATACTAAACATGTTCAACATAATATCTATATTCATTGACTTAGAAAAAGTAAACAACTTTCATATCTATCTCTATAGATTTAACTCCCAAAATTAAGTTGTTACCTTCTTTATATCCAATAAAAGTTGTTCTTGGCCTATCATAAACACAACAAAGGAAAATATGAATTATTGTTTTTTCTATAAGCAATATGTCTCTACATACTTTTATTGAATAGGACAACTACACTCTCACTATCCTTCTTGCAAGATGATAAATCCATAATCATTTCTAAAATAAGCTTTTTGAATTCATTATGAAAGTGAATCTTTCAATATGTTATAATATTTTAGCTATACGTCAAATGTATTAATAAAGCACTAGTTCAATTGGATGTATTGTCATGAAATTTGAACCTTTAAATTTTATCTTACTCCCACTACTTATCGTTATAACCATTCTCCTATAATTTTACATTTGAAAAGAAAATTTTTTTTAATGTTATGTATAAGATTATATCCATCCTTTTAGTTATGTCAATTAGAACGTTTATAGGTAAGTTGTTGTGCTAAGGATAGCAAAAAAAGAAAAAAAATATTACATCATACAATATCTTATATTGTATCTTCCTTTCTCAAACAAATTAATACTATTATGGAATAAATAATATGAATTCGTTAATAAATTTAATGAAATATATATGTCATCCTTTTATGAATTGTTATTAAATCCAACACATCACATGTATAAAATTTAATAATTAAATACCATCATCATCCTTTCACCACAATTTGATTTGGTTACTTTCAACACAATAAGTTTCACACGATTCATTATCAAAAGAATACATATATCTTTATGTAATAGCTCATCTTCCATACTAATAGTTAGAACCCTAGAATATTGCACATGGACATATCACTGAGAATTCATAAATTGCATTTCATTAGCATACACACATGAATTATGAATTAGTACACGTTCAAAGAAAATATATGCACTCAATTGACATATTTGGTTATAGTGTGAATTGTGTATTGTTTATGTATTGAATTTTGGTTTTGGGGACTATAATTAGTAAACTTGGAATTTATTGATACAATTGGAAAATTGATGAATTAAAATGTATGTTTAATCTAGGAAAAATGCGAAGTAGTAAGACAAATTGACACATAGCAAATTAGGATAACTAAGCCTATAAATTAGTGACATTTGGTATAGAAAATTAAGTGACAAATGGCATACCTAATTAATTGACAAATGGCAGCAATGGTTGTGTGACAAATGGACTAAATAATTAAGTGTCAAAAGGCAGCATATATACATGAAAAATGGATTACATGCCCAAGGACAAATGTTAATATAAGAAAATGACACCTTGCATCTAGTTGAATTAAGCAAATGCTAGAAAAGTTTATACTGAGTTCTTTTTTTTTCTAACTCTCTCTATCGAAACTTGCTCCCATCTCACATCAATGTAGTTCGGCTTAAGTCATTCTAAATTGCTACACCAAATCCATGTTTTTGACCCTTCACAAGATAGTGATAGAACCAGAAAATTGTTGTTCTTATTGTGGTCTATTATCCTAGCCAAAACTAACCTATTTGTACCTTGAAATGGTGATGATCTTGCATGCACGGAGAGCTAAGTTGGCTTGATCTTTGAGCTGGAATTTGAGCTAGAAAAGTAAGTAAAATATTGATCTTTATGGCATGTTTTAATATAAAGATTATGATGATTGAATTGGGATGGATTGTTTATGATGTTGATGATGAAGTGTGCTGGAAAATGATACATGAATTAGATACTATTCTGTTTTGTTCTTGATGTATAAAACTGTAGGTTCTAGGTTGTTTTATGGATGAATTAGATTGATATTTGAAGTATAAATAAAGGTGGATTGATGGTAAAGATAGGTGTTATTGAAGTGTTCTTGAATCTGTAAAATTAGAGCTATAGGTGTGTTTGTAAAAAGTGACTGTTAATGTCATAAGTGAGTAGAATTTTGTAAGCCTTAGTTTAACCAATAAGGAAGTTATTAACCTGAAGTGAAGTAACCTTAAAGGACATGAAATCTGGAAAATTTCAGGTGTTAGTGATGTCTTTAACCTTGTAAAATTCTTGAAGTATTGAAGGTAGTAAAGTTACACACATTAGTGATGTTGATGACAAATTCTGGAATTTTAATTTAATCCTTGTGCACATGTCGAACCAGCTGAGAAATTTCACTCTAAATTGGTATATTTGGACTTTATTAAGGCTCGAATGAGTCTAGATTGTTGCTTGATTAATTGGTTAAGAGCTTGATAAGTTTATGTAGTTAATTGATGTCATAATCTAAAGAATGGACTGTTTTGAAGTGGTTGAGTTCAAATTTGGAAATTTTGATTTGTTAAAGGAATAAATGAGTTCTTTTAATATAAACATGATCTTAAGGACATGAGTAATGTGTACAAGGTATGGATGAATGAGCATGGAAGAACATGGAGTAATTATGAATAAGAATTGGGTAAATGTATGAATATATATTGTTGGAAAAAGTTTGGTGAAAGTATATATCTAGCTTGCTGAAATTCCATATTTAAAGTAACAATTGTGTATGGATTATGAGAGCCTTTTTTATCATGAAAATTTTCAAGGATAAGTGTAAAGTATGGTTGATCAATTTGGAGTAACTCAAGCTAACGTAAAGGTACAAACCTGATTGCAAAATGGTAGTATACAAAATATGATGTTTGAATGGTCTTAGGGTGTATAAGCGCAAATTGAATAGTTAAGATCTATGGATAAGAATACATACCCGGGAAAGTCAATTGAGCATGCAATGAACATAACACATATACATATGTATGATTGAGTGTTTATTTGATTAAACTAGTAATGTGTACAAATGTGTGTATTACATGATTTAGAAGCATAAATTGATCGACAGCTTCCAGACATTGCCAGCTCGTCAAGGCAATAGCTATTTGGAGCATACTGTGACTTAACCTAGATTTTTACTCACTATATTTGATTTGTTCTTAATTAACTGTTAGATATTGAACAGTTACTGACATGATTGTGTTAATTATGGACATTAATGGTCTGAGGAGTTTGATATTCAAGACTGTATTGGAAGTGTTTGAAATTGAATGTGAATACGAAAATTTTGTTCTCAACTATATGTTGAATGCCAGACTTAGATCTGATGAATGTGTTATATAACTATGCACACTAAATGAGAGTTATTGATAGCATAATATGTGATTTGATGCATTTTCATTACATTGATATGTATGATCAAATAAAGGAGTTATGACCAGTGTGACTAACATGAAAAGAGTTTAAAGCTCATAAATGTGCACATAGAGCCACAGGCTCGACGATTAATAATCCCGATACCATAATGGGTACACGATAATATTTGAAATGAGCTCGAGATCCACAATAGATACGGGATAGTTAAATAGGCTCTCAGTCATAACAAAATTAAAAAGAAAGTGGAGTCTCATGTGTATTGCAAATATATCTTTACATATATCATGTGAATCAACTAAAAGAATGACTAAATTGAGTTGATATAATGTTATGCCATGTTTGTGTACATGTGAATGATTGTAAAAAAAAGTGTTAAATTGTGTTGATATAGTGATCTACAATACTTGTATACATGTTGATGATATGAATGATTGAGGTGAAAGATTGGATTGTTCTAAAAAGATTATATGACATGTTTGTATCATAATGTGCCTATTGAGATATGATGTATAGTGTGATTTGGTATACAAAATTGTATGGGAATTAATTCAAGCTAATGTGATATACTTGTGAATTTGGTTGTATACTTGTGATGTTTTTTTTTTAACTCGAGTGAGCACATCAATGATGGTTCACTCACTAAGTTCGCAAAACTCATCAAAATTGTAACATTATTTTTAGGGTACTGAGGAGACGTAGTTTTTAAGGCAATCTAGTAGCAGTCTAGAATTGTCAATTTTGGAGTGAGGAATGACTCAAAGGTCTGGTCAGCTAATGTATGAGGAGTTTAGATAGATTGTTTCTATTAGCATCTCATTTCATGTTAGATAGTTTGTAAAGAACAGTAAACTCTCAGATGTTTTTGTAATGTACATATATAGATTATGAGATGTAAAGACAATGTAAATGACATTTATGAAATGGAATGAGAAATGTTGAACTTATGATCACTTATGTTCTGTATGATGCCATAATAATGAATTTGATTGTTGTAACATACCATTCTCATAGGGTATGTTCTTGAATATCCACTGGATGTTAAGGTATATGCTCTATGGTAGTGGTGTGTTACAGAAGGAAAAAAGAAGAAGAAGAAAAAGTAACACAATATTACTAATCTAACTAGTCTTTAACTAATTTTGTAAAATGAAGAGATTCTAATTGATATTTCACTTTATTATCAAGTTCGAAGTAATGTGGAAAGCAATTTTTTTTCATTGACATAATTTTTCTAATCTAAATGATTTTGTTATGATATAATATTTACATCAACTTTTCCTCATCCTTGAGTAATCTTTAATTTGTCTTTATATATTTCATGAGCAAAGCAACTGAATGTGGTTACTTTTTCTTTTAGAATGCAATCTTACCTTGTTTTTTCAGTCCACAATATTTAACCACTCATCTATTATGTAAATGGTTTAACATTTTATAGGTTTGGTTGTAAAGTTTGCTTTTTGTATATTAATTATTCTTAATCTCTTTTGAATAGTTAAACAAAAAATAAAAAATGTTTTAAGTAAGGGATGACTAAACCAAATTAGCCTTTCTTATTTGGCAATGTGATGGGTAGATATAAAGATTTTCAGGAAGATTTGTTTGTAAAAATCTTAGAATTTTTTTTAAGTATATGAAAAAGTCATCAATCATTGGATTAGGATTATAATTGGGCAAATTATTCATGTAATTAAAAAAATCATAGGCAACATTTTGAAAATTTTAGATAAACATTATTATATATGAATTACTTTCATAGCTAAAGCACTATAGATAAGTGAACAAGTATTAAGTATAAGTCAATGTTGGCAGGAAAAAAAATTGATGCCAAATGATTGAAAAAAATATATTACCAATAATTTCTAGCTACATTTTATTCATTTGTAGCGATATATTTTTTCTATGCTTTTTTAGTTTTGTAAGTAAAAAATTTTAACTACATCTTTTGTAATTTAGTGAGCAAAAATGTTACCAAATATTACTTACAAATTTTTTCATAATCCATAATGTTGAGAAATTTTTTACGTCTTGCATATCATATAACATATTTTTGTTGTGAATTATTTATTTATTATGACCAAATTAAATCTTAAAAACATATAATTAATTCAAAGTGTCAACAATTCTATGTATAAGTAAGATTATATAAATATCATACTAATAAAAGTAATATAACATTAAAAACTAATTCTTCATTTCTACACAGAATATTAATAATACTTTTAGCAATCTTTATAAACCAAACAATATAGAAAAAAATCACAAATTGGAATATGTCTGTACATACTGGCAAAGATGTTCAAATTACCCAAATGTTTGAACATAATCTAAACAAGTACCAAGTATTGTCCAAGTCCATAAACCTATAATACAAAACAATTTTGGTTAAAGCAACTAAAATTATTATGAAAAAATTGACACACTAATTATTTGATTCAAATTAAAGCAAACACTATATAACTTTACCATTCATAATATGATCACTCATCAGTTGAATCTTCATCCATTTTGTAACTTAAGAAAAGTATTAAAATTAAATTATAATAAATATGTGAAGTTAGATAATAAGGCTAGGACTTTTAATCTATACCCTTCACATTCCTCCTCATTTCCATCATAATCCAGTTCAAGTAACCTTTTGAATACATATTATATTTTTCTAATTTATCTCAAGTTTCTTCTCCCTTGATTACTTCATCTTGTAATGCAATACAAAGCTTGTTGTTTTTCTCTTGAAATTGTTCGATGATTGTTTTATATGTGGTGGTTGAAACATTTGGTTCAAGGCCTTTAACATGAACTGAAGAAGTACCCCATACTATATCATAAATTTCATCCACATTGAGGTTATTTCCCTCAAATGTAGACTTCTCTAGTATCTCTTAAATCTTAATATAAAAGAAGAAGAAAACAATCCATATATTGCTACTACATAAATAAATGAACAAAAATATAATTTTATACTTATATGGTTATTTCTTGCTTTTTGTGATACTCATCCTTTAGCTTCGTTATAGTGAGTGAGTTAATATAGTGTGATCTTATCACAATCTTATCCATCTAGTTCCTTCTTACTCTATTTTTTGAAACAAAAGAACTGAGGCACAATAAATAACTTAATGCTTATTTATTTAAGTAAAACTTGTGAACTTGGATCTTACATATTCATTTTGAACAAGTACAAATGACTTGGACCCTTTGTTTTAAGGTTTTTCATTTTTATTTACTCACCTTTACCTTCTCACAATTTTCGTAAATTCAAGAAAAAACATAGCTTAGACGTTAATTCATCTAACAAGATTATTACAAGCAAATTTGAAAGAAACAAATGTCAAACCTAAATTTTTAGATTAGACCAATAGTCATATAAATTATTCCAATTTTGTTCATATATTAAAAGATAATTCATCTAACAAGATTATTACTTAATCAGGAACACGTTTCGTGCCTTTAAATCATAATTAAAAGACTTTTAATGCTTATGAAACTTGAAACTAAGATCCCTAGTCCATTGTTTCAATAATGAAGTAACAAAGTTTGAAATATTTGAGTTCTTAATATCTACAACATTCAATTTCAACTGTGAATAATAAGTAAAAATGTAATTAATCTCAAATTCATTAAAACAATAAGAAGCCAAAACTTTTTGGCTACAAAAATCTATTTGTAGTTAAGAAAACATAGATAAAAGTAATTCACTACCAAAACTAAATGTAGTCTATTCACAAAATAATTTTTTCTATGATAACAATTTCGTTGTAAAATTAAACATGACTAATATTCGTCAAAAAAACCAACCCAGTATTTATTTCTAGGATATTACTTCAATAGGATATGATCTAGAAAATTCGTAGTAAAGCACTTACTATTGACTATGAATTTGAAATCGCAAAGAAAAAAAGTAGCTAAAAGTAATATTTTTTATAATGAATAAATAGTTACATATACAAATAAAATATGTTTGGGAGCTTGTAATATAAGAAGCTTTTAAAGAGGGCCTTAGATATCCCAATATCATACCAAAATCAAGTGATTTTCCTATATACCTATAGTTTTCATGTTATTTTATATGCAACTTCTCAACTTGAATATTTGGAGGAGAGTTTAGGAAATATCAATTTTTAGTTGAACCATCGATAAAATATCCCCTTTTAGATAGGAAATATCAAATTTTAGGTGAACCGTCGATAAATTATCCCCTTCTAGAAATTAGGTTTGCATCAATGTAGGTAAATTTTGTAACCTAAAAATCTTCTTAAGAGTCACACATTCTAATACTATTCTCAAAAGTCATTATCTTAGTATAGTGTAAATAATATATTTTTTAGAAACGATAATAGTTATTAGTGTTTTGAATTCCAATATCCTTGAAATGAGCTTTAACATGTTCTTCATAATTCTAATATTATATACTTCTTTCCAGTTAAATTTTATTTATGATTTAATGTAACTTAATTTTAAAATCTTGATTTTTAACAAAACAATAATTTACTCTAAGCTACTGTTAGATTATGTGTCAAACATACTATTCATATGTAATATTTACCAAAATGATAATGTAATTGTAATACAAATGATCTATAAAGGAATAAATCTATCTTAAGATTTTCCCATAAATTAAAACAAATCACCATATTTCATGTTAACATCTATTCACAAAATAATTCTTAGAGACAAAGTTTACTAATAATGTTGCTTCACTTGAGG
>JAOSBK010000205.1:31912019-31924053 GCA_027568895.1 Erythroxylum shatona | reverse complement strand
AACTTCTCATTCACAAAACCCCAACCTATTTCTTTACCAAAGCATGAAGAAGATGAAGAACTTACCTTGAAAGCCTTGATTTCTTCTTCTTTCCTCGATTTTCCTCCCTTTTTCCCCTAGCTTCTGGGTTTTCCTTCTTCTTGCTCTTCTCCCTCACGTTTTTTCTCTCTTCTCTAAGGCTTCCACAACACTCTCTATTCTTTCCTTCTAATTCATTAATTCAATCCCTTTTTTTACTCCTTTTCTTCCAATTATGCCCCCGCTTCACTTGGGCTTTCCAAGTTTGCCCTTATATTGTCTTGTGGCTCTACTCTTCCATTTATCATGCCTACTACTACTTAATCTAACTTAATCCTAACCCTTCATTCTAATTTCAATTTCTAATCCTTCCCTCAAATTTCCAATTAATGGCCCAATTCTAAAATAAAAAAATTTAAACAAACAAACAACATAAATAACCATTTAAGAAATTTATAAAAATCCAAGGTCCAACAATGATTGATTGTGATAGATGCATTCCATACATGAATGAACAATCAGATAATAGTGGTTGTGACCAGAGTGGTCACCGATCAGAGCTTAAAGCTCAAAGTGTGAAAAAGAGCCTCGAGCTCATAAAGTGTTTAAGAGCCTAAGGCTCACTATATAAAATGAGCCCTATATCATCATTAGATAAAGGATAGTTATCAATAAGCCCAGTATCTAAAATTGATACGGGATAGTTTAGGCATTCGGTTACAACAACGTAACAATTGGAAAAAAGTCTCATGAGCATTTCATATGCATTTTGTTAAGTATGTTTGATTGATTGAAATCTAAAATTTCCTATGCTTAAGTGAAAATGTGATGCATGATCAATTGTGCGAAAATGTGATTGTATGTTATCTGAAATGATGTGTTGCATGAATTGAGTGAACCATCGATGATGGTTACCTCATTGAGTTTACAAAACTCACCCAAAATTTGCAATATTTTTCAGTCCCTAAAGAGTTACCCCGTTAGATAAATGGGAGTACACATTGCAATCGAGTAAGATATTGAGGTCGGGATTAGTTTACATCAGCATTTGTTTCTTTATTTTGTATCAAATAAAGATTCTGCAATTATTGTAACTTGGGTATTTGAGAATTTCTGTTTTGTAATAACTTTCCATATTGGTGATGTTTGTAAATGATTTCGCAATGTAATGAATTTATGACTACAAGTATTATGTATTAGTAATGGGCTCGAATGGCTATTGAAATTTAGGTTATTGTATTACTGTGATTGAAAAAGTTTATGATTAAAATGGGCCCAATTTGGTTATTGATTTTCGCGTACGCGTTTGAAATTCTTAAAAAAAATTGTACTAAATTCTGAGTGTTTGACTATTTTAGCATGCCACCCTTACGGGATTAGCACTTAGACATCACTCGGGATGTCGGGTATAGGTCTAGCGAGAGTGGGGTGCTACAATCTTCATGATAAAGGGTAAAATTACTGTTTTACCCTTATGTTAGTTTTTCCTTTTAGATCTCCTGCTTTACTCTATATAGTGATTAACACACAAGATCTCACCTTAGTGTTAAGACTTAATGGATAGCTAGTCCATCAAACTACTGGCACCAGTTTAATCATCAATCACCATAAAACATCTAGAAGTGATGACATCACTATAAACTCGTTATTTGAGTGAATGTTAACATGTAGATACTAGATCGATACTCTATAAAAATTCATTCCGATCATATCAACAATTATATTGAAACACATATGAGTTCACCACTCATGAACATTGTGATTCGTAATAAAAGAATGATAAGGTTTGTGTTTTAATATTAAAGTAATAGCCTACTTTATTCTTTAAAAACATACTTGATTCCAGATTAATTTAATAGTGTCATTATTGATAGTCAACTACTATCATGATATGAAACTCATCATTCCTTTAAAGTAAACTCTTTTACTTACACGGAGATAAATCGCAACACTACAGTCTAAATCATAATCAAGTGATGAACTTGATTATTTAACTGTGAATCAACTAATTCAGATTCTAATAATATACATATTTCCCATTTATCTCCATGTATATGAATATTACTTACAAAAGAATCTTGGTACGTTATGACTAGATATATAATGCTCATACAAATAAAACTAAACTCTTTTGTTTTATTAATAATAAATATTTTCATTACAAAAATAATTGGAAGAAGATTAAGCTATATGTAAATACAATTGCTTTCTAGGGCACTATATTTACATAACTCCAACAATTGACTACTACAAAGTCATGTCTTTAGATATAAAAACTGAAAAGGTAACCTAAAAGATTTGTAAATCTATTCTCCTACAAATAGCTCAGAATAAACATGAAATAACATATGGATGACATTATTAAAAAAACAAAAATTAGGAGAGGTCACATAATAGACATGAAGAATATTTTATAATCTTGTATAAATACGATATAAAATTAAATCTTCAAATGTTTATTTGGTATGGGGCTAACAAATTTCTTAGATAGAGGAGGCGTTAAGTCTAAAAGGTTGAGGTTATCCTATGTATTAATGTATCTAAAAACGTGAAAAGGTACAAAGGTTAATTGGAAGGGCATCAAGTTTATTAAAGTTCCTCTCAAGATTTGTCAACCAATACCTAGTTTTTAAAATACATTAAATTCCCAAAGCATTTAAGTGTACATAGGAATGTCAACATGCCTTTGATTAACTAGAGGAATATTTTAATAGTCCACCACCATTATTAACACTATGCCTTTATAACATATTGTACCTTTATATAGTCATTTTAGATGTGACCCTTAGTTTTATCCTTATTAAAGAAGAACATATCACACAAAAGTCAATTTACTATATGTATAAGATATTAAAAGACCTAGAACTAAACTACTTAAGGTTAGAAAATAAGGTGTATACATTATTAATTAGTATAAGGAAATAAATATCATACTTCCGCAATTATATAATCAACATATGTATAGAAATATAATTAAGGTAAGTTCTTCATAAACCAAACATTCTTAAAGACCTATGAAATGATCAATTAAGTTAAGGGAGATTGATAAATATTGGTAGATCTTAAGATATTAGCTAAAATCATAAGTTATAACATATTCTATATTTAAAGTATTGAAATTTTTGGAAGAGAAAGTTAAATTCATTGACAACCTTACACTTAACATTAATCACCTAACATAAATAATGTATATGAATAACACTAGTAGCATAATTGGTAGAAGGTTAGGAATATGCTTAGAAGTTCCAATGAAATAAACATCTAATAGATTATGCAACAATTATTCTCTAACATTAATGCAAAATATGAGACCATATTATTTAGGATAAAGATGGTTGACATTTCAAATCAGACTCATAACCGTTACATTAGACTTACAACCTATATTCAACCAATTTAACAATAATTATAAGGTAAAAGAACATAAGATGGCAATGTGTAAGGATAATTTTAGATAGATGAAAGAGCATATACATGTAAACATTAAGGAAATACCTATGAATAAAATACAAAAACAAATCATCTTTTAAAAATATAAGCCAACGTAGATTTGTCCCTCAAGTGATATTTTACGAGGAATAAGTAGGTAGATCAGCCAGGTAGATGCCATAGAGGAGAAAGTTAATTGAGGATAAATATAGCAAAAAAATCATAATTAAGGCCTCAATATACTTAATAGTAGATGAACAATTATATCAAAGGTACTTCACCTTATTGTATTTAAGATGCACTTTTAGAATTCAAATATAACATTTTCACAAGGAAATTTGTGAAGGACATTGTAAAGCTCATAATGGGAGATAACTATTAGCTTATAGGATTTCAAGGTAGGGACTCTTAAAGATTTCAATTTACATTGTAAGAAATTATGACAAGTTCTAAATGTGCTCAAACCGGCATCATTCACTTATTACTTACCATGTCATAGTATCAAAAATCCTCCCTTTTGTGTAATGGAAAATATGTTTCCTTGTATGATTTTGAACCATGATAAGGCAACTCAAAGTTAATTATTTCACAAGGTAGGTAGAAGTAGAACCCCTAGCTAGCATAATAAAGAAGGTAGTCATAAACTTCTTAAAGAGTAATAGTAATCATGAAGTCCCTTAATAGTAATCGCGAATAATGAAACACAATTTAATAGCAGGGCCTAAGGTACTTTTGTGAAGAACTAAAAATTAAACATTGCTTTACGTCCTTTTCATATAGACCAAGATAATAAAGAGGTCATAAATAGGAAAGTATTGCAAGGGCTACAAGCCAAAGAAAAAGATATAAATGGTCGTTGGGTTAAAGAGATTCTAACATTTAGGTTTACTATGAGCATATCAAATAATACCTAAGAACACCCTTTAACCTAATATTTGGTGTTAAATTACTAATTCTTATAAGTTTATATTGCTAAGTCTAAGGGTACAATTCTACAAATCTCATGATAAAAATCAAATTTATTCTAAGCTGAACTTAGTTAAAGAGTGAATGGATTTTGTGACTATAAAAAGTGAAGCATGGTAATAAAGGATTTGCAACTGAACATTCATAAGATAAAAAAGCAAACCATTATTGTGAGAATTAGTCTTCTTAAAATTAGAATTCTTAGAAAAAAAAACTCTTAACACAATCTTTCTTCAAATTAGTTTAAATCATACTATATTTGAGATACTATCATACCTAGAAATTATAAACAAGAAAGACTTAAGAAATTAAAAGTGCCTCTTATTTGTACCTTAACCCATTTGAAAACGGATTATCATTAGGATAAATTCCAAAAATCCTATATTCATAAGTACATAATCATCAATAAAGTATCTATATTTATTTTCCATATAATTGAAATTCAATCACTGTAAACAAAAATAATTATAGGTCTAAAAGCTTCAGTTCTATGATTGCGATTTTCGATATTTATAAGTTTTAATATTTTAACCTCGATATTTCGCAAGCATGTAGGAAGTACTTCATGTCAGCTTCTTCTCCACATCTGAATGTATAATAGAGGCAGCAACATTAGGAAACCTCCTGTTTTGGGAAGTACTTCACGTCAGCTTCTTCTCCACGTCTCTCTTCCTTCTTCTCTTTCTCAATCTCTTGATGAACTCTCTTTAGGGTTTCTCAATGGTGGATGATGCAAAAGCTTCTTCCCCTTCTTTGTCGTATTCTTTATATACCTTTTCTTTTCTGGGTAGCTTTAGGGTTTTTTCAGCGTTAAAAAGGTCCAAAACAACCCTCAAAACTTGATTTTTCTAATTTTCTATGCGTTAGTTTGATACAGGCCATGATCGTGGGCCATACTTGACCCTTCTATCAGGATTGTGGCAAATGGGCCACGATCGTAGGCCGTGTCTTAGGCTTCTATCATAATCGTGACAATTTGACTATGATCGTGGGCTGTCTCCAATAGTTCTGTCACGATTGTGGGGCATTGTTTTAGCCTGAATGTCTCTAAAACTTCTTTATTCTTCGATGTTGTCCCTAAAACACTAGCAAACACATCAAGGTACCTTAAAGCCATAATAATTAAGCGCATAAACTTATATTAACCTATAAAAAACTTAAACATAATTAATTAACAAACTAACATAATTCTAACCTAAACACATGCTAAACGATTAAGTTAACAATTAAAAACATATCAAACTAAACCCTAAAAGCAGAAAAAAAACAATAAACACATACTAATTCACATAGCACACAATGTAGTAATGAGATAATGGCTTCAACTTCATGAAATAAATTTAATTTAGAATGCAATTATTCAAGTCATTTCAAATCATTAACATGCAAAATCTTTATCTTGGGGCTCTAAACTAAATGTACATATTAATCCAAACTCAAGTGTTAAATTGTTTACCCTTTTTAATTGCACACACTCATTAATAATTCTTCGTTTTTTCAATTCTGTAAATAATCTTAAGTACGATTTCATGAAAAGTCAAACTATTACAAGTTTGGTAAATTTTATTCAAAAGCACGTTTTTATTTTTATTAACCTTTTATGAACATGGACTTAGTCTTTTTCCACAGAGGCAAACATTTGTAATAAATGTCAATTCGGTTACTCAACGAAATCGTGTTTTTACTAAGCTGCTTGGTTGGATTTTCATTTTAGTGTTTTTACACGAAGGCATGCATTTGTGATGTGTGTCGATCTGGTTACTTAGCTTTATCACGTTCTCAACTGGCTACTAACTCTATTCATAACCCAAAGGCCAGTGGAATAGTTAATTATTTTAAAAATAGCAACATTTTAAAAAAAATTATTGCCTACCTTGTTTCTTTAGCTACTCGTTTTCATGAAAAAATACTAGCAAAGCTACTTAGGTTAAAAGGCCTCAAATTATGAATGAATTTGACAAAGCTACTTAGGTTAAGCTACATATTTAATCAAAGAACCCCCTGCTCATAAATTCTGCAAGCTAATAATTCTCTACAAACTAATAGACTATGCTTAAAATTAAATTAATTTCAATTCATCTAACCCATTGACACATTCACATGATTTTCAGAATGCAACTTAACAACTATAATATGCGAAATTCACATTCAAATAAAACACATAACCCTCCTCACATTTCGACAAAACATTGTCCTCATTATGAGAAGGTGATAACAAACACACATAAAGGTAGAAGAAATATAAATTAATGTAAAACAAAAGGCAACAATAAATAAATAAAATAAGAAAAATAAAAATAAAGACTAAATTTTAAAAAGAAAGAAAGGGTTTATAAAAAGGTTTATGGTGATAGAGGTGGCGATGGGGTTGGAGGTGGCAGTTGGACGCCCTGAGCCTCGAAATAGTGATGAATACGACGTATGTCCCGGCTCTAGTGTCATTGGGTTCGGGCCATCTCCTTCATCATTCTAGATTTCTCCATAAGTGTATCAGTAATTACCTTAGTGCTTGTGGAGATTGTGGTCAATACCTTCTTCTAGTACCTTTTTGACGCCAAAAAAACACCAGGCTCTATAATCTCCACTTTCCAAAATCCCTTCTTAACTCCTCATGGCTTTTTACTTCTCTTTGCTTACTTCATCGATCATAGAATTCACGTCGCTGTCCTATGCCTTCAGATTTTATTTAAAATGAAATAACCTGACTACGAAATTAAAACTTTCTAAACACAAATTAAGGAAATTAAAATTCTATGGGTTGCCTCATACGCAGCGCTTCTTTTAACATCCGTAGCTCAACGCCTTTTTTTGCTCATGGTGGTTAAAATGAGTGGTGCAATGGCAGCGCAGTCATTAATCTAACAATTTGCACATGAGTTACCATGCCTTTGATTCCACCTTCTTTAGAGCTCTCCTTCTTTCGCCTTCTTCTACTCAATCGCTTTTTTCTGAAGGCATTCCCATGATTTACAATATAACACCTGCATACCCCTTAGGAGAATATGCAAATGCCATACATAACAAAATTAAAAACATATCAACCATACTAAAGCATTCTCGAAAACTCGAGCAACATACATTACCTTTCATTAAAAGTTGTTTTTATACAGAACATATCAAACATATTGTACTTATCTAAATACATGTCATAATTTCAAAAGACAACCTATATAAAGGTTATTAGAAATCATTTACAGGATATTACAAACCTTATCCACCAATATTCAAAATGTCTCATTATAAAAACTCAAACAAAACAACTTCCAAAACACAAACACATTCTTCTTGGCCACCGTGGTTGTCTTCGTCCCAGTCTCAAACCTTCTTATCATAACCTATACAGAGCCAAAAATACTGTGCTAAGTAGATAGCTTAGTTTAGAATATCTAAACAAGATACGTAATGGCAACTATTTCTAACAATTGTCTAACATTCATATATACAGATTCATATCATATCACAACAATCTTTAATTGATCATATTAAAGAATAATCCAAACATTATGTCTTAGAACAAAATATGACTCATCAATACAGAACATTCTTACAGAAGAACAAAACTCATAAATATCATAACATAATGTACAAGTATTAGAACTGAATATCATAACAGGATATAATCCTTTCAGGTCAAAAATATGACTTGTATCATATCAGAATATGTTGTATCAGATCAGATCAGAGTTTATCTTGTATCAGATCAAAACTGGTTTATATCAAAACTGAACATGTATCAGAATTCAAAACAAGTTAGTTTGTTAATCCTTTTTATAGAAATGGGTAACGGGACCAATACAAAAGATACCTATGATTGGTGTCACAAAACAAGAGAGACTTATGTCTCAGTAACTGGAGATACTAAAGTGTCTGCTGGACCCTGAATATTTTTCAATTATTATTGATTGATTTGTTTCATTATTTTTAGAATTGAGTCATCAATTTGATGAGCATAAATAGAGATTTGAAATTAGATGGAAATATTTGAATTAAGTTAGAGTTAATACGGTGTTTAAGAAGATTAAAGGAGTTAGGAGGGAAATGAAAGAAGGGGCAAAATGGGAAGTCCAAAGGAGAGGAGGGGTATTTTCTAAGGACAATACCAAAATGCGGTCTTATGTTTAAGAGAAGGAGAAAACGTATATTGGGAGAGAGAGGAAGAGAAATAACAAATCAAAGAGAGAAAGAAGAGATATTTTGGTGGTTGAGAGAAAAGAAGAGAGTTGAACTAGGTTTTCTTCATTTCTTAGCTTTTGAGAGAGATTTTGAAGTGGTTCAAGAAGATAAAAGGGTAGAGGAAGAGAAGAGCTTTCATTTGAGCCAAAGATCTCTTCATTTGGCGAAGAACCAAGGTAAGATCACCTAAATCTTTTCAGTTTTTTGAGGGATTTGAGTTCATGGAGTTTAGAAAATCCATGGGTTTAATTATTCTAGCACCAATTTTAGTGATTGTGCTTTGTGGAATTTTCAATTGAAAACCCTATTGAGTGAGATTTTTGTTATTGTATAAAGGGGATCAAAGAGGCAAGAGGAACAAGAGATGAGGCATTTTGAGCAAGTCTTTAAGCAAGGAAATCAAGGTGGGTTACATGTTTATAACAGAGTTATGAGTACATTAACGTTTTTACAAATCAAGAAAATAAAATGATTTCAATTACTTCATAAGTGGTGCATTTATTACTCTTGAATGATTTGAAAAATCTTTATATGTTTGGTATATGAATTTTGTTGATGAATTCCAAAATGAAGAAGGAAATGCTTCGAAACATTTTATGTTGTGCCTTGAAACATGTCATGGAATTTTGTATGAACAAAAAGATGTGAAAGATGAAAGTATGAGCATATGATAAAATGATTTGAGCATAGTTATATGCTTTTGTTTGGACAAGAGTGGAACCATTCTATTCATCACGTGCACGTTGATAAGAGCCTTCTCTCGGCTGCCCGCTTATGGCATAGGGGCTCCAAAATTGGACTGATTCTGTTCATGGGGTAAACTTTGGTTTCTTCATTCTGTTTCCATGGAACTTTCGAGCCATTTGTTTATACATTGCATCTTTGAAATTGTCCAGTTCGCTACATAATTGGAGTGTTCTTTAGTGATGGTTAAATGTACTTTGCTATGTTGAGGTGAGGATATTTTTAATTATAAGTTTTGAGCAAAAAGATCGCGAAATTGGCTGAGAATTTGAGAACAAAGTGTTTTATAAATTCACTATGACTTTTATAAGACAAATGAACATTTCAATGATTTTGTTTATTCTTTGTTATAAACTTGTTACCCACGAGCTTTCAAACTCACCTCCTATTATCCCATCTTTAGGTGATAGCTAAGGGACTAAGTGATCAGGAGTCTAAGGGCATTTCTCCAAATTTGCTTATTTTGTAGTTTGAGTTAATTTTAGGAAAGCAAGAAGTTTGTTTGTACAAGGACCTTTTGTAATTTGAGATTTTGAGATGATGATGTAATGTGGCTTAGAATGCCTTTAAAGATTTGTAAAACTTATTCTTTTGATGTTAATGAAATGTGAATGGTGTATGGATAATGTGAGTCAAAATTAGATATACGTGATGAAGTTATCATCTTGAGTAGATGAATTTGAAGCATAATTCGTTGATATATATATATATATATATATACGCATAAGTGAGATGTTACAGGAAGGAAGATAGGAATTATGACTGATCAGATGCAGTTAAAGGTGATGAGACAAATGAGTTGAGATTTGAGAGTTTAATGAAGTCAATTTGGTAGCTAAATGGTTAAGCTCAGGACATTCCAAGGTTGCAAAATGCAAAATTTCAATTCTTTCATAAGGGAAAAATTCGTGTTCTGACTTTAGGGCAAAAATCTGGATTAATCTAGGTTGAATTTGACAAAGCTATCTTCATGGAAGTTGTAGCTTGTCTTTCTAGCTTTTCAATGCTATAAAGTAAATTTTTTGGATATCAGAGTCAAAAGTTATGGTCCTTATAAGTGGAGATGCTCAGGAGTATAGGATGTATCATCTGGTGAAGACGTATCGTCTAATGATGATGCTTCATCTAATGAGGACGTGTCATCTGGCAAGGACGTATCGTCTAGTAAGGATGTATCATTTAGTGAGGACGTGTCATCTAGTAAGGTTGTATCATTTAGTGAGGACATGTTGTCTGGTGAGGATATATTGTCTGGTGAAGATGCATCGTCTGGTGAGGACGTATCATCTGGTGATGTCATATCGTCTGATGATGGCGTCATATGGTCGGGTGCACTGTTCATCTGATCCTATCATCTAGTCACATTTTTGACCTTATAGTCAATCAAATTTGTCTTTGAGTCTTCATAAAAGTTGTTGATCTTGAAGTCCACTTTTGAACATTCCAAAGAAGACCTTAATCCGATGTCTCTAGAGAAAGTTATGCCAATTGCAATATATCTTCTATGTATTGTTCATAACCTTCTTCTGATCACTGTTCATCTTGTATAGTCTGGTCCAATTCTGATCCTTTAGATGACAAAATCTCACTTCAATGTCTACATAGAGATTGAAGTCCTCTTTCGAGCCCTTCAAGAGTGACCTTGATCTGATATCCTTAGAGCAAGTTATGCCATTTGTCCCAAAAAAGGTTCAATATGATTGAGGACGGAACATTGTTTGATTTCCTTCAGCCAATCTTTGTTATTCGACCTCCAAATGAAGTGATTCTTGAAGGAATAGATCCCAACAAACATTTTACTATTAAGAGATCAAATTCTAATTCAGCCTCTAAGATGTTCAGTATCTAGATGGAAGTTGAGCATAGAATATTTGCTTCAGTATAAGAATGATTCAGAAAATAGGGCCTGACACTTACGGTATCAGAGAATGAAGATGAACCGAGAATGAATAATTAGGGGTAATTGGAATGAGCCTTAACCCTTAGAATTCTAAACCACATTGAATGATTTTGGTGTCATTAGAAACTTAAGATGATGGGGGACAAAGGTTCTGAAGAAGTCAAATTGTGATTCCAAGTTGAGGTTTCCCAAAATATATTTTGTAATGTGTTTGCTCACGTTTTATGATTCAGTCTAGCACACGTCTTGTGACTTTGAATATTGGACTCCAAAAGTGGGGTCCAACACAAAAGATCCTCACATAATATAAGTTAGCTGAAAACTATAGGTTACATTTTTTACACATTTAGCTACGATTTTTTCGTAGCCCAATGTCAACTTTGTTGTAGTGAATAAGGATAATATAAGTAATATTCTCAACTTATATTATGTAAGGAGTCATCAAATTCCTATAGTTAAAACTATAGGTGATGCTTTCAAAAATCTTCGCTAATAGTTTTTAGCTATGCTTATTTTTCGTTAAGTATTATTGGTTGCGCTTTTAGACTTGTACACTACAAGAAAAATTAGTTTCAGCAACTATTATTAATGGTTACTAAAAGTAAGAAAATGGTCGTTAAAAGTTATAGCAACC
The DNA here is from genome assembly GCA_027568895.1 of Erythroxylum shatona. Taxonomy (NCBI): domain Eukaryota; kingdom Viridiplantae; phylum Streptophyta; class Magnoliopsida; order Malpighiales; family Erythroxylaceae; genus Erythroxylum; species Erythroxylum shatona. The sequence continues at coordinate 31,912,189 of JAOSBK010000205.1, read as the reverse complement.
AAAATCGGGTTGGTCACAAGTGGTCACTATAGGGTTGTTACTAAAAGTACTCAGTGACGAGTTATTACATTGGTCGTTAAAAATGCATTATTGACAACCATTTAAAATTGGTCACTAAAGGTAGAATTATTAGCGACCAAATTTATACTTGCTAATGTAAAATTTCATGG
>JAOSBK010000205.1:31839498-31850115 GCA_027568895.1 Erythroxylum shatona | reverse complement strand
TTGATCCTCAAATAGAGGACTGATGCCATAATCATTCTTTATTTCCTCTCATACAGGTACACTCAGTCCTCTTATGTGCTACTATGAGTGGTTATAAGTGTAAAGTTCATAATGTACCGGGATGACCTACAGGTGTTCCGGTGGATACTCTACGGTAAGGGGGTGCTACAATGAAGCTGGTAAGAAGATTTATCAAACTCTTTTTAGAGGAATTATTGGTTCTTTGCTTTACCTAACTGCAAGCAAACCTGATATATTATTTAGTGTTTGTTTATGTGTAAGATTTCTAGCAGATCTTAGTGAGTCTCATTATATTTCTATCAAAAGAATATTAAGATACTTAGTAGGTTCTACTGATCTTTGGTTAATGTATGAGAAAGGTAAAGATTTCAGGTTAATTTGCTACTATGATGCTAATTATGCTGGAGATAGGATTGATAGAAAGAGTACAAGTGGAGATTGTCACTTTCTTAGTCATAATCTAATTTCTTGATCAAGCAAGAGGCAAAGTTCAATTGCTCTATTTTTCGCAGAAGCTGAATATATGTCAGCTGGAAGCTGTTGCTCATAGATGTTATGGATTAAGTATCAGTTAGAGGATTATTCTATCCAAGAAGGCCAGATTCCAATCTTCTGTGACAACACAAGTGCTATTAATCTCTCAAAGAATCCAATACAACACTTAAGGGCAAAGAATATTAAAGTTAGACATCATTTTATAAGAGACTATATACAGAGAGGGATCATCAATCCATAATTTGTTGAGACGAATCAACAATGGGCAGACATCTTCACCAAACCGTTAAGTGAAGAAAAATTCAAGGAAATCAAACGAAACTTGAATATGGTAATGTTAAATGATCATTCTTCTGACACTCCATGACCCAGACGATTTGTCTAGAAGAAGCTAAAAAGTCGTATGTTTTCAAGTAAAATAGTAATTGTAAGTTACGAATGGTGACTTTTCAAGAGTATGTATAAAAAGGAAATCTTCTTAAGATTGTAAAACACCTTGCACTCTAGAATTGTTTTGAAAAGCTTCAAAACCAACTTGTTTAGTGCTCTCAACAAAGACCATCCAACACTTTGTTCTAAACTTCGAATTCCTCTCATTTTATATCTTTCTCTTTACATACTAACCTCGCTTCGTTAAGCGAAATACATTTTTGTGTTTAGTGTTTATTTGTTACAGATCAAAAATTTTGAAATCTCTTGTCTATGGGAGACTCATCGATTTCACTTCCTTGAAGAAAAATCAGATGGATATCGAACCAGAGATTGAAGCAGTTGGCTGGAAAAATTTCTTCAACATCCACGAGACAATATATCTAAATGAAATGTATGAGTTTTCCAAGAATGCAAAGGTGGAGTATAACAACTTGGCATCGATGGTAGATGGGTTGTTGGTAATAGTCACATAAGATTCTATCGAGGAGGCTATTAGGTGTCCAAGTATTGGAGAAAAATTGTTTAACAAAACAAAATGGATCGCTTAAGGTCGTATAGATAAAGCTAACATCAATCAACAACTATGTGGATCCAGTAATCTAGGAGTCAAGAAGTCTTCAACCCTTATTCAGAAGGCTAGGGTTCTTCATTCACTTCTTCCCCATTGTATTCTACCAAGAGTAGGATCAAAGGACATGGCGACAATAAATGATGAACATTGTTTGTTTCATCTACTTACTCACCAACTTATTAATCTTCCATTCTTAATTATGAAGAACATGATAAATGCTAGGGAGGATTATTATGTGAAAAGTGGTCCTTTACCTTATGGTATGCTATTGAGAAGATTCTTCAAAGAATCTGGAGTCCTACTTAATAGAGGAAATAGAGTAAAGATGAAAGTTAATAGTGTTATTAATGCCTCTACTATTCACAAAATGGGAATCAAGACTGAAGCTATAGCGGATGTAGATTTTACACCGAAAGCAAAGTCTGAGGGGGAGCTTTTAGTAAGACGAAGTAAGAGTGAACATGCTCCATCTAAAGTATAAACAAAATATTGATCGATTGGAAGAATATCCACAAAGGAAAAGGTTGAACAATCGTCTAATGTTCCAATACAAGTCAAAATGGTTCTAAAGCGGGAGGAAAGCAAGGTTCAACAATCAACACACCAAGTGTCTTTAAAGAGGAAGGTTGAGACCCTCCAATCAGAAAGCCCAAATAGTCAAGAAGGTCACCAAGATTATTGGCCTTATGACAACAAGAATAAAATAAGCAAAAAGTTATGATTCTTGGTGGAGATTCTAAGAAGTAAGAACAACAACAGTAGCCTACCAAATCAATTGTCTCTATCCCTCAAATTCAATTAGCACAGTCATCTGGAGAGATAGAAATAAAAAGGAAGTTAGTATTTGAGAAGAAGAAGCCTCAATAACAAGTCTCTTCTAAACCAGCAGAAGAACAAAAGAAGATGAAGCTTAGTCAGAAAAAGGTTTCTTCATCTGATGTTCCACAAAAGGAACAGACAGTTGAACACCAGCTAGTACTTTACAACCCTCCTCAACCAATAAAGAAAAAGGATTTGAAAATGAAGGTCATAGAAGAATCAATACTTGATCGAAACAAAATTTCAATTATTTTCAAAAAACCTTCTAAGCCGACAGTCAAGGTATAAGTTGAGCCCATTCCAGTAAACGATCAGATGATGCATCTTCTAAGTCATAAAGAATGAAGACTATATGGTATTCTGCAAGACGAAAAATCAAAACTATATCCAATGAAGATTACAAAAGATCGTTATACAATCTATCCAACAACAAGTAGGACAATAATCAAAATTATACCAGATGTACAACCAAGACGTTCAACACTCATAATAAACGAAGGGAAAGGGAAGAAGAAGATGTTTCCTAAAGGGCATGAAGTTGATCTTACAGAAGAATAGATTCAAGTGGTAGTGAAGAACATAAACGATGCATGTCATGCAGCTCAACCTGTAGGTGTCTATGTAGCACATCACATATCAAGGGCATCAGGAAGTCAATTTGGAGTATCTACTAAAGACAAAAGTTTCAAGGTAGTAGGAACATTTTCAAAAGAAAGGTATCGATTTTAACTTAGAAACCTTTGTGCATTTAATCATTCATTTTAGACCCTTAGGTTTCTTACCTTCAGTTAAAAATGTTTTACACCTTCTTGAGCAACCAATTTACAAGCTACCTAGACCTGATGATCTTGATATCCTGAAGGAAAACAAACCCTCAAACTACCCTCAATCAAAGTCATAGAATTAGACGATTCACCTAAGAAACCATCTGCTTTTGAACACCCTCATCCACTCAGTGAAATACTATAAGAAGCTACTATTAATTTGGAGTTCTTGAAGAATTTCATCAATTGGACTGAAGCTAGTCACAAGCAGAAGGAAGTTTAGGAAGCCTTAGATAAAAATATTGAGGAAATTCATACTAAGGTTGATGAACTAGGTGATGCAGTAGATGATCTTCATAAGGAAATAGCACTTCTACATGTTGTTATTAAACAAGACTTTAAGACGATCCACACTATTATTCAACAAATGTATTCTAAAATTCTGAAGCGTCTAAAATGAACTATCTTTTTGATTAATAACAAATAGGGGGAGAAAAATGGAGTACATTAGAAAACATTGTATATCTTATGCATATCTTGTGTATTACTTTATTTGTTTATTCGTCTGAACATTATTTATTTATTCGTCTGTCATCTGAATATTATTTTCTAATATTATGATTATTTGTTATCATCAAAAAGGGGGAGATTGTTAAGTCAAGAAGATTTCACTTCTTCTACTTATTTTGATGGCAATCAAATAATAATAATCATAGAAGTGTGTGAATTGTTTTGATGAGTTTGTTAAGTGCACAGAAAAATGTAAGTGACACAAATCATCAACTCAAGATGATACTTAATACTCAAGGTCAACTCAAGATGATAGATAATACTCAAGGTCAACTTAAGATGATATTTAAAAGCTTAATACAACAAAGCATCCTAGATAGACCAGACGAAAGTGCGAAATGCTTAGTCTAAGACACCAGACAAAGCGCAACACTAAACGAAGCATAACACTAGACGAAGCATAACACCAGATGAAGCAATTGAAAAATATTCTAGAATGTCAGTCAGTTAGTTAGTTGGAGTTAGTTACAAGACTCAACTAACAGCAGACGAAGTATACACTAGATGATGTATAACATCAGATGAAACATAACACCAGACGAAGCATAACACTAGACGATGCAATTGAAAAATAATATAGAACGTTAATCAGTTAGTTAGTTGGAGTTAGTTACAAGACTTAACTAATAACGGCTTTTAGAAGATTCAAGAAGCGTATTTCTCAAAAAGACAATTGAAGATTTAGGTTATAAATACTAGTTATAATTGTAAACTAACAACAACAATACAATAGAGAAAGTCTGATTGTACAAAACTTACTTAGAGAAACTCTGTACTCAAATGTAAAAGAAAGAGAGCAAATACATCTATAACGTGAAGCTCAAACAATACCTTTCCAAGAGAAAGAAAGGTTAGTGCCTGAAGAGGCTAAGGAAGTAGATAAAGAATATTTTATGAGAGAGACCTAAAGGTTCTGCAAGTGTAGAAATAATACTTGCAACGTTAAAGAGTATAATGAAATCTCAAACAAATTCTAAGGACTGGACATAGTCCAAGGTTAAGGGTGAACCAGTATAAATCGCGGTGTCATATTCTCTAACCCTTATCTCTTTCATTTTCTTGTTGTTAGAAGAATAGATAATAATTTTCGCTGTTGCGTTATTCATCAAATTAACTGAATTGTTTTATAATCATCTGAATTTGTAAAGAAAATCAAGAAGAGTTTAAAGATTGATATCTTAGACGATTTAACACAATTTAACCCCCTACTTGTGTATTCTAAATATTATATGTGATTTCAATATTAACAAGTAATTTACTTCAACATATACATGTTGCCACGTGTCATATTGGTCCATATTTTAATAATTTTTAAAAATTCACCAAAAATTTCAAAATACCCTAAATCTACCAAAATTGCTAAATCATATTTTAATTGCATTTAATAACTCAATTATACTCAGAAAATGTCAATGAATGCATGTACAATCATATGAATGTGCAAAAATGTGCATGGCATATCTAACTTAAGCATGATATGCATGTTCTAATTTCTCAGTAATTTCTCATAATGCATAATTCTAACCTTAACATCGATAACAGGATGTTAAAATTCTCCCCTCCTAACAAAAATTTCATCCTCAAAATTCTTACCTGAATGATCAAATAGGTAGGGGTACTGATTTCTAATATGCTCCATTTCCTATGTGGCTTCCTTATTGAAATGATTCTTCCAAAGGACTTTCACCATTGGGATCACTCGGTTCCTTAGTTGTTTGTTTTGATAGCCAATTATCTTCACTGTTTCTTCAATATAGCTCAGATTATTAGTGACTTCAATCTCCTAAGTCGGTATCATATGAGTTGGACTCAATCGATATTGTCTTTGCATACTCATACGAAACACATTGTGTATCTGAGCCATTTCTGAAGGTAAAGCTAACTTATAAGCCAATGGTCCAATTCTTTCAATTATCTTATATGAACCAATATATTTCGGACTTATGTTATCCTTCTTACCGAATCTCAGCGCACCACTCCAAGGTGATACTCTCATAAATACTCTATGTCCCACCTGGTACTCCATATCTCATTTGTGCTGATCCACATAGCTCTTCTATCTATCTTGTGCTACTTTAATTCTGCTACAAATAAATTTCACTTTGTCAACAGTATCTTGAATCAAATCTGGGCCTTCGACAATTTGTAGACCCTCTTCATCCCAATATAAAAGCGAACAACACTTTCTGCCGCACAATGCCTCATATGTAGCTGTACTGATACTGTTGTGATACTGATTATTGTAGGAAAATTTGATCAAAGCTATATATTGATCCCATGCTCCTTGAAACTCTAGAACACAAGCGCTAAGCATATCCTCAATAGTCTTGATTGTCCTCTCACTCTGACCATCTGTCTAAGGATGAAATGTTTTACTGAAATTTAGCTTTGTACCTAAAGCTGCCTATAAGCTACCCCAAAATCTAAAGATCAATCTAGGATCCCTGTCTAATACAATGGACGTTAGAACCCCATGTAATCTCACAACTTCATTCACATAATACTGAGTTAGCTGATATAGGGAAAAATTTTCTCTCACTGGCAAGAAATGAGCCAACTTCGTCAATCTATTAACGATGACCTAAATAGTATGATGCTTTCTCGGAATCCTCATCAAAACATAATAAAATCCATCATGATTCATTCCCATTTCGACTTTAGAATAGGCAATGAATGTAATTTTCCAACTAAAGCATGATGCTTAACCTTAACCTACTAGCAAGTTATACACCTAGAAACAAACTCTACAACTTACTTCTTCATACCAAGCCACTAGAAATTTTGTTTTAGCATCTTATACATTTTGGTGGTACCAGGATGCATAGCATAAGCTACTAAATATGCTTCCTCCAAAATCTTTGTTTAAGCCACAATGTATCATCTCTCACTTCAAAATCAAAATCCAGATTCACTTTCAACTTCTCAATTATCTTCACAAATTCTGGATCTCTGCTCTGAACCTTTTTAATTCTTTCAATTATAGATCTTAACTTCAACACAGCTATCACTGTTTCATTATGCCCCAAATTAAATTCAACATTCAGTGCTCTCAAATGAAATAGGCTCGGTAACCTTGATAATTGTACTTGAGCTACACTGCTATTGGACTTTCGACTTAATGCATCAGCTACCACATTAGCTTTTCCGGGATGATACTCAATTGTACAATCATAATCTTTCAACAATTCTATATATCTCCTTTGTCTCATATTCAACTCCTTCTAGGTCAACAGATACTATAAACTCTTATGATCAATGAATACCTAAAAGGTTTCTCCATACAAATAGTGTCTCCAAATATTCAAGCAAATACTACTGTAGCAAGTTCTAGATTTGTCTCGATGCATATGCTATTACTTTACCATGCTGCATTAGTACACATCCTAAACCCTGGTGTGAAGCATTACTATACACAACATAACCACCAGAGCCAAATGGAATAGCTAACACTGGTGCCATAGTTAACCGACGCTTTAGCTCCTCAAAACTCCTCTAACAATCATCATTCCATCTGAAAGGCACATTCTTTCTTAGAAGTTTTGTCAGAAGGGTTGAGATCAGTGAAAACCCCTTGACAAACCTTCTATAATAACCAGCTAATCCAAGGAAGCTCTGGATCTTAGACATATTGCTCAGAGCCTCCCACTTCATCACTACTTCTTCTTTCTTTGAGTCTACTTGAATGCCCTGTCCAGACACTATGTGACCCAAGAATACTACTTGATAGAGCCAAAATTCACACTTACTGAACTTGACATATAACTGTTTCTCCCTCATTATCTAGAGAACCAATCTTAGATGTGCAGTATGATCTTCTTTACACTTCCAGTACACTAAAATGTCATCAATAAATACAATCACAAAATGATCTAAATAAGGTTGAAATACCTTATTCATCAAGGTCATAAAAGCTTTTGGGCCATTAGTCAATCCAAACGGCATCACTAAAAACTCAAAGTACCTATATCTTGTTCTAAATGCATTCTTCAGTACATCAGTCTTAGCTATTTTCAACTGATAGTATCCTAATATCAAGTCTAACTTTGTGAATACCTAAGTATCCTCAGTAATGGGTATTTATTCTTAACTACTATCTAATTCAACTGTCGATAACCAATACATAATCTTAGAGTTCCATCCTTCTTCTTTACAAACAATATCAAAGCTCCCCAAGGTGACACACTAGGCTTGATGAAACCCTTATCTAACAATTCTCGCAACTGGGTTTTTAATTGCTTCAGTTCGACAGGTACCATCCTATATGGTGGAATTGATATAGGAGTGGTACCTGGAAAAAGGTTTATGATAAATTCTGTCTCCCTTGCTAGGGGTAAACTTGGTAGTTCTGCAGGAAATACATCCAAAAATTCCTTAAGAACTGGAATATCCTGAATGGTTTGTTAATTCGGAGTATCAACTACATGGGTTAGATAAGCCTTATATCCACATCAAATCAGTTTCAACATACTCATAAATGAAATTAGTCAAGCTAGTAGCGTGACTAACTCCTTGAAACACTACTCGCGGTTGATTAGGGGATTCTAGAATTACTTTCTTGGTATAACAATTCTTTATAGCCCGATGTGCAGTAAGCCAATCCATGCCTAGAATAACATCTATTTCCTTTAACTGCAATACAATCAAATCATCTTCTAACTCCCCTTGATCAATTTGGACTATGCACCTTTTACAAATCTCACCAATCATCGTTGTATTACCCACTGGGGTGCTCACCTCTAACCCACATTTCAATATCTCTTTCTTATAATACAATCTAGATGCCATATTCGGTATGATGAATGAATGTGTAGATCTTGGATATACCAATGCATATGCTTCAATATGAAAACATTTAACACACTTGCAACTACATCTGGAGAGTTCTACACCTCTTGTCTATTAATGACGTAGACGTTGGCCTGAGATTATGACTGACTACTTCGTATCTTAATCCTGACACTGGGCCCTGTTGATTGCGTTTTGCCTCTACCTTTGCCTCTTTGTGTAGATCTGTCAGCTCTACTCTGCTGAACCTTTGTCTCAGTCATTGTTCCTCTTTTGTCTCTAGACTGTGGTCCTAACGTCTTAGGAAAATTTTTGATCAGATAGTCTACAAAGTCACAGCGGAAACAAGATCCCGTTAACCTCCAACATTCGCCACCATGCTTCTTAGCATAGTGTCCACAATCAGGCAACTGCTGATATTGGCTATAGGGCATTTTTCCTCTACCTTGCCTAGACTGAGCAAATCCAACTCCTGATTGGGATCCAGATTGTCTCAATCTAGACTTGAATCGACACGATTTGTTCTTATGCTTTCTGAAGATTCTATTAGAATCAGTTTGAGATTCATCCTGCCTCTTTCCTCTAATCTTCTGTCTATACTTTCCCTAACCATCCTTTAATAACTGTTCAATTTTGATCGAGGCCTCTAGGAGTTTTGTAAAACTACCTAGATTAGAAATCGCTATTTCCATGTTCAAACCATCTACATTTATCTTCCTCAGTTGCGATCAATGCAGTTGCATACCCCATAAACTCATTGAATTTTATCTCATACTCTGCCACTGTGAGTCTGCCTTGCTTCAAGTCTAAAAATTCTTTCATCTTCCAATCCATGTAAATCTTAGGCATATAATTCTCTCAGAATACCCTTAGAAAATCTTCCCAGGTCAAACTACAAGATCTGGTAGTACTACCCAGTACAGTCTTCTATAACTAGTATGAGAGACGTTATAGTAATGAGATCGCATAATCAAATCTTTCATCAGCCTCACAGTCCATCTAGTTGAACACTCTATCCATTCCTTCAAACCACCTTTCTGCCTTAGCCGAGTCTATACTTTTGTAAAAGTCCACAGCCCCATATTTTCTCAGTTTAACATATCTTCTTTCTCACCTTACTGGAATTCTCAGAGGCATTTGAGCAAACTCAGGTACATGAGACTTTACATTGGCTCCAATAGATTCCATGTTAGTTGTCTTTTGAATTTGATCTCCTATGGAGGGTCACCTATAACAAACAAAATTTATGATCACTATTTGAATCTCTCACTATTGATCATATTGTGTCACTAAAGATGCCAAACCATGCTCTGATACCAAATTGCAACATCCCACTACTATAAGGTATATACCCGAACATCCAAAGACATTGAAGTACATATCCTATGATAATGGTATGTTAGAGTAAAACACATATCCAACTTACACATGGCATCATCTAACATAATTAAAAGTCATCAAATTTTAAAACCATTCATTGCATTCATTCACGAAAGCTTACACTGTATTTTACAATCCTTAAACAAGTTCTAAACAAAATTACAACTCTTTTGATGTCAGCTGACAGACCTCCTCTGAGCCATAACTAAGTCCAAAATGTTGCTCTAATCCGATTAGGTCTCCTATCTCATACATGAAAAGTCACGTTGATTTTTCTTTGAGTTTTGGGAACTCAATAAGTGAACCATCATTGATGATTTCACCTAGGTCAAACACATAATATCATATATTTCATATATATTCATTTAGAACATGTATAATCCAAATTCCCATAATCTCAGGGTTTATAATGATTTCATAACTAATATAACACATATATTTACAAATACAAGTGCATATGACACTCCAAATTTGTTATTATTGTTGTGATCGAGTGCATTTCACACATATATACAGATACTGGCCTATTGGATTCTGTCATAACAGAAATCACGGAGCAATGTAGAAGTAGAAAATCACGGAGAAAAGCTCTACATGTAAGCGCTTATATACTGGGTACTCCGGTCACATCGCTGATTGAGGCAAGTTTACATTATTAATTGGCTACACTTTCATAACTGTTAATGCACTTTTTGACTCTTAGTTCACGATTTTGTGCTTAAATTAGTCCCTTATGGTGAGCTTATATTTTATGCAATTTGGTAGTAAAATTGTTGCAAA
>JAOSBK010000205.1:31822825-31833166 GCA_027568895.1 Erythroxylum shatona | reverse complement strand
TCGGGATCAGTTCACGTCTGCATTAGTGTCATTCTGTTCCTGTGAAAATTTGTATTTTCCGCAAAATGATACTGTTAATTCTGAGGGTCCCCAATTGATAAATGTTGTATTGTAATGTGATTACTGAAAGTGTTCAGGCACAGCATTGGGCCCAATTTGGTTTTGACTTCTCGTACTTGTAATAGTTAAATGCTGTGGAGTGTCTTTTATGAGCGAAATTGTATTATGTTTGAAAATGATTTCGTATTAGAACGGGCCCAAATTATTTACTGATATCTGCGCACTCGATTGTTTTTTTTTTAAAAAAAAGAAAAAAAAAGTATTACCGAGTTTTAAACTGCATTGACTGCTCTAGCATACCACCCTCGTGAGGCGCGGGCTCGGATATCACCGTTGATATCGGGTTCAGGTCTTGCGGGAGTGGGAGGCTTCAAGTTAGTTGTCATTTGAGGAGTTTAGATAGAGTGCTTTTGTATAATTTTTCATCTCATATAGAATATTTTGTATAAATAGTGTGAACACAGATAGTTTTTGTATTGTAACTATATGGATGGTATGTAATGAAATGACAATGTAACACATGTTTTATTAATGAAATGAGATATGTTAACATTTTAAATACTTATGTTCTTTATGATGCCACATGAAGTGAATGTAATTGCTCTAGCGTGACATTCTCGTAGGGTATGTGCTCGGATATTCTAAAAAATGTCAAGCATATGTCCTATGGTAGCGAGATGTCAGAAAATCATTGAACCTAAAAGGATGAACATTTCTCTCTGTAGTAAAAAAGGTGAGAATAGGGGTATGATCTGATAAGTGATTAGTGTCAAACTTTGAAAAGAAGTTGGGAAATAAATTCATCCATCTTCAATTTTCCAAAATTTTATCTGATTTATTCTTTATCAAATTTAAACCAGATTGCTTATTGGTCTATGTATAGAAGCAACCTCCCATCAGTACATTAGTACACTAGGCTTCCTTAAAACTTTTGTTAAGTTCTATGCAAGGATTACAAAATGACCTTAGACCTTTAGCTTCCTCAGCTCTTAGTATGAAATTGAAGTCACTTGACAGCATCCATAGGATCGTATTGGAAGTGGCAATTTCTTTGAAATGATTCCATAGAAAATTTCGTTGATATGCACTGTTACATGCATATATGAAGGAGATACATAATCTTAGATTAAGTTATCTAATAGAAACTTCTAAATGGACCATTTGATCAGTTATGCTAGATGAGATGATAATTAAAGCATTAGAGTCGTATAAGAAAAAAATTATGCCATTCAGATGACAGGAAATATTTGAGATGCTTAACACTTAGCTAGAACGTAATTCAGTAGTTTGTAATTCTCCCTCCTTATTCTTGTTTCCAAAATACCAGCCATGATGACTTTGTTCTGCAAGATAATGTCTCTAATAATCAATAGTTTATTAGGGGTGACCACGCATTGTTACGCTAGTCAAAATAAAATAACTAGACTACTATTGTAGCAGTGGTGAGTCTAGGTCGATCCCACAGAGAGTGTGTGTAAAGTTTATGGAATGAAATTAATCGGTGTTTAGGAAAAAAGGGGGGTTTTGGATTTTTGGAATAAGAAAAATAAAATAAAACTAACTAATAAAATAAATTAAGGAAAACATGCAATAAAATGATAAATGTGAGGAATTTGGTAGGGACTCGGTTCTTCGGTTCAATCTCAGCCTACACTTTGACTAAACATATTTTATTAATTTGTTGTTCTTTAACCTCTCCTAGAAATTATTAATCGTGGGTTAATAATTAACCAGAGTTTTCCCTTAGGTTTTGTTTAATCAAGATACGATCGTTAATTAAACCTAACCACTGAACAACCTAGGATACGATTTCTCGATTTAATTAGGCAGTAGCATTATGAATTAGGAAAATTGATTAATCAAGGAAACAACCACATATGATGCGTCATTTAACCTTGGTTATGTTATCCTTAATGATTACAAACCATTAGTCGCTACACATGAATTTCAACATAATAATTACGGATTATATCAAAATTCTAACAATGGGTCTGAAATTAACGATTCAAAGAACGCATTAAAATTATCAATTCACAATACCCAATGGGCTTATACATAAATAATTGAATAATAGTGAAGATCTGACTATCCATACATAATAACCAAATCCATTAAAATAGGACAACACAATCAATTACTAATAAGAGAAAGAAACAACAAAATAATTAAAAAATACTTAACCCGGGTCGTGGGCATGAATGTCACCTCTGAAACCAACGTCGGAAGGCCTAGCCCTTCATGGGTCTTTCTCAAAAAATTGCTTTAGCCCCCATCTAATCCCTAGCCAAAACTCCCTAATTAACGTTTAATTTGTTTCAACCAAACCACACCACTGTTCATGATGTGACAATTTAATGTGGTAGTGTTTAGGTCTTGGCACTGTTCACTCCTCCTAATCTCTTGTGCTGCATCTCTTCTCTAGCTTCTCACTGTTCAATCTTGCAAGCTTCTCTTCACACCTAGCTAGCAAGCCGCAGCAGCCCCACCAGCCCTACGCCTGCTCCCCAGCTACGCTTCTCCTCCTGTGGCTGCTCACTCAACTGCTGCACTGTATATATGATTAGACAATTAAACTTGCCACTCTACTTAAATCCTTCAGTGATGTAGCTTCTGCCCGTGCATTTTTGAATGAAATGCAGCATTTAATGCAGCTACCATCTGCATGAAACATAAACATCTTCTTGTTCTCTTGCAGTGCGTTTCCTTCATTTACACTGTCGTTTTGTCTCTTGCTGTTTCCTTTGGCTGCTTTCCACTTTTCTTGTCTTTTTTTACGAAGCAACCAAAAATAAATGTTCGAAAATGACTCATAAGTGGTGTTTTTGACTCACTTTAATTCCTTTGCTTCCAAATTGTACCTAAAATCATATATGAATTAAAGTGAGTATCTTAAACATTTTCATGTCAATAATTGCAAAGTTTAAATGATTAAATATATAAACAATTAATCACATATCAACTTTCCCTACACTTAGCTTTTTTCTGTCCTCGGGCAAAACATCTAAATTAAGCTCATTGACCGAAAACATTGACTCAATTTCTATATTTTTCCCATACTATATAATCACAAGCAAAGTTGAGTTATTTTCAAAAATCATAGTAAGAGATCAACATTCCAAGCATTTACTCATGATCAATCAACATTTAATATCTTTAAAAACTGAGCAATCTAATGGTAGGCTCAAAAAATGTGTTGAATGAAAATATATCCATGGGTACACTCAACACCATTTATGATCATGATAATCCACAACTTTGCATATCATTTCATTTCTCCACCACTAAAATTCACATGCCAAATCATGAATCAAAGGACTTTTCAAGGTTGTAATATGGGCAAAGGTAAGGTGAGATATATTTGGGTCAAGTAGCATGAAAGTCATCAAAGCTAGTGAAACAAAGCAACACTCATCACAAACTGGGTATCGTTAGCTATGATGAATGCAACATTTATATTTCACAATCCCATTCAGCTCTCATAAGCAAATCGTATAAAGCATATATCAATCTGAAGGAATCACTCATACAATTTATGTCAATGAAATCATAAGAGTGAACCTTCCAAGCCAACATCTACCTTATATTCAACATACTCAAATAACATATTCATTACAACTCTAGGAAGATGCATAAACCATAAACAACTTTTCGACACATATGCAATTCCTCCTTGATACATTTATTTTAAACAATGTTTTTTTCATTTTTTTTCCTTTTTTTCTTTCTTTTCCTTATAAAATTAAAATAAACTACATCAACATGGGAATTTCAATTATAAGACATAAAATAACATCCCAGCATTATAACCAACCCTCACATATGTATACCCCCATACTTAAAATTTTGTACATCCACAAACTCAACAGTCATAAATGTTTCACTAGCTTTATGACTTGGGTAGGACATTTGGTTAAGTTTAAAATCATAAAATGTGGTTTATACAAAAAAAAGCTAAAGCTTAAAGGGGTTTATTAAGGGAAAAATCATGTCGATAGGGTAGATTATTTGTCCAATGTAGTTTATGAAAAAACAAAGAATGCCTAATCATATCCATGTTAATACATGTGATAAAATGTGGTCTTGAATATAAATTCAACGCAAAATCAAGATGTACATGTCATAAAGGTCACACATTATCAAAAGACAATGAGACTGATCTAGATGTGTCAGTCAAATATGGCTCAAAATCTCACCGGCTTTGTCTACCATCAGTCACTACTCTTCCAAAGATAATGCATATCGACCAATCACAAGAGCAAAAGTACATGCTGAAGTTGCTATGAAATTCTCTAGTCAAAACACACTCTAATCATGATTATATAATCCCAGAAGCAATAGAAAACGACAAAATGTTTGTTTCATTTGTTTTATTCTTTCTATCATTTTGATTGAAAACTTAAAACAAGTAAAACAAACAAATTCAAAAACACACATGCATATAAAAAGTAATGCAAAAATGTAAAGGAAAAGAAATTTACATCCCTTAGGTTGCCTCCTAAGAAGCGCCTTTGTTTAGGGCGCTAGCTTGACTCTTTCTTCTCCTCACATGACAAAATTGTGATCTTTAAGTATCACATGTGGCTCATCCACGCGGGATAGTTCTGGATAGGGCCTTAGTTGATCATCATCCTCCTTCAGCGTCCTCCCTATCCTCAGCTTCTTAATCTCGACTGAGTCCATACACTCTGGAAATATTTTGAACATCTCTTCAACTTTTTCTTCATCATTCAATTCCTCTAATTTGTTTTGTAAAGGCAAAGAGTTAGTTTCAAAAATAATCATAAACTCAGTACTTACCTTTGAGCTACAAGATATGTCCTTTGCGACTTCGAGCTCCTTCTCAACCTCTTCGGCACAAACAATTTGTTGAGGGTTGATCTTAAAATTGTCAAGCTCCTCTTCACTTTGCAATGTTTCCATACAAATGTCCATTGGGTACACCTCGGGTTGATACGGTTGCTCCTCTTCGCTTTGCGATTCTAGGCTATCAAGACTTATTGCCATCTGACCCATTAGGTGTTCCATCCTCTGTTGGCTTGTTTTTGTCTTTTGTCAAAATTTTTACAACTGCTGCTACGTATCCTGTTGAAATTGTAAAGTGTTAGCAGCTAGATTATTAACAAGTTTTTCTAAAGATGCACCTGAATCGTGTTGGCTCTCCGAATCTTGGGCATTAGACCATGTGTTTTTCAGAAATTGCCCTCCATCCTTCTGGAATTGTAGAGTATTCTACTGCAATTGCAAAATCAACGTTTCCAAAGATGGATCGGAGTAATGATAGGAAGCTTTTGGTCTATACAAGAATTGTTGTGTGTCTTGCAAACTATCATGGAAGTAATTATGATGATTATCCCATCCATAAAAAAAGTTAGGTTGATCAGTCCAAACATTGTTATAGGATTGAGGATATGAGTTATAAAAGAAATTACTTCTGTCCATATCGATTTTTTTAAAACACGAAATAAAAAATAGAAAGATCACAAAATAACAGAAAAGAAACCACTTATGAACAAATATACACAAAAAACCAATTAAATCACAAACAAAAACTAAAACATTGCACTCCCCGACAATGGGGCCAAAATTTGACCGCGCGTCATTACGCTAGTCAAAATAAAATAACTAGACTACTACTATAGCAGTGGCGAGTCTAGGTTGATCCCACAGAGAGTGTGTGTTAAATTTATGGAATGAAATTAATCAATGTTTAGGAAAAAGGGGGGTTTTGGATTTTGAAAGAAGAAAATAAAATGAAACTAACTAATTAAAAATAAATTAAAGAAAACATGAAAAAAGATGATAAAGGTGGGGAATTCGGTAGGGACCCAGTTCTTTGGTTCAATCTCGGCCTACACCCTGACTAAGAATATTTTATTAATTTGTTGCTCTTTAACCTCTCATAGCAACTATTAATCGTGGGTTAATAATTAACTCGAGTTTTTCCTTAGGTTTTGTTTAATCAAGATACAATCATCAATTAAACCTAACCACTGAACAACCTAGGATACGATTTCTAGATTTAATTAGGCAGTAGCATTACAAATTAGGAAAACCGATTAATCAAGGCAACAACCACATACGATGTGTCATTTAACCTAGATCATGTTATCTCTAATGATTATAAATCATTAGTCGCTTCATATGAATTTCAACATAATAATTATGAATTATATCAAAATTCTAGTAATGGGTTTGAAATTAACGATTCAAAAAATGTATTAAAATCATCAATTCACAATATCCAATGGGTTTATACACAAATAATTGACTAATACTGAAAATTCGATTATCCATACACAATAACCAAATGTATTAAAATAGGATAACACAATTAATTCCTAATGAGAGAAAGAAACAACAAAATAATTAAAAAATACTTAACCCAGTCGTCGACGTGAATGTCACCTCCGAACTGATGTTGGAAGGCCTAGCCTTTCATGGGTCTTTCTGGAAAATTGCTTCAGCCCCCATCTATTCCCTAGACAAAATTCCTTAATTAATGCTTAATTCGTTTCAACTTAACCACATCACTGTTCATGATGTGACAATTTAATGTGGTATTGTTTGGGTCTTGGCATTGTTCACTCTTCCTAATCTCTTATGCCGCAGCTCTTCTCTAGCTTCTCACTGTTCAATCTTGCAAGCTTCTCTTCACACCTGAGCTAGCAAGTCGTAGCAGCCACACTAGCCTTGCGCCTGCGCCTCAGCTGTGCTTCTCCTCTTGTGGCTGCTCACTCAGCTGCCGCATTGTATATATGATTAGACAATTAAACTTGCCACTCTACTTAAATCCTTTTGTGCTGTAGGTTCTACTTGTGCATTTTTGAATGAACTGCACGCTATGCGTTTGGAACGCTCCATTTAATGCAACAACCATCTGTGTTAAACACAGACATCTTCTGCATGAAACGCAGACGTCTTCTGTGTTGTTCTCTTGCTGTGCGTTTCCTTCATTTACACTGTCGTTTTGTCTCTTGCTATTTCCTTTGGCTGCTTTTCACTTTTCTTGTCTTTTTTTTTTTTTTTCATGAAGACAAGCAAAAATAAATGTTCAGAAAATGACTCATAAGTGGTGCTTTCGACTCACTTTAATTCCTTTGCTTTCAAATTATACCTAAAATCGTATATGAATTAAAGTGAGTATCTTAAACATTTTCATGTCAACAATTGCTAAGTTTAAATGATTAAATATATCAACAATTAG
Organism: Erythroxylum shatona; assembly: GCA_027568895.1. Lineage (NCBI taxonomy): Eukaryota > Viridiplantae > Streptophyta > Magnoliopsida > Malpighiales > Erythroxylaceae > Erythroxylum > Erythroxylum shatona. The sequence goes on along the minus strand of JAOSBK010000205.1, from coordinate 31,825,902 downwards.
ACACATATTAGTAGGACATTTAGTTTTTAGTTTTGAGTAGAAGCCATGATAATTGCAGTTTGATGGTTCTAGCATAGAGAAGTTGATTAGTGTTAGGGTAGTCATAACTACATCAAATGGGCCAAAAAAATCTTCTCTCCCTCAAATGGACTTCCTATGTACTAATACTTTGGTGGAATATGAAAGCTTGAAAATTGGACTAGAACTTCTAGTTGATCTTAGAGCCAAATAAGTTCTCATCAAGGACATTCTTAACTAGTGTTATGCTAAGTGGAAGGAGAATATAAGTGGTTAAGTTTGACTTTGTCACCCTCTTATATTGTTGTTGATTAATTGCTAGAATTCTTTGGTGAAGTAAAATTTTTGCATCTAGGATGAAAATGTCCATATAATGGTCCCACCTATCCATTTCCAAAAGGGGAATTTTCCTAGAATTTTTTGATATTGATAAAGAAATCACCCATAATTGGAAAGTGGAGATCAAAGATTTCCTAGAAAATCCTAGCAATAAAGTGCCTTACAAACTTAAATGACGGGCACTTAATTTTATATTGATCAAAGGAGTCTTATTTCGTTAAAGTAATGACAAACTTTTTTAAAGATGCCATGGGATGCCTGAGGCATTAATAGTGATGAGACAAGTTCATGAGGAGATAAGTGGTGTACATCAATTTGGAATAAATATGAGATGACTTATATAATGACATGGTTACTATTAGCAATTAATCTTAAAATGTTATATATCTTATGCCAAAATCTATAAAGAATGTAAGAAAATATAGAAGAATTTAATGAATCCCTACTTTCGAGTTACATTATATAATCAAACCATTGCTATTTAGAGGCTAAGCCATATATCTTGGTGGAAAGATATAACCATCATCTTTAAAAGGCCATAATTTCATTCTATTGGCACATATTGTGTTACTAAATGAATGGTAGCTTAGCCTTTTGGAAAAAAGTTGATTAAATATAAATAGTTAAATTCATTAAGGAATAGATTACTCATAAATTTGGAATTTATAAATTGATAACAATTGATCAAGGAACCATGCTCACAAGTTAGGAAGTTAGAGATTTTGAAAAAGATTATAGGATAAAATTGTTAAATTGAACTCCATATTATGCTAAAACTAATGGTTAAGCTAAATCATCAAACAAAATAATTATTGAAATCCTAGAAAAATATTCAATGAGAATCCTAAAGAATGGTATAAAATTCTACCTCAAACCTTGTGGATGTATCATACTTTTAAACGTACTACTACAAAAATTAGCCCATTCACTTTAGCTTAGAGATATGATGTTGTTGTTTGTTTGGAAGTGGTGATTTTACCATTGAGAGTAGCCAAGTAAAACACTTTAAAAGGATCTAAGTACTTAATAGTAATGTTAATGGAATTAGAGAAATTAAATGAAGTGTGACATCAAGCATTGAATAACATGATTGTTCAAAAGGAAAATGTAGTGAATTTTTACAACAAAAGAATTCATATACAGGGGATCTCATATGGTAGTTAATCCTATCACCTTGAACAAAAGATAGAGAATGGGGGAAATGGTCATAGACCTTGTGAAGGGATATTTAGAATTTATAAGAGTTAGTACCTAATGGTTATCTAGTTTATAAGGTAAAACTCATAGGCACTTTATCAATGGGAATTATTTAAAGGCTTATGTACCTATGTTTTTTGAAAGGCCAAGTACAATGGAACAAGTGTGAATTCTTAAAATTAAATAATGTTAGTTAAAAATAAAAATTTAGGAATAAATTTTTAAACCCACATAAGACTAACCAAAGGTTGACAAATTGAAAAAAGGAAGAAAAGTTCAAAGTCGGTTTAAGTCTAAAGACCAAAATTTACCCCATTGGTTGATACATGAAACATGGTCCTCTTTAGCTTACTAAACCCACTATTTTTAGAAGATGAGTTCGTCCTTCTATAACACTAATGACTTCCTAACTCCTCATCCCTTTGCCTAACCTTATGAAACTTCTGATGAAGCTATTGTTCATCTTATTTGAGAGCTTCTCCTTCACCTTAATCAGTTTAATAGCCTATTTAATCTATTCGATGAGGCTTAATTTTTTGGAGTATATGACATCGTGGAAGGAATTCTTGAAGGAAGTGAAGATTTTTTCAACTTTTTCAAGAATTCCACCAATAGTTAGACAAATGAGTTATAGAGGCAACATAGGATAACATGCTCAAAAAAGAATTACGTTAAATCTTAGTCAATAATTGCAACTCTTATTTGGTAGTGAGTCTCAAAGATTCTTTGACCCTTAATAGTTCCTTATAATTAATTGTTAGTGCAGTGTTAGAGGGAATGTTATGAGAGAGATCTAAGAAATATAGGTCAATGATTTCTTCTAAAGTCATTGCTATAGTCTAGACATCTCTTGCGTATAAGACACAAAATAATTTATTAAAAGGCTAGCATATTAGCAGGTAGAATACAAGAATTCTTGTTTTATCCTTAGCGAAGTATCCTTAATGATCTTTAAGCCAGGAGAATTCCTAGTTTTTCTAGATTCTAGCTCAAGATGAAGGGAAGCAGCAAGAAGGTCTATCATCATCTCATCTACGAAAGGGAGATTAAAAGTGGAAAGAAAGGTAAAGTAGTAAAAGAAAGTTCCATACCATAGCTAATATCCTCAACAAACTTTTTAGAAGTGGAAGAAGTCTTCTCTATGGGAAGGGTATCTTTAGTCCTAGGAATTGTAGTCTCTGTTGCTTCAAACAATTTGGTGGAGGGATAAGTGGACTTCCTACTAAAACTTTTTAGAATTGAAGTTTCAACTTTCTTAGAAGTAGAAGTTATTGACGACTTCTCTTTGGGCTTTCTTTTCTTTTTAATAAGTAGATTTGCTTTCTTCTCTACTCTCAACATCTAAGATTATAAAATATGTAATGATAAAAGTTAGGAATGAATGTTAAGGAACCAAAAATACTTAAATCAAAGGGAACACCTTTAAGTGGGGGTGTTCAAAAAAACCCGTGAACCTGTGAACCGGACCTGAACCGCATGAACCGAACCTGTAAATAAGGTTAACCGAACCTGAGTTTAGGTTC
>JAOSBK010000205.1:31779224-31797348 GCA_027568895.1 Erythroxylum shatona | reverse complement strand
TGTATGAGAAAGTATGTGTGTGTGTGTGAATCGAATTATGTATAGATGTTGGGATCGGGTCCGAATTTTTGGGAGCTTACCGCAGCGAGCCAGTCCTTCGCCGCGGCGCAGCCCATTGGTGACCGCCACGGCGCGAGGCCGCCTCTTTTTCTTTCCGCTGCTGTTTTCCTTCTGATTGGAATGTTTTCGAACCTTCCTTCACGCGCCCCTACCCGGTGCCCTGAGGGGCCACCTCGGAATAGGGATCCGGGACCCGGGCCCAACAGAATTGACAAGGAAGATCAGAAGTTTGTATGGACTAAGTAGTGTCAAAACAGTTTTGCAAAATTTAAGAGTAGGCTCACAACTACACCGATTTTGACTTTGCCTTCGGGTAATGGTGGATATACAGTGTATAGTGATGCCTCAAGGAAGGGATTGGGCTATGTGTTGACGCAAGGAGATAAAGTGAATGCTTATGCTTCCAAACAATTGAAGCCTTATGAGATGAATTATCTTACCCATGATTTGGAGTTAGCAGCAATAGTTTTTGCCTTGAAGATTTGGAGACATTATCTATATGGAGATCAAATGAAGATTTTTACAGATATAAAAGTCTCAAGTATTTATTTTGCCAAAAGGAACTAAATTTGAGACAGAGAAGATGGTTAGAGTTGCTTAAGGATTATAACCTATTAATTGAGTATCATCCAAGCAAGGTAAATGTGGTGGCTGATGCTTTGGGTAGGAAATCCTCAATAGCCCACATTCAAATGGTTTATTTGCCATTATTGGAAGAGATGGCTAAGTTAAAAATAAGCCTAAAATAAGAGGAGCCTGATTGTATCATTGCAAATTTTAGAGTGAGATGATCCTCAGGGAAAAGGTTAAAGAGTTATAAGCACAAGATGCAGAATTGAGCAAGCTTTAAGAAGAATCTTAGAATGGTAAGAAGTCCGAAGTGATAGTGAGAGATGATGGACTTATGGTTGTAGGAAACAGACTTTGTATTCCGAATGTCAAGGAGGCAAAGGATGAGATACTTAACGAGGCACATAATACACCTTATACTATGCACCCAAGTAGCACCAAGATGTACAGAGATTTGAAAGAGCATTTTTAGTGGAAAGGCATGAAGAGGGATGTAGCAGAATATAGAAGTAAGTGTCTAGTGTGTCAGCAAGTCAAGGCTGAACACTAGGCACCCTCAGGAAAGTTAACGCCATTGTCCATTCCTGAATGGAAGTGACAAAGGGTGACTGTGGATTTTCTAATGGCTTTGCCCAAGACTAGTAGGAAGTATGATGTCATATGGGTTATTGTTGATCATTTGACAAAGTCAACCCATTTTTTGGCAGTTAAATAGACTAATTGTCTGCATGTGCTAGCAATGAAGTATATTGATGAGATAGTAAGATTACATGGGATTCTAGATTCCATAGTTTCTGAAAGGGATCTTTGATTCAATTCAAGATTCTAGGGAAGCTTACAAGAGGTTTTGAGAATTAAGTTTCACTTTAGTACAGCTTTCCATCCACGGATTAATGGACAATCAGAGAGGAGAATAAAGATATTGGAGGCAATATTAAGAGCTTATGTTATGGATTTTAAAAGTGCGTGGGATGAGCATTTTCCATTGGTCAAATTCGCTTACAATAATTTGTACCATTCGAGCATTTAGATGGCTCCTTATGAAGTGTTATATGGAAGAAGACGTAGAACTCCGATATGTTGGGATGAGGAAGGAAAAAGGAAACCGATCGGATCAGAGTAACTCCAGATGACAGTTGACAAGGTCAATCTGGTTAAGCAACGGCTTAAAGCAACACAGGATAGAATGAAGAGCTATACTGATGCACACTGAAAGGAAATGGAGTATGAAGTCGGTGAGAAAGTCTTTCTTAAGACACCTCCTTGGAAAGGAGTCATAAGATTTGACAAGAAAGGCAAGTTGAGTCCAAGATATGTGGGTCCTTATGAAATTTTTGAGAGGATTGGATCGTTAGCTTATAGGTTAGCGTTGCCATCAGAATTATCGCAGATACATGATATTTTTCATGTTTCCATGTTGAGGGAGTATAGATCGGATGCCTCTTATATCATTTAGACTACTGAGGTTCAGTTGCGAGATGATTTGACTTATAAAGAGACTTTAGTGTAGATCTTGGACATTAAAGAGAAGGTCCTCAGGAGCAAGACAGTTCAGCTAGTCAAGGTTCTGTGGAGAAATCATTCTGTAGAAGAGGCCACGTGAAAGCCCTTAGAGGCCATGAAAGAGAAGTATCCACATCTCTTTGATGACTCAGGTAATAATTTTGAGGATGAAATTCTTTAAGAGGAGGAGAAATGTTGGCCCCTAAATTTTTTTCTTTCATTAAGTATGATTTGAATGAATTATGAGGTTTTGATGGATTAAATTTTTGGAGTTAATTATTATGTCATAGTTAGTAGAATTTATTGCATTGATTAATAGAATTAAAGTGTTAAGATAATAAGAATGTACCAAGGGCAAAATTGGCAAATCACTTAAGGTTAAAAGACACATGGCTTAAATTAAGGGCAAAGTGGACCTTTCACATTTATTAAGAGTGTAGATTAGAAGAAGAAGAATTGTGAATAAGGGAGAGAAAGAAGGAGAGTGTCATGGTAGGGAGAGTAAAAGAAGAGAAAAACTAGGGTTTTTAGAGATCTTGAAGAGTTTGAAAATTTTGAAGCTGAATCAAGTAAGTACAAGCATCATTTTTCTTGATTTGATGAATGAAGCATATTTATATGATAGTTAGAAGTGAAATGGGGTTGAATAGAGTAAGAATCAGGAAACATTTGGGAGAAGAGTCTCATTTCTATGAAAGTTTACCACAGCCAATTTTTTAGTTCGCCACGTCGAAGTCTCCTTAGTTCTCTGCGACGAACTTTTTGGTTCGCCGCTGTGAAGTTTTTCCTATACAACTTGAATATGCTTCAGTATTTTAGGCATAACTTCTTTTGTAATTATCCAAATGGAGTGATTTTTTATTAGAGTAAACTAGAGACATAGGGCTATGATTTGTCTAAGAAATTGAGTTTTAATTCAGTCTCCAAAAATTCCAATTTTTAGATGGAAGTTGATAATAGAATATTGTTTCAGTTTAAGAATAGTCCAAAAATGTTTGGGGCATAACTTTCAGATTACTAAATCAAATTGAATAATTTTAGTCTCATTAGAATCTTAAGACAATGGGGAACATTTTTCTAGAGAAAGTGTTATCAAATTTCTTCATTTACCTGATCATAATGATCATAGAAAATTCGACCAAAAGTTTGAATTTTTTAAAGGGGCATAGTACAATTTTAGCATGTTTTTATTATTAAAGTTTTATGAATTTTTCCTTTGAATTTGGATTGCATGGAAGATTGGTTTGTATTAGGAAACCAAGAAAACCCTATCCAAGAGCAAGAGGAAGCGCACAATTGAGCTTGGATTTTTAAGTGAAATTAGGTGGGTAATGTATTTGTAGTTATTGTGTGATTAGGCAAATTCTTACCTATATGTGTGTATGCTTAAATTACATGAAATTGAATTGTTATGAATGTTGAAAATACATGATGAATTGTGATTATGTTATACCTTGAAAAAAGTTATAACATTTTGTATAAACAAAAAAAGAAAAAGCATGAAAGTTGAGCATGATTATGTACTTTTGTTTGGAAGAGTGGAACCATTTCGTTCGTCACGTGCATATTGACAAGAGCCTTCTCCAAGTTGCCCGTTTGTGACATATGAGATCCAAAAAGTGGATTCATTTAGTCCATGGAGTAAACTTCGGTTTCTCCATTTTGTTTCCATACAACCCTAGAGCCACTTGTTTGTGCATTTACATCTTTGAATTGTCAAGTATGATGCATTTGAATATTATGTGTTATGCATTAATTTGCTTAATTATGAGTTCTTGAACTATATTGATTAATGATTGAATTGCTAGAATAAATTTGAGAATACTTGAATTGCTATATATATATATATGTTATCGATGGCTATGAATATATTAGCCACTGAGCTATATAGCTCAACCCACTATTTTCACTCCTCAGGTGCAGAACAAGATGACAGTTGATCTTTGCAAAGTATCGAAAACTCCAAGATAGTTAGAGACTTTTGTACTAAGTTAGTGGCTATTTTGGATAGCTTTAAAGGCATATCAACTTTGAGCATCCTTATGTATTTTATTTTAAACTTTGATATGTATGATGATATGTAAGTGAAGTTTGTATGAACACTTTTAGATTTATTAACGAAATGAAGAATGGAAGTTTCTTTTGAGTATGTCCATATTTACCTTGTGGTTAAGTTGGATGGTTAGAATTGAATGTATAAATTAGTATATGTGTCTAGTATGTGCAAAGTGTGTTTCAATGTTGGAGTATGGGTTTCGGATTTTGGGAGTTCGCCGCGGTGAATTTCTCTTGAGGGGTGTTTACTGCAGTGAACATTTTGTTGCCACAGCAAACCCACCACCTTACACACTGCAGATCATTTGAATTTGAATCCTTTCGACCCTACCTTCGCGTGATCCTTACTCGACGACCTCGAGCGGTCGCCTTGGAGTAAGGGAACAGGACCTAGATCCAACATTGTTTGGTACCAGAGATATAGTTGGACTCTAGAAACGGGGTCTAACAGGACCTCTCTAGATTCTACGTCTAAGCTAGATTTCTACTGGATGATATTGTTATTATTGTTGTTGTTGACTAGTTATCATATACAAACCCAAACATGAGGACATCTAACTAAATTAGAAAAAAGAAATAAAAAATCCTTAAATATTAAATGTCTACATAGTTTAAAACATAAGTTGAATTATGTTGCATGCATTTTTAGGCCATAGAAAACCCTTTATTATTGTGTGTAAAATTATTGAATGCAAAGTCTTTAAATTTCCTTATCATGCATCTTGTTTCACTTGGTTAATTCATGCTAATATCTAAATAGTATCGGTAGGTTTTCTCAGTTTTAATACACAATACTCTATAGAATTTCCTAACAAAAATCCATAATAGTCAAAGACTCCTAAGCTGAATGATCATAAATCTAATTTTCTCTCTATCATCTCTTACAAGATATCATATGGGTGCTCTAATAGCTAGGTGAATCCAAATATGTTGAATAGATTGTTGAGGATAAATTAGGCTAAGAAGGAAAGACTTATAAGAAACGTCAAAAATAAATAACCAAAGTGCACATAGAAGCTAAAAATCACCTAATTGATTAAAAAGTTTCAACATATATTGGAATCTTAGGTTGGGAAGAGCAACTTTGTAACAAAATGTCCTTCTGGTAAAGTAACCCCCCTACATTTAAGAATTGAGGTTTGTTTTTTAATCTCTTCTATATGAAAAATGAGCGTTCACTAAATTATAATCAAATCATACAATTGTAAAACAATCACTGAAACCATGTTAAATCATCGTGTTCTTCCAAAATTGTAGATACAATAAGTAGACAAAAGAATTCATTTAAATAAATCATAAATTGACAAATTGTTCCTTTACGTTAGAGATTTTGACCATTATTAAATACAATTGGCAAGATCTTAAATCCTAGTACTAATAGGATATTCATTTTCATATTGCTCGCCAAGATATATTGAAAGTTGCAGAACCATTTCATGTCAAAAAAAAGAATGAAGTTCAAGAAAGAATTTGCAGCTCATATGGTACAATAGGAATGGCAAGAATCATATATGGATTACAACTACCTCAAAACAATATGAAAGATCATTTACGTTTCACATAGAGAAAATCATCACCAACAGTGACAATAAGAACCTCAGGAGGTCCTCTGAAGAGAAGGGTTTCACTTTACAGAGCATTCAATAATCCAATAAGACAATGCAGATGCAAAGGCTCACCAAGCAACAGTGAGGATGAAGTAATACTTATAAGTGCAATGCAAGAGGAGGGGATAAAAAGACACTATCAAACCATGTCTCTCAATAGTTAAAATAAAGGAATACATCTAGTTCATAACTCTTAAACACCATAACATAATTGATCTTAGAATTTCCTTCAAATTTCTTCAAACCCCAACATACTCAATTCAATATAGTTTCTCTTAAAATTTACTAGGCAATTGCCTTATTATAAAACTATCTATAACCACTTTACTCAGCTTCTATTGCTTGATTTCGTAGAATAATGGGTAAGCTTGAAATAAGAAAAGAATACCTATAAAATGAGTAGTGAAGGAGGCAATTAGTGAAGAGAGGAAAATTGTTTAGAGAATGGAGGAAGGAAGCGATTGCGATAAAGAGGTGGATTGGAGGAATATTAGGTGAAGAACAAAATTTTGGGAGACTATTAATTAAAGAAGGAAGATTGGAAGACTATCTCTTGCGAACTCTAAAGGAGTATAAAACGACATCATTTAATACACTTAATAAAGGCCGGGTTTCAAATCGGACAACTTGAGTCTGAACTTGATCAAACTAGGTCAGTTTAGGCTTTTATGCCAAGCCTATGTCAAACTCAGCCTATTCATGTTAAAAGCTAATGAAACCCAAATCCATTTAGGCATGCCAAAGCCTAATTAAGTCTATTCAAATAAGTTAAAACCAAATTAAGACCATCCAGCCTACTAAAAGCTCAAACAAGCCTTCCCAACTTGTTAAAGATCAGTGAAGCCCTTTTTTGTTAAGTCAAAACTCTATTTGCCTTATTAGCAAATAAAAAGTCTTTCTTATTCAAAATCAAAGGCCTTTTAATCCAACAAAATGCATATTTCATTTAAAATATATTTAATTTTAAGTCCATTACATTTAAATAATTTTATTCTATCCTTTTAAAATCAAGCCCATTATTTAGTTTAGGGCTATTTCATTCAAGTTTTAAGGAAAAAGTGAGTGTTTAACTATAAACTTTAAAAGCACTTTTAAAGTAGAAATAGCTTTTTTAAAAGCTTAAATACAGTTTTTTCAAAAGCTAAAATTTGAAGCTTTTCCAAAAAGCCCCAAATTTTAGCTTTTTTAGGAAGCTAATTGTGTGTTACTTACGTAAGGCCAACTCTCTCGTCTGGAAAACTATGTCGTCTTCTAAATCTTCTCTCTACCCGGAAGTCATCAGCTCCAAGCTAGAACCTATCTGTACTTCTTCTCAGTCTTCGGCTTCGTTGTATCATTCTTTAGACACCAAAGACTTGGCCGACGAGTTCTTTAGTTCTAGGGCTATGAGAAGAGTTAAAAGGTTCGAGTTTTTTGTTTTGTCTTTTTGTTTATGCATAGTCAGGACAGAGTTTCTATTTCTTTGATTTCGTTTGAGTTTAATGATTAAATTGGAGTAGTTTTGTTACTGTCGTTCTTTTTTATATATGGTTTATCTTTTGAGTGGAAGGCTTATTGTAATTGCGGATGGGTAATTGCAGGGTTAAGAAGATGACAAAAATGTCTGAGAAAATGGCTACCGGGATCCTTTCTGGAGGGGTGAAAGTTTCTGGCTTTTTCACAAGTTCGATTGTGAACTCTAAAGCGGGCAAGAAATTCTTCAGTCTCTTGCCTGGGGAGATTGTTCTTGCTTCTTTGGATGGGTTTAGTAAATTTCTCATGCCTCACTCTTTCACATGTTTTAACATGCTGGCTCTTTACTGTAACTTCTTATGTCTGAAACTTCTGAGGAAGGCAGAACTGGAACATTTGTAGTGAGCTCTTTCCACTACAAATGTTGTCAAAGCTTAAATATCAAAGGAATATGAGATGACTATCTTAGAATTAACGTTTTCCTTTCTTGGTTTGGAAGTGTGGTCAAGTAAAATCTTCATTAGTTAATGCAAATGTGCCAAAAAATCTTGAAAAAAAATCATATGGATGGGAGTAAATCCTGTGACACTCTTATATGTAATATATTGTAATTTGTATATTGTTTAGTATACTTTAAATATTATTTAGCATAAATAATTTTAGTATAAAATAAAATATAGTTAAAATTAATAAAAGTGCCTTTTATTTTTATGTTGCCAAACAGTCTACTGTATGAAGTTCTTTTAAAAAAACTATTTTTTTAATTGATAGCCCAACAGTCAACAGACTTTTTAAAAAAGCTCTTCTCAGAAAAGCTCTACTGACAAAAGCTCTACTAATAAAAGCTCTACTGATATAAGCTCATTTAAATAGGCTCTAAGTATAAGAGGTCCTTACAAGAATGAGAATATCAAACAATATAGCACGACGAAAATGTTTAGTCAAGAGCATTAAGCAAGCTACAATGATGACTTTTGAGAAAACAACATTTTCAGATAAAAGATAAAGCACAAGCAAAACGGATCGTTTGACAAATATGAGGAAAGCGTAGATTGCGTCTTAGCTCATTCATTCAAACCTACCAAATTATGGTTGCCTGTCTAGCGACCTTTGGATCCGATAGCAAAGCTACAATCAAAGAGTGATTCATGGTCATCTCTTGAATATCATCCCACGTTTTGGATCAGACTTATTCTCATAGTGTACAGAGTCAACAGGCACATGTAAAGGGGAATGACTCCACTTTCCAGGTACTTTCATTCAAAGTTTACAATCTACTCTTTTAATCAATAGTAAGCCATTTCTACACGTTAATTAATTGATTCTCCATGAAGAGGCCAGACTAAGGTTAACTCCTTTTGACCTTGTAGAATATAATAGTTTCTCTCTAATTCCACCGATTAATGAGATGAGTACCTTTTTTCTGGAACGAGCTTTGTTTTGAAATTGTCTGTGTTTCTCTCTCACCATATCTCCTTGATGGAGGAGGCGAAGGAGATGATATAAATATGTTTGTTGTATCTAGAAGTATGGTTCAACTTTAGGAGCCATTTGAGTGCTTCTGTGAAGGTTATACCTGCATTAGAAATTAGTCACAACTCCTATATCTCCTCCCATATAAATTGAGAAAACGGGTATTGAAAGAATAGGTGATTCCTTGATTCTTCCTCTATCTCACATAGAACACAGACAGTATTGGTAGTAATGAAGTGCATTATGTCCATTGTGCTTAACTTATTAAGCATAGTAAGCCGTAGAAGAATAGAGTAACTAGGCATGAGTGACTTATGCCAAATGATATGAAACCATATCTGCCTTCAGTTGTTCTGATTCTGCACTTTCTGAATCTTGCAATGTTGAAGGTGTTTGGAGGTAGGTTGAGACATTGGAATACATCCTCCTTTAGGTTTGGTTGGTAGTTAGGGTTCAAGTACTGCAAATTTGATGGAATGTTCCATTAGCCCCTTAACAAGATGGAGTTAACTTTTGAGCTGATAGGAAATCCATTCCAAAACTGAAGAGCTTAGGAAGATCTAATTAGGGGGCCTTTACTTGTCCAATTATCAAACCATAGATATGCCTTTTCACCATTTCCAATCTTACAAGACACTAAAAGTTCTAAGGTAGGTCTTAACTTCAATAGATGGATCAAGGGTCAAGAGAAGGAAGGTTTTACAGGGATAGACCAAAGGCTAGATCCTTTTAAGATATAGCTATGAAACCATCGGATCCATAAAGATTTCTTTTCCAATAGGATATTCCATAGATTTTTGATCAATGTTGATTTATTAAAAGTGGCAATAGGAATAGATCCTAATCCCCCCTCTTCTTTCCTTTTGCAAACTTCTTACTAATGAACCTTAAGAAAGTGACTGTCTGAGTTTAAGTTTCCCCACAAAAATCTTCTAAAAAGCTTCTTAATGGTTTTGATTACACCTGTAGTTAATGATATGTTTGAGGAATAGTAAATATGAAGGGAATTTAGAATAGATTTAATGAGTTGCAATCTCCCACCAAAAGAGAGAACCTTATTAGACCATATATCCAATCTTCTCTGTATTTTTTCTATCAAGGGAAAGCATTCAGTGAATTGAATTCTTTTTGTGGTAATATGTAAACCTAGATGAGTCAAAGGAGTTGGCTTCCTTCTCATCCCTGTGATTGCAAAGATACTATTTTATATCATAGTAACACTAGCAGCTAGGATGTAATTACTTTTTGTAAGATTAATCTCCAAACCTGAAAGGTCTTTGAATATAGATAGTGTCGACATGAGTAATTCAATAGATTTCCCATGGGCTTTGGAAAAAAGCAACAAATCATCCGTAAACCATAAATTGTTAAGCCCTACCCTTTTGCATTTACTATGAAATTTGTAGTCCTTGCTATTACCCACTTTCTGTTGGATCAACTGGCTTAGGACTTCCATGCATATGATGAAGAGATAAGGGGAGATGAGTTCTCCTTGTCTTAAACCTCTTGCACTCTTAAAGATATCAGTTGAGGTACCATTAACAAGAATATAGTAGGGAGGAGTGGTGATATAAGCCTCAAACCATCTAATAAACTCCTTAGGGAAACCCAAAATTCTTAAGGTCTGAAGGATAAAATCCCATTCCACATGATCAAAAGCTTTTTTGAAATCCACTTTAATGATACAATTAGGAGGGTTGTTCTTCATTTGATACCCTTTCATCAGTTCTTGGACTATAGAAATATTATCCCTAATTCTTCTACCATATAAGAAAACACTTTGATTATCAGAGATCAAAGAATCCAAGACTAGTTTCAGCCTATTTGCTAAACTTTTAGAAATAACCTTGTAAAGGAAGTTGGTGTATACGATAGGCTTATAGTCATCCAATGAAGAGGATTTAAGAATCAAACAAATATGAGTTTTATTGGCATCCTTTAATATAACCCTCTAGAGAATAATTCCAAAATAGCTCTTTTAATCATAGGACCAGTTTCCTGTCATCTCTTTTGAAAGAAGTATCCATTAAATCCATCGAGCCCTGGAGATTTATTAGGATGCATTTCAAACACTACCTCTTCTATTTCCTTCTCTTCCACTGGTTTAATGATGGTTGTTGCTTGTTGCTGAGAGATCTTGTTATGAATAAAGGAGCACAGAGGGATAGTATTTGCTTAAGTACGAGAAAAGCCATATAAACTCTTAAAAAATCTCTCTGCTTCTTTTAGAAGGTCTTTTTGTTGAGAAATTTCCTCTCCACCTTGTAATTTAAAGGAGAGTATTATATTTGCATTTCTACCGGCTAAAATGGAGTTAAAGAAAAAATTTGAACACCTTTCACAATCTTTTAGCCAACTCACTTTGGCTCGTTGTTCTATAAGATTGTTATGATCTCTGGCTTTTGATAAATAAGACATCAGTAAAGTCCTCTTAGTACTCAATAAGATAGAATTTATAGGATCCAAATCAAGCTCATGTTGTATAACCTGCAGATCTTCCCTAGCTTTGGTAACGACTTGCTGTGTTGAAGAGGATCTTCTACTCATTAGAATTTTCATCTCCCTGTTGATAGCTTTAAGCTTCTGATTCCAAATAAATCATTGTGTTCCCTCCACCATAACCTGCAAACCTTTTTGAAGAGCATCAGAAAACCCATCATCATCAATCAACAGGTTGTTAAGCCTGAAAGGACCTTTTCTACTCTGGTGTTGAAGGAGATTCTCTATTTGCATAGGTGTATGATCTGAAAAATAAAGGGTCAAGAAAAGTAGACACACTAATAGGAAACTTTGCAATCCAAGCTTTGTTCACCAATGTCCGATATAGTTTTTTCCTCAAAGCCCATCTTCCAGTCTGTTTGTTACTCTAGGTGTAGAAGTGACCCTGAGCCTTTAAGTCAAAGACTTTAAGTTTACCCGCACAGTCATTGAAGTCAGCTGAGAAGTTTCTCAAATTATAATTTCCTTCAGCTTCAGTTCTATATAAAGTTGAATTGAAGTCTCCACATAAAAGCCATGGTCCATTAACAATTTTCTGGAAGTCTATTAAGCTAGCCCATAAAAGTTTCGTCTGTAAAACATGATTAGCACCATAGATAAAAGAGCAAAAGATGTCAACATTTACCTAAAGAAGTTTATATTTCAGGTGAATAGATTGCATCTCTGTGACCAAAACATGAACATCCTCCAAAGAAGGATCATATCTAATAATAATTCTCCCATACCTGTGGGCTTGATGTTTGGAAATAAATTTTCCTCTAGAACCCAGTTTATTCAAGGGACCGAAATTCTCAATTCTGTTTATAGTTTCAAAAAGAGCAAAAATCTATAGTTCTGTGTTATATACAAAATCCCTTAAAGCTGAAAGTTTTTTAGGACAATTGATCTGCCTCACATTCCATGTAATGATTTTTATAAATCAAAAGATTTTATTTTTGGAGCCCTTCTTTTTGCTCCTGTTGGATTTCCTTTTGGTAGTTGTCAAAAATTCTCCAATAATAGGATCATTATCCTTATTGTCCACAGTAGGAGGATAACTGTTTTCCTTCTGAACAAAACCATTAGAATTGTCATTAGGGTTCATAATAGTTCATACACATTGGTCTCCTTACCCATACTGGTAGCTTTTGCATCAGCAGTCACCTCTAATGCATTTTCTCTAGCAATATCTTCGACAATGACTTTTTTCCACCATCAGTTGCAACCAATAATCCTTTCCTAGCACTTGCTATAACATTTTCCTTATGTCGTTCATCTGTACTGATGCCGTTTTACACCCATGATGGGTCTAAACGTCATCTTGGAAGAATAACCACTAATGGTGGTTATTCATCGCTGATATATAAAGGCAAGACTATGACAACGTTTAAGAGTGAGGATAACTTACTGTGTGTAATTGTGTCTGGAACAAACGCTGGGCATTTGGTTTTGCAGAAAAGAAAAACATTCATTCTACGATCTTTAATCAGTGGCATATAACAACTCATTAAGTATGTATGATTTGTTTTTCCACGCATATATAATCGATCCTATGATATATGATCTGTTCATTAGAACTAATAAAGAAGATCTTAAGAGCAAAACAAGCTGCAACAATATATGGAGCAAGATACAGACCTGACACTCCTGATAATCCTGGTGTTCACGTAAGTTACTGATACTATAATTAGTTATTAATTATCATGTAAAAGTCAAATCTATATTATGTTTAAAAGATGGGATAAAAGATAATTGTTTTACATAAGTAAGAATGGTAAATTTTAGTTCATGTTGACTAGTGCCTAAGCAATCCAAACATCAATATAACATCCAACTAAAAATAAATCAACTCAGCGTAACATCCAGGCATCCCAATAAGCCTGAATTGAAGCTGCATTTCAAGCATTAGTTCCTTAGAATGAGCTTAACCTACCAACCTGTCCTCATACTATCTGGGGTGTTTCCCTCCTCAATTTTCTTTACCTTTAGCTAAGTTCCTCTATCTACCATGTGCTAACCTCCAATCATACTTTAAAACAAGTCTTTTGCATATCATATATCATTTAAATTTTTCATAATAGATAATAATTAACTATAAGAATAAGTTTACGAAATTATCACTAAAATAATTATTACAAAATTATTAATCTAGTTATTAACAATAAATATAAATATTTTTATTTCTTAATTTTGAATATTTATGTTTTTCTGTGAAATGTGAAAATTTTAAGATGGGTTTGCGATATGAAAAAATAAATTGAAATTTTTTATTAAGCTTAAAGTAGGATGGTAATCTGAATATTAATATTCAGATGTTTTGTAATAAAAATTTCTGTAATGAAAATAAGTTTTCTATACTTGTGGTATTTAATTTAGTTGTAAAATTTAAATTGTATTGATTGCATGTACAGTACGCAGTACTTCACACAAATATAGAAAATGGCAAATACCATGGAGGTTCATACATTCCTACCGTTTATAAACCACCAGTACAAGGTTCTCAATTCAGTGCTAGTCACGTGTTGGTTCGAAATGGAGCATAGAAGCTGGGTGGATAGTAAGTCTATTTCATAACTCTGTATTAGAGTCGAATATTATACTTTTACGTTATATTTTCTTAATCAAACTCATCAACAAAGAACATCTCAGTTGAAAACATTTTTCTATTTTAACTATCCTTTTCTTATTGTATCAGGTGAATCCAAGCCTCTACAAGGATAATTTAACTCGAGGTTTTGTATACACAAATGTTAGTTCAACTTCAATCATCGTGCCTTGAGACACATATATTTGATTTAATTATTAAAAGAATTGTCTAATTTTAAGTTGTAATAATGGATGTTTACAGGCTGGACAATTACATTGTTTCAATGTATACTGTCCAGGATATATAATTGATCATCCAGACGTACCTATGTTATTATTGCTCCAGTTTCTACACGAGGAGGTCCAATTTACTTCTGGGAAATGTCGATATATAGGGTACGTCTCGCAACTTCATTGAGAAGAATTTAATTAATAAAATTATTCAATTTTTTTTCTAAGTTATTTATGATTATATCCCCAATTATGAAACAGGAACAACACAACGGAAACTGGCTTTTTTTTAACCCAAAAAAAATGGAAACTGGCTTTTTAGTATAAATTTCAACGGAGAACTTACAGAAATAGGATATTGGCCACATGATATTTTCACTTCAGGTTTGGGAGAGATTGCTACATATGTAGAGTGGGGCGGGGAAGTATCAGTCCAGTAGATCAATCCACTCCACCAATGGGCTCTGGCGGCAAATATCTTAATGATTTACGGAGAGATTCATATGGCAAGCACGTTAAATACGTAAATGAGAATCACGAAGTCGTTGATGCTGATAATCTAGCTCCTTTCGTAGATACCGATTGCTATTACTTGGTCAATACGGGCAATGTTGGGGATTTCCTTTTTTTAAAAAAAATACAAAGGGGGGTATACAATTAGCTTAAACCTTGTGAGTACAAAACTCCTTGCGCATCTCTGCGGATAAGCTCCTGGATGCCTAGGGGGGGCTCTTGGAGGATATGGAGGCCTGAGCGAAGAATGTCTGTAAGGGCTGTCAAACTGTCAGCGCACTGGTTCCCTTCTTAGAAAACATGCTGGAAATGAACCTCCCAGTCCCAAAAGGAAAGCTCCCGAATACCTGTCACCAAAAAGAGATCCTCAATGAGAACAAAATTCGGATCGGAAAGAATATTAATGATCTCGAGGAAGTCCACTTCAACGACTACTCTGCGATAACCCAGTTCTCAGGCCAGCGAAAGGTCGGAGAACATGCCCCACAGCTCAACCATAAGAGGCGAGCCCTTACCGAGGTTTTGTTGAAACCCCCCACACCAGTTGTCGTGACAATCACGGATTAATCCACTCGCAGACCCCTGAGGGGATCCATGCTTCACTGCGCCATTAGAATTGACCTTAACCCAACCCTCCAGGGGTTTAGTCCAACCTACTAGGGTGCCCACAGGAGTAGGCTGATTCGGAAACACACTGAGTTCCAACACCTGGGCTCGCCTAATCCAGTCCACGTAGTCCAGGATGATACGGTGACCCTCGACAGGCCAAACAAATCCAGGCTCAAACAGACTACTGTTACGTCACTTCCAGAGGAACCAGTAGCCGACCCCAAATATAATGGCCCACGCAGCTTGTTGCACCAGCTCAGGCTTGTTGAGATTACGAGCTAGACACTCCTTGGACGATAGCTCAAAAAAACCCGAACCGAGCACCGCTTTGGGAAAGTGAAACCAAAAAGCAGACGCCTGTGAACAGTCCCGCAGCACATGAATCGTAGTCTCCGTAGTACCACAGACAGGACACCGTTTATCAAGGGCAATATGGCATGCCACTCTCTGTTGATTCGTCATAAGTTTTTGGTTGGAGACTAACCAAAGAAATGATCTGATCCGTTATGGGCCGGCCCATTTCTAAATAATCTCTCACAGCTTATTACGGGCCACTCGGGGACAGGCCTCAATAATCTCATAAGCAAACGCAACAGTGAAATGCCCATGGGTGGTGGGGCCCCATCTGGGAACATCCTCCCCTGCGGTCCCTATCGGAGGTCCCAATGAAGCAAGAGCCATACAAACAGCCAACGAAAGGTACTGTTGAAAAGCCTCCCAACTCCAATCGCCCGTCTCCTGCGTAAGGGAAGCGACCGTAGCAAACCGAATGCTATCGGGGACCGGCGAGACAGCAAGCTGGATAAGAGGGCCCCATCCTTCCAGCCAGTGATCCAAGCAAAAAAGGGCGCTTCTCCCATTGCCTAACGTCCAAGAGAGACCTTGACGAACAACATGCCAGGTAGCCGAAAGTCCCCTCCATAAGCTAGAAGGCCCGAGTCGGGATATGGTGAGAGGAATCGGGTGAGTGCCTAGTCTATGTTTGTTCCGAAGGACTTGGACCCACAACGCATAGGGTTTTGTGCGCAGATCCCAACCCAGTTTAGCCAACAATGCATCATTGGTAACTCGAATACGTTTGAGCCCCAGGCCTCCTTCAGCTTTAGGCTGGCAAACTGTTTTCCAGTTAACAAGGTGGACTTTTCGGGAATCCAGTGTAGATCCCCAGATAAAGTCCCTCATAAGTCTTTCTAGATCATCACATAATTGGCACGGGAGACGAACCGTCTGCATCGTAAAGATAGGGATCGAAGCTATCACAGCCTGGGTGAGAGTAATCCACCCCGCGAAGGACAACATCTTCGCCCACCATCCGGATAATTTCTGTTGGACATGATCCAGAATGTGTTGATATGTGCGTCAGGAAATCCACTCATGGATCAAAGGAACCCTGAGGTATCTGACCAGATTATTAGTATTGACGACCTGAAGGTCGTGACTAAGTTGTTGAGCAGTGTCCTGGGGCACATTACGAGAAAAGAAGATCCGAGTTTTGGGGTAGCTAACCTGCTGAACAGATGCTAGACAGAAGGCCTCCAGGGTATGAGCTATGACTCTCGTTTGGGATTCCTCAGCTTCCGCAAAAAGCACAAGGTCATCCGCAAAGAAAAGGTGCGAGATAGGGGGCCTGTGTGACCAAGACGGATCGGTTTCAAGGCTTCACAACGAACCTCCTGAGCTATGAGGTGCCCGAGGTGCTCCATACAGAGTATAAACAGGTAGGGCGAAAGGGGGTCGCCTTGCCGGATGCCTCGCGAGGGCTGAAAAGACTCAATGGGAGTCCCTTGCCAAGCTACTTGGAAGGAAGTAGTCGTCACACACTATATAATGACCTAGATAAGGTTGTCGGGAAGGCCAATGTCGAGCAGAGTGTCCTGGATAAACTGCCAGTGGAACCGGTCATAAGCTTTCTCGAGGTCCACCTTCAAGGCAAGGAACCTTGTACGCCCCGTCTTCTTCTGCATAGAATGGATAACTTCCTGAGCGACAATAATATTATCCGTGATATGCCGGCCCAAGATAAAACTCATTGGTTGACTGCTACAAGATGGTCCATATGCGCTTTCAGACGATTCACCACCACTTTAGCGATGACCTTATAGAGGACGGTACACAGGCTTATCGGACGAAATTGAGAAATCTGGATCAGAGAAGGGGTTTTAGGGATGAGCACCAGCATGGTGCGATTTAACTCCTAGTCCCACAGTTCCATGCGGAAAACCCTCTAGATAAAGGTCACCACAGCCGGCCCAAGAGTTCCCCATTGGTTCTGGAAGAAGAGGGCATTATAGTCGTCCACTCCCAGGGCTTTTTTAGGACTCATGGCAAACACCGCATTCCTGATTTCAGTCTCCTGGACCGGGCGAGCGAGATCCTAGACTTACGCTCCTGAGAGGGGCGGGAATGCGTTCGAAACCAGGAGGGTGAAAGGGGGTGCTCGGTATGTTGGACCCCGAGCCTTTCTATTAAATGAGAAATTGTTGGCGATTATTCATGTGTAGAAAAAAAGGAAAATTCTTGAACTTGAAGTGAAATAGAAAAGATGGCTTAGACACAAGATGGGTTATATATGATATGTTGGAAGTTAAAAGCTGGAAAATGTATATGTTCATTGAGTATGCTTTGGTGTTTTAGCCATAACTTTTGCTCTAGTTATCCAAATGAGATGATTTTTGATTTGGATTAAACTAAGGAGATAAGGATACAATTTGTCTGACGAAATCAAGTTTTTATTCGGTCTCTAAGAATGTCAATTTTTGGATGGAAATTAAGCACAGAATAATGTTTCAGTACAAAGACAGTCCGAATTGTATAGAGTATAACTTTTGGACTATGGAACCAAATTGAACGATTTTAATGTCATTGGAAAATTGAGACAATGAGGAACATTTTTCTAGAAGGAAGTGCTATCAAATTCCTTCAATTGCATGATTAGAATAAGGTCTTGATTTTTGGAAGGAGTTAAGCATGATTTTAAATAATTTTGA
>JAOSBK010000205.1:31764267-31775536 GCA_027568895.1 Erythroxylum shatona | reverse complement strand
AAAATTTTCATCTTATTTATTATATTCCGGTTTGATAGCGGTTCACTACCGGTTGAACCTCTAAACCTTAAACTTTTTCTTGGACCGATTCGATGTCCGGTCCGATTTTTAAAACATTGTCTGTATATACACACACGAAGTACAGACAACCATTTGATAAGTTGTTGTCTTATAATAGTCATGGGTGGTAATATCATTTTATATTGAAGAGGATGCACGTGCTTTAGTCTCGTATGATAAGACAAATACAGTTTTCAAGTAAAAAATACCATTGCACATAAAAAACCACACCGCTGGTCTTCGTCCTCCTCTTCCCTGGTAGTTTTTGTTTTTTTTCAACAAAAAAAATCCTAAAGAGAACACATAACTCTTCTGGCTTCGGAAAACTAAAAAACAACTTAAAACGAAGAAACAAAACCAGCAACTTTTTGAAGACCATTCAAAAGAAAACGAGAAAGAAAGGGAAAAAAATACCATTGTAAGCATCAGTTTTCACAGTTGTAGAATACTTATTTTTCCATGAATACAGTCATCTTCCCAAACGCATGCATATAACATAAACAAAGATTTAACCATGCTCTGATACTAATGTTAGAAATTAATAAATCAAAAACATAGCCACAAAGATTATGTTATATACAGGATCGATTGTATATACATATATGTTATATACAGGATCGATTGTATATGCATAGAAAACGAAAAACACATACTTGATTAATCGTTATATTCCACCAATTAAAGAATGCAAATATCTCCTACTTTTGTTTTCTGGAAAACCTCTGAGAAGGTAGAAAGAACTAGCATAAAAAAAAACTAAATACTCAGAGTTTATTTTTTTTAATCTCAAAACGTTACGTTTATATATCTTTTTGTGAACTACTATTATTCATGCATGATGACTATTAGACTCATCATGGGTGTAAAAAAGCCATCAGGAAATGTGATTGAGTATTCCGTTAATAACATCTATGAACTGTAAATTACTTACACAACTAAAAGACGATATTATACAGACATAAATACATATATACATACATATTTATATATATACACATTTAACATTTATATCATAGACAGCTAGACATCCCGGTACTGTCCATAAAGTTTACCGATTAGCTTCTCATGATAATAGACATATATGTTAATTTTTATATTAGTTGGGAATTGAAAACCATAAGAGGAGTTATTCCATATGAATTTTGCTATAAATCGATGGCGCACAGATGTCAAATGTGAATCTTGATAGTTACGGATTTATCAAAGACATTAGCTAGCAATTCGTGCAAAAATGAGTACAAATTGTTATTATGTAAAGTCATTCATAACAAATGTGTTAATGGCGTTAATAGTTCCTCTTACGATATAATAAGAACAGAAGAACGTTTCTATTATAGAAACATATATGCTTCAGTGCTGAGTGATGGAAAACCAATTTACTTTTTCGTAACTTGGTTTGTCATGTCAGTTTTTGGAATTTAGCAGTTGCAGAATATACTGCAAATCATTGAGATAGAGTTATTAACCAACCTTGTTGACAGCCTATCATGGTGTTGAGACACAAACGTATGCATTGGATGTGGTAAATTAATGATCTCTGCAAGATATGGTTCTGCTTCATTTATCAGACTCTGAAGGCAAATTTTCTACATCTTGGCTGAGGACCAAGGTGTTAAAAGATTGGAAAGGTTTAGAGGTAAGATACTACGATCTTTACTTAGTGTGCTTGACTGTAGCAGTGGTCGGATAAATTTAAATTTACACAATCTGAAATTGCTCTAAAGATTTCCGTTCTGATAACTTATAAATGCAATGCAAAAAAACCTTCGTTCGATGGTAAGAGGCTAACTTTGTGGGGAGATCAATTACGGAAGTGGGACATAACTACTTTCCCATTATTGCGTAACATAATTCGGTGCCACTGAAATGGAAATGTTTATAACATTAACGTACTTCGTTCTCAATTAAATTGAAATTTGGGAAAACTCGTGAAGTTTGTCTTTCGAAGAAATAAGATCCTAGCATAAAAGTTTTGTCCAAGATTGGCTTCGTGATAACGTGACAAGGTTTGCTTCTGTTTTTAGTTGTCTGTTGCTCCATGAGGGCTTGTTTGTTTTGCTAGTTGAGGTAGTTTCTGGTTTATTGGGTTCCTTGTCAGCTGATAGTGTTTGGTGATTAGGGTACTGGTGGAGGTTTAGTTCCTTGTACTGCTGCATGTGTCCTAAACCAAGTAGTCCTCGTTCGTTCAGGTGGAGCATAGCTTTTGCTTGAGATGTAGTGCCTCCTTGCACTAGGTTCGTGAACTTCTTGTATATATTTTCTCTTTTATAAATTTTACTGATTTATCCAAAAAAAAATTTAAGAAAAATACCCTTTTGGTGTCTCCTACAAATTAATCAATCGTTCATAAATATGTAACATCCTTGGATCTCAGTAAAATTTGGAAAGGGTTGTACCGGAAATAAAATATAAAAGGATTTGGTAAAGATCAGTAACTTTTGGCCTGATCATCTGTAAATACATGATCAAATTAGTTTAAACATTTCAGGAACATTGCATAAAAGAAGAGAAGAGCTGCAAATGAGTTCCTCCATCCCAGAAATATGCCTTACTGAGATACATGTCTCCATGTCTAACCTTGTTTATTTCTTAAATAGCAATTAAAATGTATTAAAGTTTGAAAAGCATATCTTAACCAATTCACACTTGTTAAAATAGGTTAAAAGCAACTCATTCACGATCAAGAATTTATGTTAAAAGATATATCACTCAGCCAGATTTCGAAACCTCAATTTCATTATAACTAAATTCTCATTTGTTACTTAACATATACAAAATATAAAGGTGCAGGTTCCATGCTTAGAAACATATATGATGACCACAACCTTAGCTCAATTATGCAGTTGGGTCATACATGGCCGACCTCTATTATCTAAGGTCTCCCCAGTTTAAGTCTCAACAGTAACATCAATGGAACTTTTCTGTTAATTCCTCTCTTGGCAATTGTCTCATCATCACTCAAATTCTTTATAGATATTATTGAAGAATAATTGAGCATTTGTCCTCTAACTATTGGTTATTACGAGATCAGTCATTTCAAACTGATCTTGTTCCTGTCACTATGAGGGAGCAAGATCCTCTGTCCAGTTTTATGGTGTTTTATTGTATCCAGTGAATCTCAGTCATTCATTTATGTGTGTCCCATGTAGGCTCCACATAAATAAACGTAGAGCCTGCATAAATAAATGACTGAGATTTACTGGATACAATAAGATACCATAAAAATTGGACAGAGAATCTAGACTCCACTACGAGCGGCCGACCAAGACACCTTTGACCATCTTTTCTCTGCTCCTTAATCCAATTTATTTTGTAAGATTGTTATTTTTGGACCTTTCTGGTATATTTTGTTTCATTGCCACGAATTTTGATCTTTAGTCCTCAACAATCAACAACTTAAACCAATCAAGTCAAAGCCCCAAATCATCCTGGTTCATGTCCAAAACCATTAAATCTATTATCCCCCATTACAAGGAATTGAAATGGACAAGATCGGACCATTAGAATTTGAGAACTTGGATAGATGCTCCCCGTACTGGGGACTTCACGTCATTTTAGAGAAGAAGAGCAATATATGTTTATATATAGGTAAGATTCTTCAGAGATCTTTCCATATTTGTCAATGAAGACGTGCTACAAACAGACAAGTAATTTTCATCAGACGAAGTATAGAAGAGATTAAGATATACATTCCTGACTCAGATACTTTGAATGCTCTAAAGCTGTGTGAAGAATAGCATGCATCAACTGTTCATATATAGCGACGTGTGCATAACTGCAATCAGATCAGGGTGCAGTGGGACCTTTAAGATATTGTACAAGTCAAATTTACCAGCGTTCCCGAGGCGATGGAGGTCAGCTAGCGTAGTTGTCTGACTACGTGTACATTTTTGTGTTGGGGTGTAGATATATAGAGTTTGGCAGGTAGGCACCCACCAACGAACACTGTCCAGTGAAGTGGGCTAATAATTAGGTTTGCAAGTGATTAGAAAAAATTTCAAGGGAAGGTTCCGGACTTTAGTTTAAATACGTTCTTCTAATTGTGGGATTTAGTTTAACTTATACGGTGTTTTAATTATAAGATATAGTTTAATTTAATATAAAATGTTAACTTTATACGGTCTTCTAATTGTAAGATTTAGTTTAACTTGACATAAAATTAATATATATGGTCTTTTAATTGTAGGATTTAGATTAACTTAATATAAAATATTAAATTTATATTGTAAACTAAAATTGGTAACCTCCCTTAAGCTAGGTCAAATTTTAATTGAACCTAATTTTTTAAATTTAAATTTTAAGTTAAACTCAAATTTGCATATATTAAATTTAATTCGGCTCGAACCTTATAAGTCCAGTTTCTTTATTTTTTATTATTTGATTACTTTATATTTCTAACCTTAATAACCACTCTTTCTTGCTTTAATGTTGACTAGGATCTTTATTTTTTAATTTTTATGACTTCTTTTTTTTCTCATTATTTAGATTGTTTATTTATTTTTTCTCTTTATTTCATGGAATATTTAAAGTAATTTTTCCCATTCTATCCCCTCTTTTAAGTTAGTTATCCATTGAACCCTTTTTCTTAGTTATTGACTTCTCTTCATTTGTGTCACTTTTTCCATGTTGTCCTTTATTTTCTCTAGTCCTTGATTTGTCTTTTCTCCGAGTGCAAAAGTTGCTTCATCGCCATATCTTAAAAGTTATTGTTGTTAATTCTAATGAGAAGTAGACTAAAAACCCTTGCATCATTTCTTTATTGTTACTTTTGATAAGCAAACTGTAAGTGAGGTGACGAAACACTCTTAATAGCTCTTACTTCGTCATTTCTTTTGAATTGGGTCAGGGTCTAAATTATTTGAAACTTAATCAAGCTTAGTCTAATGTCAAAAATCTTTAATTTGTTTAAACTCAAATTAGAAAAAAGATTTGAGTCAGTTGTAACCCATAGATAATCCAAACTCGATCCAACATATTGTTATCTTTAATTAATTGAGAGATATATGCAAACTTGTTTATGTCAATCTGATTTGAGGGAGAAATACCCTAGGGCTTTATGATAATAACAAAATTATAGCTAAAATTATTGTCCATATATATATACTATAATTTTGTTATTATTAGCTATAATTTTGTTATTATCATAAAGCCCTAAGGTTTGTAAGATGCAAGTGATGCCAACTATTATAAATTCCCAGTATTATATTTTTGTTAAGGTAAATGGGTTAATTTGAACCATAACTTTGTAATAAAATTTAATTTAAACATAAATTTTTCAAATTGTTTAAAATTAACCCTAAATTTTTTAAAAAATTCAATTTCAACTTTGATATAACAGTCATGTCATCGATCCATTAAAATTTTTACTATAATATTTTTATTATTTTTATGGCTTTTTTGTCAATTATGCTTCCTAGTTAATAAAAGGGGCCAACAAATAGACATTCCTTGTCTCTTGCCTAGACGTAGCTTTCATTACCTATTGCCAAAGCTAAACCAATTGTAATCAAAATGATGATAGTCATTGAAAACTTCTTCGATTTCTTAGGGCTAAGGATTGTTGGTTGAAATTCTTATAGTGATTGAGTTGGAGTTAGAAAATTAAGCTTTATGAAGGTAATGAGCCTCCATAAAGATCTATGTACTTAGTGAATGGCAATGTTGAGAACTTTGCTAGAATGTTGAGGATATAATCATTTAGATTGTTATAAGAGATATTGAAGCTTCTCAGATTAAGAAGCTCTAGACCTAACAAAATCACCTAAGAAATGATTATTCTATAGAAAAAGTTAAACCAAATTGGTCAAATTGTTAACGAAGAAATGAATAGAACTTGAAGTTAGGAGAGTCTGTTGAGTGGGTTGATTGGAGTAGATTCGATGAGGCGAACACTAGGAAGGCAAAGAATGCCAATGAAGGAGTTGGTTGAGTCGCAAGTGACACCTACCCAGACACAAGCTAACTGAGATGAATTCAATTGAAGGCAATTAGAGTGAGGGGCTTGAGAGAGGGTAGTACATGCTTGTCTTTTACGTGTCTTAATAGAACTCCAAAAATATTATTATCCTGACCTAGTACTAATGCAACAAGAAGAAGAAGCTTAACAAAGAAATCAAAAGTGATAATAATGGAATATAGAAACAAAGAACAATAAATAGTTAGAATTCTAATTTTTATAGAGCTGTATTTTTTACAAGCAATATAGAACTACATTCAAAGAGGGCTTTATTTGTGAACACTTTTTGTTAACTAGGATGTTCAATTTACAAAATGTAATAAAAAAAGAAAGAGAGGTTTGCTGAGAGCATGATGTAAGAGAGAGCGACAACTGAGAATCTACTACTTCGAAGATCACCGATGATAATTTTGGCCCCTCCTCCATGGCTGCTTCTTCTTCTTCTTCTCCACCGTCTACTTCTCGCTCACCCCTCTCCCAAATCCATTTGCCTTCTCATAGGAAATCCCCATCATCTCCTTCCGCAAGACCTTATTCCCAAAGCACTGACCCAAACCACCCAACTCTTACCCCTGTTTAGATAGTTGAATAATTCGACCCATGAACAAACTGGTCTAGAGGTTCCCTTACCCTCTCAAGATTGCGGAGCTTCGGTGAAATCTCTTCAAAGAACCTGGAAATAGGTTGTAGCTGACTCAGTGGAGGAACCTTTAACTGTCAAGGAGCTGGCTTTCTACTCCACAGAGGTTAAGGATGAACAAATTCTTGTTATCTCACCACCTGAGTTAGCACTCAAAGGAGCAACCAAATTTTGGCGCTCTCTGATCTAATTCTTCATTAGTAAGCAACTTGCGTTTCCAGTCGTGCACCAAGCACTATCTAAATCCTTGTTAGCATGTGGTTTGTTTAAATTCTGGTGACTAGCTTAAACAAGTTTTTATTTAAGTTTGATTTGGAATGTGGTATGAATGAGGTGCTAGAGAAGGGCCCTTGGCATATCCAAGGGAAGCCTTGTTCTTACGCAGAAGGAGTTTGAATGCAGGGGAATAAGAGGATATTAAGTATGCCCCTGTCTGGATAAGGTTTCATAATATTCCATATGAATATTGGATCAATGAGGGATTGAGTAAGATTACTAGTGCATTTGGAAAACCTCTACTCATAGATTCCTATATAGCCCGAATTTCTAGGATCCTCTATGCTCGAATGTGTGTTGAATTAAAATTGGAGAGGAGCTGACCTTTGTCCTTTGAACGAACTACCTATAATGAAGAGGGACAAGTGACATTTAGTGAGATTGAAATCAAATATGAATGGAAACCTCAAAAGGTTATATAGAAGAGAGTTTGGAAACCTACTAGTCGTATGTTTGAGACTGGGACTCAATAGGAATTGGACAAAGAGAATTGCTCACTTCCTATATGTGACAATCAACAGAAGGGGGGAGATGAGGAGAAAACTCCAAAGAAAGAACAAGTTAGTCCTCAAGGAAGCAAAATTGCTGAAAATCTAAATGAGTAAAGCAAAGGCGAAGAAATGCAACAACCTCAGGATGATTCTAATGGAAGTCTCGAAGATGCTGATTGTCTTGGTGTAAGCAAAGCAGGTAATTCTAGTGCCTCTCCTAAATCTGATGTGGTTCTTAATAATTCAAATGATTCTTAGAGTCAGGGTTTATTGGAAGGGGCAGAGGGGGTTTTTACCATTAGGAAAAGCAGAAAATCTAGAAGAAAACAATATCTGTAGGTCTTATCTTGTTTATAGAATTATAGTTCTAGGTTTTTGGAATATTAGAGGTCTTAACAAAAATAAAAAAACAGTTAGCTGTCAGGTCTCATCTGAGAATGATGTCTGTTTCTTTTGTGTGTTTGATAGAATCTAAAATCAAGTCTCAATTCCTTTTGAATAATATTTGCTCTTCTTTTGTTCTTAAATGGCATTTTTGTAGTAACTTAGATCAAGCTTCATATGCTAGGTTAGTGGTAGCTTGAAACTCTGATAAATTCTTTTGTGCTCTTCTTATTACTACTAATCAGATGATCCTTTTAGAGGTGACTACTATAAATTGTGTTTCTAGTTTCTTTGTTTCTTAAATTTATGGGGAAAATAATGCTAATCATAGGAAAAACCTTTGGTCAACCCTTTCCAATACCAAACTTATTGTTGTAACTCAATCATGGCTTATAGTTGGGGACTTTAATGCCATTGTTTGCACATGAAGCTGAACCTCTTAGCTCCTTAGCTATTAATGAGATGAGAGACTTTAGGAAGTGTGTTGAGGAGTGTGGTGTGTTTGACCTAAACTCTAGTGGTTTAGATTTTACATGGTCTAATAAGTAATATGGCGAATTCCACATAGCTAGAAGACTAGACAGAGCGCTTATCAATTCGGAGTGGAGTTCTCAGTTTCCTAAAACCTTTGGTGAAATTCTTAATCCTAATATTTTAGACCATTCCCCTATAGTGATAAAGTCCTTAAACGTCCAAAAGAAGAGATCCTCTCTTTTTAGGTTTTTCAAATTTCCTAGTCTTACAGCCAAATTTCCTTTAGATAGTAGAAGAGGCTTGGAATTCGCAGATTCGAGGGACCCCTATGTTTTTTGTTGTGTCTAAGCTCAAACTAGTCAAAAATGATCTTAAATCCCTAAACTGAAATCAAATTGGCGATATTAATGTCAGAGTTTAGACATGTTAAGCTACCCTCAATAACATCTGAGACCAAATGAGATTTTTGCCTAATAGGACTCATCTGGCTGTTGAAGAACATGAGGTTATAACCAATTTGTTTAAGAATTTAAATGACCAAGAATCTTTCTACAAACAATCTTCCTATGTCAAGTGGCTTAGAGAGGGGGATAGGAACACCAGATTCTTCTATAACTCCATCTTGTCAAATAGGAATAGAAACAGTATTCACTCCTTGTTGGGAAGTAACAACCATAAGATTATTAAGTTAGAAGAAATTCAACAATACTTTTTGAATTTCTTTCAAGACGCTATTGGTATAAGAAAAGATCTAGCTCTTTGAAGCGAGTATGTGCTCCCTCTTTTTCCCCATCCGATACCTGAGCACCTTAGAATTAACCTTGTAGTTGAAGTTACTTCGCAGGAGATTATAAAAATCTTCTTTTCTTTCAACCTAAATAAGGCCCCTGGCCTGGATGGCTTTAATGGTTTTTTATTTAAACACACTTGGCATATTATTGGGAATGAAACACTTGGGCAATCCAAGACTTTTTCAATCATGGGAGGCTCCTCAAAGAGCTTTATTCAACTTTTATCTCCCTTATCCCTAAGACATGATTTATAAGGTGATCACAAAAATAATCTCTAATAGATTTAAATAGATTTTGCCCCTCCTTATCAGCCCAAACCAATGTGGATCATTTGGCCATTCAATTGGAAACCATGTCGGGTCTTAAAAGGGGTAATCTTCCTATGAGAAATCTAGGTGTACCTCTTTTAACAGGTAGATTGACTAGCAGAGATTGTATCCCGTTGTTGGATAAAATTAGTGCTAGAGTTAACAAATTATTGGATCCCGTTTTCGGAACCCAACCATTTGGAGACATTTGACGAAGAACAGTACTTGGCCTTGAATATACTAAGCTTGTCGAAGCACAAAGATAGACGAAGCAAAAGACAGACGAAACAAAAGACAGACGAAGTGAAAAGCAGACGAAGCGGAAAGACAGACGAAGCAAAAGACAGACAAAACAAAAGACAAACGAAACAAAAAGTAGACGAAACAGAAAGACAGATGAAGCAAAAGACAGACGGAACAAAAGACAGACGAAGCAAAAAGTAGACGAAGCAGAAAGACAGATGAAGCAAAAGACAGACGAAACAAAAGACAGACTAAGTGAAAAGCAGACGAAGCAGAAAGACAGACAAAGCAAAAGAGAGACGAAACAAAAGAGAGACGAAGTGAAAAAGATAGAAGAAACAAAAGACAGACGAAGTGAAAAGCAGACGAAGCAGAAAGACAGACGAAGCAAAAGACAGATAAAATAAAAGACAGATGAAGTGAAAAGCACACGAAGAGGAAAGACAAACGCAACAAAAGACAGACAAAACAAAAGATAGATGAAGCAAAAAAACAAACGAAGCAGAAAGACAGACGAAGTAAAAGATAGACGAAACAAAAGACAAACGAAGAGAAAAGCAGACGAAGAGAAAAACAGACGAAGAAAAAGATAGACGAAGTGAAAAGAAGATGAAGCAGAAAGATAGACGAAGCAAAAGACTGACGAAGTGAAAAGAAGATGAAGCAGAAAGATAGACGAAGCAAAAGACTGACGAAACAAAAAACAGACGAAGCAAAAATCAGACGAAGCTGAAAGACAGATGAAGTAAAAGACAAACAAAACAAAAGACAGATGAAGTGAAAAGCAGACAAAGCAGAAAGAAAGATGAAGTGGAAAGACAAACGAAGCAAAATACGGACGAAGTGAAAGACAGACGAAACAAAAGTCATAAGACGATGTGAAGTCTTAAGACGATAGCAAGTAAGTAGAAAAATGGAGTCAACTTAAGACGATGCAACTCTTAAGACAAAATGACATCTCCACAGAAGAAGTGTCCATACAGATGACAAAATTTTACAGACAAATGCATCCTTACAGACGATGCATTCATACTGACACAATGTTGTCATCACAGACGATATGACGTCATTACAGATGATTCGTCTTTTACAAATGATACATTTCCTCCTTATGAAGACCATAACTTTTGACCCTGGGTCTAAAGTTCCTATACTATATATTGATTCGAAAGATAGAAAAATAAGCTATAACTTCCCAGAAGACAACCTTGACTAAATTGGCCTAAACTAGTCCTGTACCTCTCTCTGAAGTAGGCTCACGATTTCTATACCTAGGAAAGTGGCTTGGATTTTGTAATGTACTACTACCACAGAAACATGCACATACACAAGGGGAACTTTCCAGTTGTAAACCCATTTACCAAGACAACCGAAGTTCATACATAACTGAAAATTTTTAAATTTAAACTTCATCACAAATCTTAATAAAAAATACAAAATACATTGAATGCTCAATGTTCAAAATGCTTATGAAGCTGTCCAAAGGTGATTGAATTAGTTACAAAAGTTAACTCTCTTGGAATTTGTCCAAACGCCTTGCAAGGATCAATGTTCTTCTCGATTTGCACCTGAGGAGTGGGAAAAATATTGGGTTGAGCTACGCAGCTCAGTGGCTAATATATTTATAGCCATCGGTAATTATCACA
>JAOSBK010000205.1:31741553-31752132 GCA_027568895.1 Erythroxylum shatona | reverse complement strand
AAAGATGAAATCTTACCTCCAACAAGTTGATTTCCTCTTCTTTTTCTTCTTCTTTCTTCTTCCTTCCAAGTTTCCTATGATCTTCCTTCTTCTCTTCTCCTTTTCACGTTTTTCTCTTATTCCTCTTTAGTTCTTACGACACTTCTCCCTTTTCTTATAATTCAAGACCAATCTTTAGCTTATTTTTCCAATTATGCCCCTCACTCACCTTGCCTTTCCAAATTTACCCCTCTTTCATCTATTTCCTTCTACTAACTTCTTAAGCTAACTTAATTCTAACCTTCCCATATTAATTCTAACTTAATTTTAATCATTCCATCAAATTCTAATCTCACTTCATGCCACTAAAGCAATGACTAAATTACAAAAATAATCAACCAAAATTAAAAAAATAAAAGAAAAAAACAAATCAATAATAATCAGAAAAATTCGAGGTCCAACAAAAAACCTACCAAACATGTTAGTAGCTTGATTTTTTATAAAAACCTACAGAGGAATAGCTACACTTTTTTTTGACTGAATGATTATCAATGTGTGTGTATAAGTGATAGAGGTGAATAGACTCGACACTAAAATTTTGATTATTTGTACATTTAGTCCAAGATGCTTAGATGTGGATTTTGCTTGTTATTAAGTTAGAATGACTTAAAGGATAGTGTTTATAATTGAATTTGTTTTGCTAAGTTGAAGTCATTATCTCATTATTGCATTTGCATGTTTTGTGTTTTTTTATTTGTTTGACTGTTTTTGTTTGTTTGAGGATAAGCAAACATTTAAGTATGGGGATGTGATAAGTGTAAATTGCATCATATTTTAGGGCAATGTTTGATAGGTGTTTCTTCGTTAGTTCGATCATTTAGTATATGTTTAGGTTCAAATTGTTTTACTTTGTTAATTATTTGTGTTTTAAGTGTTTTATGGGTTAGTACAAGCTTTTGAGATTAAATATTATGTTTTTACGATACCTTGATGTGTTTGTTAGTGTTTTGGGATCAACATCAAAAAACGAAGAAGTTTTAAAGGCATTCGTGATAGAAGCACCAGAGTTGGCCCATGATCATGACTTGCATGTCACGATCTTGACAGAAGTCCACGATATGGCTCACGGTCATGGCCTACATGCCTCAATCATGATAGAAGGCTCGGATGTAGCCCATGATCAAGGCCTACAGGACGACGGCCATGGCATGCATCAGTAAACACACAGACACTAAAAAAAGTCAAGTTTTAAGGATTTTTTAACCTTTCGGATCCTGAAAAACCCTAGGGCTACTCAAAACACAAAGGATATTTAAAGAAGAAGACAAAAAGGCAAAAAGAGCTTTTGCATAAGCCACTTTTGAGAAACCCTAGAGAGAATTCAATAAGGGATTGAGGAATAGAAGTAGGAAGAAAGAAAAGGAAAAGCAATCAATTCGACGTACTTTTCAGATCAGGAGATTTTTTGATATCACTGCCTCCCATCCTCCATTTTAATCGAATTTTCTATTTATTTTTAGTTTTATCATTGTATAGAATTGGATTGAATAGTTGATGATAAAATCTAAATGTTGAGGATGTTCTAAACTCACCTTCGGAGTTTTATTCATAATTTAATGAAATCTGGTTGTTTTTATGTTTATTGGATTTATTGTGATTAAATTCTGTGATTGCATAATTCGATAATAAATTGACAGGGTGAATCGAATGAAAAATAATTAAATTGGGCTAACAAGAGTTAAGTGATTTAATAGAACAAGAATTAAATCAAATTGATAATTGTTCAAAGAGAGATCTTACATAGTTTCCCTATAGTTTATCGGAAAACATTAGATCTAGTTAGGGTTTTGGATAGATTATTAATTGAGAGATTGAAATTTCCATAATTATATTAGGGTTTATAATTTAGGGTTAATGGTTTTAACTCGAGAGAGAGCAATCAACCCTAAGATTGTCTAGAACTAATAATTCGG
Organism: Erythroxylum shatona; assembly: GCA_027568895.1. NCBI lineage: Eukaryota > Viridiplantae > Streptophyta > Magnoliopsida > Malpighiales > Erythroxylaceae > Erythroxylum > Erythroxylum shatona. The sequence continues at coordinate 31,750,180 of JAOSBK010000205.1, read as the reverse complement.
TAATTCATAATCAATCAGGTTGGCGATAAGGATAGGTAAAATTCCCTTTTCTCAATTGGTAATTCCCTTATGTTAATTCTTGAGTGTGTGTTGCAATTGCTGAATTATTAATATTTTCATGATTTATTTCTGATTTAATTTGATTGATTGAATTGAATTCTTGTTTTAGTTTTGTTACATATTGAATTTTTGCAATTTATTTTAGCTTTAGATTTTAAGATTAGATTATCCCTCCTTGTAGGATCAACACCTTAGGTACTACGCAAATGAACTATTCACTTGTGGATTATCGAGGGTATTATTAAAACTTACACACATTAAATGCCCAATCAATAACAAAACATCTAAATGGAAGTTGTTTTTGTGTTGATACATTTTTATATATACTCAAAGTGTGAGAGGAATTGAAATATTTACTTTCATGTTGAATTAAAAGAGTTTTTCAAAGATGAAAGATATTGTATCATATCTATAAGAAGGTTAGTAGAAATATAGTTTGATGTTTTATCATATCTACAAGAAGGTTAGTAGTAATATAGTTTTACTCTTTAGTAGAAGTATGTAAATGACATCTACTTACAAGGAACAACTCATATTTTTCAATTAATGAAAAATAAAATAATTAAAAAAAACTCTTAATTGGATATGAAAAGATAATAACTTAGATTCTAGTATATATATATATATAGATATATATATGTATACATATATCTATATATATATGTATATATGTATATATATACATAGATATATGTATACATATATATATGTATACATATATATACATACATATATATATGTATATATATGTATGTATATATATATACATACATATATATACATATATATATGTATGTATATATATATATATATATATATATATGTATGTATATTCAGTTTGTTAACTTATTCTAGTCTAAGCATATAGAAAATGTACTAAAGATATTTAGCATTTGCGATATTTTATACTTATGAAGTATTAAAGATATTCATTATTTTATGTATAAATTCAAATTTGAGTTTAAATTCATATAAATTTGAACTTTAGTTTGAAAAGAACAAAAGTAATAATTTGCTAGGGTATATTTTACTCTAAATGATATTATTTGAGTTTGAAAGTTTCTAATGCATCATCAATCACTAATCAAGCTATAATACATTATTATTTGGTAGAAGTGGCTACTTAGATCAAGAAGATCTTTGATGAACTTGGCATAGTTCCACGTATTATTAAAAAAAACAATATAGTATAGAACATTAGAGTCATTACACATACAAAGGGAGATAAAGTTTTATTAAGGATCTAAGATGTATCTTGGCAATTCCTCTTAATTATGAAGATAATTGAGAAGTAGGTTATAAGGTTTAAGCAAGCACTCTCTAAAGAGAATTTTGTGGAATTATCTAACTAAATTAATGTCCCAATAGTAACATGATCATCAAATAGAGATATGATATATGATACTTGAGTAATTATCTTAGTAAAAGTGAAAATTTATTGGTTCATTCCTTACAATAAATTGGTTAGTTATATATTTGTAACATAATTAATTAATCTTTATTTTATGCATATTTTTTAGTTAAGTAACTTATAAGTTTATGGGATACTTAGCAAATGAAGTTATCACAAGAACATAATTACGAGATTTATTTTATATTTAGATATTATCTCTATATTGTTCCTAGTAGTTGCTCTATAAGACTAGATATTGATAAAAATGGAAAAATAGTACATGTTATATTTTTTTCCTTACAATGGAAGTAGTCAAACTTATAAACTAAATAATGGAGATATTTAAAGAAATGTGTAGGTGCTTATTTGAAAATAAGATTATTAAATTGACCCATTATTAGAATTATATGTGAAACATTACTTATGTTTATGTGTATGTTAGTGTGTGTGCAAAGTGCCTCATACAAGGATTGTTATATTTTAACATAACTTAATCCTTATCAAAAATAACTTGCTTAGTAGTTATATGGCATGAATATATAAAAGGTAGTTGAGTGATCAACAAAGTATTAATTACCTAAAATAATTAGGAGGAATACTTTATTGCTCTCTATAAGTATCAATTTACGAAATTCTTGGTTAGATTAAATGATAATTTGAAAATAATTTTCAAATGTCATTAGAAGAACCACCTATTAAAGCTAAAGAAATAATATGATTGGGCTTAATAGAAAAATATGCACCAAGATATTAGTCAAATTTATTTTTATATTCCTAATATTTAGGTGACTATGATGTATTGTTAGACACTATCCTTAATTAATGGATATAAATTATTTTAGTTAAAAATTAAGGATAAATTAAAGGAATTTAATTATATGATCTTAAATATAATTTAAATTCATTTTCAACATAATTAGGAATTTAATGAGTCAAATACAAAGAATAGTTTAAAAGAAAAAAGATGATTTAACCAATTTGAGAATCTTAGAGTCAAATATCTTTAATTAATAAGGACCAATATTATATATTAGAATTTATTGGTACCTAATTAGTATTTAAATTATAATTATAATTCTATTTAATTATTAAAAGGTCTAAACTTTAATATAAATATGTGTTGGTTCTTCAAGAGAAATTGTGACTTACAATAATTTTTAGTAATATATTTTATAAATCAGTTTCGCGAAAGGATTAATAAATTAAAAAAGTAAACTTTGTGATAAATTATGATTTATGTTTCATATTTATAATATTTGTTGATTAATTCTATTGTAGAATTAAAGAGATTTTAATTTTAAAGAAATTACGAAAAATATTGCTTTTTTTTTACTAACGAACATAATATGATCACGCACATTTTGATTTCCCAGCATTAATTTGGACAGGACAGAATTCTTTGAAGATGATCAGCCTTCTATAGACAACTACCCATAGAATTTCTAGAAAGGAACCCTTTCTAGTTCACATTTACTGAAGCCAACTTGAACCACTGGCTTGTTGGGTTTTCTTTGCAATTAGGATCGCCCGCAACACAAATGCACTTGTTAGTCACAATCTTGGTAGGATTAGATGAGTCGAGCTCTAAGCATAGATCTTGTCCATTCTGATTTTTGGCAGCCAAGTGAAGCTTAGAGCTGGAAACAGATCTCCAAGTGCTTTGTGGTCCGGAACAGTTGGTTGATAGAATTGGTGCAAGTCCCTCACCCGTCACTTGAAGGCATAAATTAACACCGACCAACTTTATCGGAGAATCATCTTTATCGTGAGTCCATCGGCTAAAATTCCGGCATTCGCTGGCATAAAACTCATTTTTATCATTTGTTTGGACACAGCTACCAGTTTGTGGATGATAAATCACGTAGGATGACGAAGAATTTGTACTTGGCACTGCATTCATAAGAAGGTGTTTCATTTTATTTGAGTTATCTAGAATAATACAATGCTAAAATAAGTATACTATTTGCAATGAGAAGGAGGGCAAACCTTGAAGTTCGGTCTTCACAAGCCTTAACCTCTCTTGTAGTTTAGGGTTTCTTAGTAGATTCCAGTTAACATCCAGCAGACCGAATGTTTCCTCATGATAAGTTTTGTTATCCCTAAAATAGTAATCTCCCTGCAACCCCCACAAACCCCAGTCCAAATCCTTCTCAGTAATATATGCCAACAAGCAGCTCAAGTAGTAGTCTTCCAAAGAGCTCACATTTTGCTGGTTGAGGCCAAATTCACCGATAAATAGAGGAACTGCATTCCCTCCATTGTTTAAAAATCCAAACTTTCCATCTATGAGTTGGATTTTCTGAGCACAAACCTCATTCAGTGGTTGGTTTAGCCAGCTATTTCCATCGCCCGTACTCCATGCATAAGAATGCGCCTCTAAGACCAACTTGTTATCTAAGTTGAACCCCAAGGGCTTTGCCTTCAAGAAACTGAGATCTGTGGCATAGTTTAGGCCTGAGGCCACTACTAGCACATCAGGATTGACCTCATGAATCTTATTTGCGGCTTCGGTGACGTATTTGTACCAAAGGGTTTCATTCTGACGAGGACCACGCATCTCATTTCGTGTGCCTATCCCAATTACCTGTAACAAAAGTAAGCCTTAATAAATAATTACATATTCTTTTTCAAAACCGTTGAAAAACATAAAAGGTTAGTCCTAAAGAAAGACGTTTATCAAAAGAGATGCCAATAAGCAACATGTTGAAATGAAAATTTTTAACACACCTGAGATTTGCCCTTGTAGCGTTGAGCTACAGTAATTAAACTATTAATCCATTCTTGGGCCTCAAAGTACGTGTCACCGAAGAAGCCATTGCCATCATTGTCACTACAACACCAAATCGGCATGCTCACATGGTTATCAAGCAAGACTAACAGGCCCTTTTGACCCATTGCATCAACTATAGTATCAAAAGCTTGAAGAAGTGTCTTGTTCAATAGAGAAGGGTTGTTCTTGGCCACTCCTTCTTTTGCATCTGAAAGGTTCAGCATATCAAAAGATTGTTGGACTTTGAGATTTCCCATCTCTGGACGAGTGAACATGTAAGTTGCCCACGTAAAGCGGACGCAGTTGAATTGGTTATCCACCACCTGGGATAAAATGTAGTCCAAAGGCTTCTTGTGCAGACCCTCAGCCAACATAGCTCCCACATGGGAAGGCCAATTTACGCAGTGCAGTTTAACACGTTCTCCCGTTTTCGCATCCACAATCCATCTGTTGTTCGTTGACAGAGGCAATGCATTACCAGGAACACTATATAGAAGACATGAGAGTAAGAAAATGGCGTGTAGTGCTTTCCCTGGCATCTTCAAGTTTAACAAACCTGAAAATCCCAGAGATTGTCCAATGATCTCAAATGGCTTTGCTTCGGTGATGTTGATCTATGGCTCCTTCACTTAAATAAAAAGTTTGGTTGTTCAACAATAGCAAATCCTATTAGCCTCAACCACCAAACAAAATTTATCTAAATATACTAGTAACCTACTAATTAGTTTCTATATATATAAATTTGACAAAGACTCGGTTACGAAGGAACGTCATTATCGACCACAAGTATCGAATGGAGGAGTATGAGCTCAAATTATAGAATATTATTAATTATCTTCAGAGTTTTGAAAATGGCTCAAAATAGATAAAGACAAAATTAGGTTCATGTAATTTATCTTTTAAATTAGGGAGGTTCAACTTATTAATGTCCTACTTTGAATGGATGTAGTATGAAAAGTACAAGCTTGGTCTTTATTGAAAGATCGAATTTAGATTCTGGTACAAAAATATTCTTTGCAGGGAAGAACTTTAACATTAAAGATCACCTTAAAAGAAGCATAAAAAACATCGCCAATTATGGTTGCAAAAGATATGTATGCATTAAAATTCACTTTTGTTATGATGCTTTATTACTAATGGCATCTAGTTCTTATTTGGAACCAGAAAATAGTAAGTGCGCTATGTTAAGAACTAAAATCTGTTTTACCTGAACCAATAAATCCATTGCCGACTAATATTGAGTGTCCAGCCCTATTTTAAGACTTTCGGTAATCATAGACAACTTTATGATTCATGTCTTGACTTATAAGACTGTATAGATCAACTATGTAAGTTTTTGTAAATGTTTAAAGATATATAAAAGACGGTTCATGAAAGATACACAATCACTTACATAAAATTTTATTTTGTGATATGAAATAGAAAAAGACAAGAGTTTCTCTAAAGAGTGCAGTCACAACATCCAAAAGTAAGGAAAAACATAAAAAAGGCAAAGATTATTGTATTCTTATCTTTGTTTGATCGTTTTGGGGATTGGTTTAAGTAATTGTTGATTGTGATATTAACTTTAGATTCAATCCTGAAACTTTATGAGATAACTTATTGTTTTAATGGTGAGAGATCAACTTTTCTTGTAAATCCTTATTGAGTTTAGTGGATTTATTTGTCGGTTTGTCCCATGATTTTTCTCTCTACACAGGAGGGTTTTTAGCGTTAAATCTTGGTATTTGTTTCATCATTTATTTTCTTATTCTCATACTTTTTTGCTGCTACAACTTGAAGAGTTCTTTCTTATCATTAATATTTAGTTGATCTTTTAGAAATATATATATTTGTCTCCCAATAAGCGGTATCAGAGCCATCATAATGGAAGATTGAAACAACTCTATGATTAAGTTAACGTCATCAAGTCACTCAATTTGATGGCCATGATGGATGACCTTCTTGATATGTGCTTAAATGTCGACACTTTTAATCCATAACACTTAGTGATTAATGTTTAAAATGCTTAGGACACTCACTTTAGCTCGTATTTGATGTTAGGTATATTTCGAAAGTGAAGGAGTTAAAGTGACCCGAAATCCTACTTATTGAGTCATCTTCTCAATGTTCATACTTTATTGTCTTCATGTAGCAAGAAGAACAAGATTAAAAGAAGAAAAGACAAGATAGAGCATAAAAATGGAAGATGAATTGCATGCATGTGTAACATTTTAATTACAATGTTACAATCGTGACCATTGTCTCAAGGCTGTAATTAACAATTAAAATGTTATATTCACGAGACCACAGCTGTAACATGAATTACAAGCCTTATTTTAACCTACCAAGAGACTCCTCATGCTATCATTTTAACCCAGGTGTCCCATTTTATGCTAACTATGCCATTTAACTTAGCTTTTGAATATATAATGAACATATTATCTCATCTTAAATGGAGGTGGCTGGACACAATACAAATAAGACAACAGCTTCATCATGAGTTCCTCTTTAGTTTTCAAGGGGGAGAGAGGTGACAACAACCACATTTCTTAGAGATGAGTGACAATTGCAAAAGAGGTGACAACAACCACATTTCTTAGAGATGAGTGACAATTGCAAAAGAGGTGACAACAATCAAATCATCTTGATTGACGCGACTAAAGGAGAATAATTGAGAAAGGAGCTTCATCATCAATTCCTCTTCGATTTTCAAGATAGAAGGAGGCAACAATAGCTATTCATCTTGAAGATTAATAGGGAAGAAGGGCCAACTTCCTAACACCAGTTCAAAGGTGAAATCGATGCCTGAGCTATGGTTAAACTTATATCATCTTGATAATGTTGAATCTCTCTTTTCGGATTGTTATTGTCGTTTATGTTTATGGAATTGGGCTTTCTAAAGATGATCTTGAAACACTATTTAGATTACTCTATTATAAACCCTTTGCTAGAATGTTGAATATAATTCATAAATTGTTATATTTGATGTTCATTAGTAGCCACTAGTGATCTCGAATTGTTAGGGATAATAAAACTTAGGTTAGATAACCCAAACGTATAAGGTTACTACCTTTATTGATCCATTTTCTACTTCATAATGTGGCTTCAAAATTGAATTTAGAAATCATATCCTAGGTTATTTGGTGGCTAGGTTTAATTAACAGGTGTCTCTTAATTAAACACAACATAAGAGAAATTGGGATTAACAGAGCATATTGTTAGTCCACAATCAATAATTCGAGGAGAGATATGAAAACATTAGGATAATGGGATATGTTTAATATTATTGTGTTTAGGCCAAGATTGATCCTAGAATCGGATTTTACACAAATTTATCACTTTTATTTTTTATATAATTTATGTTTGCTAGATTAGTTTTACTTTATTTTCTTAACTGCATTAAACACAAAATCCCCTTTTATTTCCTTCACATCAATTATTGTCATTATGAGAATTAATTGAACATTCCCTATAGATATGATCCCGACTCACCACAGTTATAAAAAAAATTAGAGTGTAGAGTTAGGTAAATTTTGCAATGCATTTGAAACATGTTGTCACTTCTATACTATAAGGATCTCTTTGATCCTATTGATGTGGATATAGGTGTGAAGGATAATGTTCCTTCAAAACCTAAAAAGATGTCAGATGGAGAATGGGACAAGATGAAGTGGAAAACTCTAGGCAACATTAAGCAATGGATTGATATTAGCACATTCAACTATATGTCTCAAGAAACATATCCTTTTGAGCTATGAAAGAAGCTAGAAGGTCTATATAAAAGGAAGACTACTCATAAAAGGGTTTTTAATTACAAGACTTGTGAATTTGAGTTTGAAGGATGGGAAATCAGTAAAGGAGTATCTAAGTGATTTCCAAGACATAATCAACAAACTTACCACAATGAAGATCACTCTTGATGATGAGTTACAAGCCTTGTTCCTACTGAGTTTGTTATCGAATAGTTGAGAAACACTAGTGGTGATGATTAGCAACTCAAATCTTAAAGGAGTGCTTACTTTGGACTTAATCAAAGAGATTATGTTTAATGAAGAAATTAAAAGAAAGGAGATTAGAGTTGACAGCGTGCAACCTTTCAGTATAGAACGTAGAGGGAGTAATAAGAGTAGGGGTCTCAAAGGTTATGGCAAGTCTAAAAATCGTTCATAGCCCATACGTGACAATGACGTTATGTCACGACCCGGTACCACTGTTAAGTCAAAATGACTTTACATAAATGATTTTGATGAAGTACAAATAATATTGAAAAGCAGAAGGAAAATGAAAATCAGACGGAAGCCAAAAGCAGACGATGAAAAGCAGACGGAAGCAAACCACGTCAGATTCAAGAATCAGTTTGAGTTAGTTACAGAACTCAACTGAATAACCGTTTCTTGAAAGAAGCAAGAATCAAGAATCAAG
>JAOSBK010000205.1:31706113-31717949 GCA_027568895.1 Erythroxylum shatona | reverse complement strand
ATAAATACAAATTTTATAATACATTTAATAATAAGAATAATAATAATTGTAATAAGAAATATATTATAATAATATTGATAATTATTATAGGTTGTGGTATGAATAGGCTGGGAAGAATAGGCTAAATAGGCTGAAGAAGTTGTGGTATGCGCCAGAGACAAGGACAACCTGTCCCTGTCCCCCCTTTTTGGGGGGACAAAAATCCTTGTCTTTATCCACCGGAGACGGTGGATAAAACTTCGAAGACAGGAATCAAACATTTTTTGAGACAGGATTTTTCTGTCCCCTTCCCTGTCTCCACCAAAAACCATACGCAGGGTAAGCGTACTAATGAACCATGTCACTATCAAATTATATTATATGGATTGGATAAAATTAAAACCAATAAGAATGACTTATAAGAAGCGATATATAGATATTTCGCTTAAGAATTGAGGAAGCATTAAGGAAAGCAGATAATCTCACTTTAAATAATAGGAAGAGGGATACTGGAATAAGTTGTTTTTAGGCTTCTTATTTTATTATGTATGTGTTGGAGGGGCAACGGTTCGGTGGCATCCGCTATCAAATGAATCCCCTAAGTACAACAATTGAATGATATCTCCAAGGAAAAGTTTTATCTTACTATTTCCAGTGCATCCAAGAGATTATGGGAATTCTTGCTTGTTCAAGGAAAACAGCTATAAGCAGGGTTTTGTCTTGTGACTAACAGTAACAGGGTCTCATAAGAAGTAAGAAAGCTGCTCTTTTTTCCTTGAACCCCCTTCCCCGTACAAATCATTCCACTGCTTCAGTTCGCTCATTATCGATCCTTCTGCTGCGAAGCTGGCAGCCACCTGCGTATATTTCCCCTTTTTTGTTAGATTAAACATCACAACCAACCATATATATATATCATTATTGCATGGTTTGCTAACTCTAACCTGATTCTTCGCCAGTCTGAAGTCTTCAATATTTAATGGCCTGAGAGTGATTACTCTTTCTTCTTTGTTGTTGTTCCCTGCAGTATCTGCGGGTTCCCCTGACTTTTGTGCTTCAGCAGCTCTTTCCTTTTTCTCCTGACGGGGAAATTTACTCTTATCATGCCTTCTCATATATAAAATAAGGATAAGTGGATTGTTAAAGTTAGAAAAATGTCGCTAACCAAATCCTTTAATCTCTCTTGTTGTATCAACTCTCTAACAGGCCTGTAAGCGGCTGTGGTGCAAAGATTCTGTGAAATAATAATTTACAAAAATAGAGTTATAAGGATCCATTATAAAGATCAAATGTAACAGGAGGCGGCGCAGACCTTAAGATCACTTCCCGTGTAGCCCTCTGTCATAGTGGCTAGCTCCTTAAAGTCTAATCCTTCCTCCACCTTTTCTTTTGACAACAAAGTCTTGAAGATCATCTCTCTATTCTCCACCGATGGAAGTCCCACCATAATTCTGCAGATGACACTAAAATTTCAGTACTTTTACATATAGGAACTTAACTTGGAAAGAATCTAAGTTAATATTTACCTGCGCTCGAAACGCCTAATAATAGCTTCATCAAGATCAAATGGTCTGTTGGTTGCGGCAAGAACAAGGATACGCTCGCCTTGTTTTGTCATGAGCCCGTCCCAATGAGTCATGAACTCGTTCTTTATCTTCCGCATGGCTTCATGCTCCCCAACTCTAGTTCGCTGTCCGAGCATGCTATCAACCTCATCTACAAAGATGATAGTTGGAGAAACTTTGGCTGCTAACGTGAACAAAGCTCGAACATTTTTCTCATCTTCCCCAAACCATTTGGAAGTGATAGTAGACATTGAAACGTTAATGAAGCTCGCTCCAGCCTCCTTGGCAATAGCCTTCGCCATCATTGTCTTCCCAGTGCCAGGAGGCCCAAACAACAATATTCCCCTACAAGGTTTGAGTAGTCCTCCTTTGAATAGATCTGGTCTTCGCAGAGGAAGCATTACTAATTCCTGAAGTGACTCCTTGATTTCTTCCAGGGCTCCAATATCACCGAAAGTCACATTGATCTCATCCGCTGGTATCACCTCTGGCCTTATACGCTTCTCGAATTCATTGTCAGGAGGAACTTCCTGATATTATATTATATTATCCGTTTTCGCAGTAGACATATTCAAGAGGAAACATATTGTAAGTTCATGCACAGCCAAGTTCTCAAGTAAAATATTTCATGTTAAAAGCATAGAAGGACGTACTACTTTTGGTGCTGGTGGTAAAGAATTGTCTCCGTCTGTTTTCACCCCCGAATCTGACTTCTCTGCTTCACTTTTGTTCTCAGGATTCACAATGTCACCTTTCGTCACTGGTTTTGCAGCGATTATACCTTCCTCTCCCCCTTGCTATAATTATTAGAAAAGGTACAAACAGACCTATTAATGCAGCAGCAACTCATCTCTTCAATGTTGAGTTTGAACTCTAATACATTATCAAACCTGTGTTCTTCCAGCTTGTGGCTCCAACTTTAGTCGTTCCTTGTTAGCAGTTTTGCCTTCCTGGAATATACCCAACCCATGGGACAAACTGTTTCACAAGTAACACAGTAAGAATTGGCAAATGTGAGTTTAAGGGAACACAAGTCTAGGATTATCATTACCTCTTGGAGGATATCAGAAGTTTCCCATTTCTGTACAAGGGATCCTTATTGTTCATTAAATGATAAGAAATTGCAGACACTACAATCTCTTCTATGTAGTTACTGAGAACCATGGTATCTGCAAAACAAATTGAATCCAGATCATCACATTCAAGATCATTAGAGCAAAGTACTTCCATGATATGGTTCCTGTTATCCTGAACTTGGATCATCTTCATATCGTCCTCCAGTTGAGCCTTCCAACTGACATGCTGGCTTTCATCTTCAGGAGGCTTGATTTCAATGTTGTAAGGGAAAAGAACTGTCAGCCTGTCATCCACTTCCCCCTTATCATGACCTAGATCTACAATTCTTGAGCCAAGGATTAGCACTGTTCCTGATAGTTTTATTACCATCTTCTGGAACAATGTATATGTCCTCTGCGATCTAAACAATAGCTTCTCGACATCCCTAAGGTAGAGTACAATGGGACTGGTTTTAGACACATAAACCAGAGCCTGCATTGCAATAGAAATAAAATTACATCTTTGCTAACAAATCAAAAACTAATATTCAGCATGAACTATTTATTCCAAGGGTGGCATTACCTTGTAAAGAGATTGTATAAAAAGCTTCTCATTAAAAGACCAACTGCTTGTACGCTTCAAAGTAGCTTCAGAAGGAAGATGACGATGTCAATTAACATGTCCGCAAACTAATATACATGAATGAGAAGAAGGAGAAGTGACATTTTTTCTCTTTGGTTTTCCAACCTAACAAACGCTGCTATACTATGTTCATATGTTTACAACCTAACGCCTACACATGTTGACCTTCTGTTATTTGGGGATAAATCACATCATTATGCACATTTCTGTCTACGTAAAAGCAAACATAATCAACCATATATCACAATGTTTACACCCGGAAAATTCTTGAGGGAAAACCTGTATTAGAGGTAGTGGGTTGGGTATCTAGATTGCTTATGTTAGCTGCAGCAGAAGCATTCCTTCGAAGCTTTGGAGGATCTGAAGAACATTCAGCTCGCCTAAAGCCAAAGAACAACACTACATCAGAAACAAGATGTTAAAGTAGTTACAGCTTTCCAAGGCATCAATCAGAGAGCTACCCCAGGAATGAGATATCCACACCACTGTGTTGCCTCCGCAATGTCCCTGGAAAAGATCAAATTGTTCAGTGCCTCAGCTAAGGTAGAAATGCAGAGTAAATTACCAAACTATTCAACCTAGTACTATCTGCAGACAACAATAAAAGGGCATTGCAATCACTTTCCAAAAGTTGTCTACTGAATAGAAATAATTAACATCAAATAGCTGTTTTAGGCCTACGGGAGGATCTTTGACAATTAAACTGTAAAAGCACTTCAGCCCACAAGCCAGAACCCCAAAATTAAAAGGCACTGGAATACAGACTTTTGAATCCATAAATCGTAAACAAAATTGAGAAGTCTTCAGTAAAACGAGAAAGAATAACTTGATCATGTATCATACTATTATTTTCCTCCTTCTGCGGTAGGATAGATAATGATCCAAGGAAGCCTGACAACCGTTCTAGCGTCGACTCCGAAGGGGACCTTTTGAAGAACTGTATAAATGAAATGATTTGAAGAATATGAGAAGATGCAAATTGAACCATTCCTAATTTTCATCCCTTATTTCTCTCAACAACATGACAGAAAAGTTCGAGAACTTGGTCATAGAATGACAAGCTTACTGATTCCTTGTTCGAACAGCCATACTTGTTTTGAACCTGTCACGAAGCAGCCCCATTACTTATTTTCTTAACAATGCTACATATATGGAAAACAAACATCTAGAGAACGAATATTTGCAGAAGCTTACCTTTAGAGAAAAATCAGTTACATCTAACAGCAGTAGTTTTGCTTCAAAGTAATGCGCTAAGGCCTTGGCAAGCATTTGTTGGTATAGTTCTTCATGGATTTGAAAAATGAAATTTGGTAGTCATAGGTGATAAAATATGTGAAGACATGTATAACTATGAATGAAGGTGGTTAATTGTTGATTATAGAAAACCAACCTGCAGGTCCTGAGAGCAGTATAGTCCGACTTGCAGGCCCAAGGTTCCTTATGTGCTTAGACACTTCAGCATGCTTCAAGTGGACATAGCCAGCACTTGTCAATAAGGCTCTCGTTTGCTCACTGTCAACCCAATACCAAAAGTTGATGCAAGCTAGTAAAAATAATATTTTTATTATTTATGATACTAATTACTATCAATAATTAGTCATTAAATTTTTTTAGTTAATTAATATTAACTAAAAATAAAGGAGCAAAAGATAATATTTCTGCAATAAATTCTATATAATAATTTATATTTTATTATTTTCTTCTTTTAATTTTTTTCGGATTGATCTTAGTAATTTCTGTTTTTGGGTTCTTTAAGTTGAACACCATTTTCTAAAACAAAACTATGCATTGCATTTTAGCAAATAATATCTAAAATTTGGGGTTAAATGAGTTGAAATTCGGTTTGCTCTGGAATAGTTGTTCTTTTTCTGCTGCTACTTCTATTGAACTACCACCAATAGGTGCCAAATGTTCATCGGCCTCTGGGCCTTGGTCGGAATTAGGGGCGTCAAATCTTTTGGTCTATTTTTTGTGGACTTATTCTGTGCCACTTTATCTGACCCATTTATTTATATGAATCTCACATAAATAAATGGACCAGATAAAATGACACAAAATTAGTCCACAAAAAATAGATCAGAAGATCTGATCCCGAAAGTAGGACAATTCATGCCAAGCGTAAAGCACTGCTCTAGATAGGGCTCTGCCAAACCTAACTGTTGTAACTTGTGTTAATCAAAACAACTTTTCCTGATTTTCTGAGACTAAAGTATAAGTCATAACCAGTCATAGCCCTTCATGATGGGAATCAAACAATGCATTCCGAAAACCGTAAAAAGTGACACGTCGAAAGCAAAACCCTGAAACAAGAACTATTATATTATTATATTGTCAAATAATGGGACGTCTTATTCGATTTGCTATATATCCCTTGCAATCCTGATTTTTTATCTAATTTTTATAGTATTTTATTGTGTCCAGTAAATTTTAGCCATCTATTTATGCAGACTCCACATTTATTTATGTAGAGTTCATATGAAACTCGCATAAATAAATGACTGAGATTCACTAGATACAACAAAATATCATAAAACTGAACAGAAGATCTTGTTCCCCAAAAATGATTTACTTGATCACTAGAAGTGATAGTCATATATATAAGGTAATAATTTAATTTCCCAATTAACTTGTCGTAAGGCAATACAAGTTTTCTATTTATGGAAAGAAATGACAAACACTAACCAAGTATTAAACTTTTTTAAAATGTAAATCAAAGCCAAGAATATAACAAGGATACGTAAAGAGAAACGGAAACCTGAGGTAGTAGGGAAATTGGTCAAAGGTGACGCCGCTTTCTCTTCCATCAATAACTTGCCTTAAAATTTCCCTCTCCATTTTCTCAGGCGTAACTCCCACGTCGGAAAGCGAGGTGTTACCACCGCCAGCCCATTTGCTCATCGTTTGTCCCGACGCCAACCCCAACCCTACCCCAACTCCCACTCCCAACGCCGACATCAATATATGCTTCTGTTCCATTTCTATATTATAACACTACTAACAAACGATATAACCAAAAGATGGTAGATCGATCTAACCCAAAAACAAAAAACACAAAGAAGAGAGCTTGCTGTGGCAATCGGTCCTTGGTAGGTCCTAAAGTGCCTTCGTAGTGAATATAAACGTTACGGAGATCGAAAATGGAAGGATTTAATATGGTCTTATTGAAACTTAGTGGAAAGGCGAGGGACTTTTGTATGGATATGGAAGTAGTTATGTAGAGAAAATAAGGAGAAAAGGAAAGGAAATAAAAAGATGGGGTTTCATTCAGACAGCGGACAAAACTGGCGCACCAATCCTTAACCGCTTCTTGTCTCTAGAAGTTCGGTTCGGTTAGTTTTTCTTTTTCTAATAACAAGTGGTTTTTACTGGCAAAGAAGCGAAGTGAGCGGTTCCCACGACAAGGAAGGAGTGGCTGAGCTTAGGAGGATAGGATTAGGAATCACTAATATTAAGAAAGATGGCGGCGGAGGGAAAGGCGCTTATAATGGTGGGGGTCGACGGAGAGGAGTGGTGGTTCCCGCTTTTTCAGGTACACGAGTCGGTGTCTCATACTAAATTATATACATGAAGGGACGCAGAGACAGCCTTGCAATTTGTTTACGTGTCGCTATATGGAAGGGATTCCCTTTCGGTGGATTTCTATTTCAGGCTCTTTCTTTTCCGGGAAAAAAAGAAAAAACATAGGTGAGGTTGTGACTTGTGAAGGAGTAATATGCTATGCTGGTTCTGAGTGAGAAAAGATAAAATGAAATTTTTTTTGTTGCTAAGTTAAGCCCATAATTTATTAAATTGAGGTTTGGTGTGTTTGAAATATATATAAGCTTTAAATGCTTTTAATTTTTAACGGATAAGTTTTTTAAAGTTATAATATTAACATTCCGAAATTTTATCCTCTTTAAATATTTGCAATTGCTAAATATATTAAAAATTACTAATATAAGCAAGTTTTCCTTAAAAGTCACTAGACGGAAGTCATTGCTAAATTCTATTTTTAAAAGGGTTATTTAGCGAATGCCTATAAATGTAAAGGGTTAATTTATAAATATCAAAATATTACTAAAAGTTTGGGAGATAAAAGGGATAGTCGTACAAGAAATATAATACTTGAATATGTTGTCATTATAAGAGTTAATTGGATTATTCCTTCCATATGAGATATGAGACGCATGAAAAGGAAGTTACTATAATAAAAAGAGGTAGTTTTCAAGAATCAGACAATTGATTATAAGGACAATGATAAAGATGAAATTTAATGCAAGTATATGTTTGATAAGGTACACCCTTCCTTAAATTCTTACGATAATATTGATGATTGAGATGTTGAATTGAATGCTTAGAGGCTATAAGCAAGAAAAGGAAGAGAGTATTTTCTTAATATAGAAAAGCTAAAAAAATCATTAGGTGCATGCATGAGAAATTAGAATGTGAAATGCATGACATGATAAAATTTAAGTCTGATTATTACCAATAATAAAGTATACCATTGAATATAATGAAAAAAGAAAGAGTTTGACTTTCTTCAAGAATCCTTTTCTAAGTGAAAATTTAAGTGTCATCGATCCTTGGAACTTAAATGAACTTCAATTTCATTTACTTAAGTGCATATCACTATTGCCAACCATCATAATTGTTATAAAGCTGAAGTATGGGCGTGAGGAGGAGGATGAGCCATTACCTAAAGCATCGTGTGAGTGTTCAATTTTAAGTATGAAAACTTAAACGATGATTCAGTCAAGATAATTTAAGAAGACAAAAAACGTAAAAAGAATGAATTCATCTCATGTGTAATAAATTATAACAATCTTTTTACAACATTATCTTGTCATTTTAATGAATTAAAGGTTCGATCATCATATGATCATTTACATGTATGATATAATGCATCATTTTTTTTCATAACTAAGAGAAAATATGTTTTGAAATTTAAAGAAAACTCTTAATATTGAAAAAAGTATTGGACAACTTTTAAATTATGTTTTCACCAAAATAGGGTATTTTGTTGCTTTTGAAAATTTTGAAGGGTTGGGAATTGATCTTTCAAAGTATTTTTGGAAATTGGTTTATGATAGCCTAATCCTATGTATATATATATAAACATAATAAGTAGCGTGGCACATGACCAACGAATGCATCGTATGCCAATTGGTGAACCGCTAATTAGCCAAGAGCTATAAATCGACGAATCAATAGGGCATTTTAGTAAGAAGAAAAAAATACCTCTAACTCCCTTTCTTTCTCTTTCTTTTTCTGTTAAACTTCTCTACTTCCCACCACTAAGATAGATCGTTTTGGGGCTGCAATTTGAGTGGATTTATAGTTTGTTTGTGTTTTTCCTTATCTTTCTTTACCTAACGGATTGAGTTACAATGGAGTACTAGCTTGTCTGTGTAGTTATTTCAGCTTTTATTTGACACACTGAGTTCTAGGAATAAAGTAAACTTGATATATTTTCTAAAATCTTAAGCAAGCATAATTAGAATTAATTATCCCTTCTTACCTAAAAGAACTTCGTGAACCTTTTGTTCACTTTGTTGGAACCAAATAAAGAAAATATTGATGGCGAAGAAGAAAAATAATTTAGAGAGAATTTCCTTCTTATATAATTGTAACAAAGTACACAAATATAACTATACTATTTTCTCTCTCAAACTCACAATATTTTTCCCTCACACAAACTCTCTATTTTTCCTCTCACACACTGCACTACACCAATATAAATGTCATTCACTCTGCTGGTGAATATCACATACACTAATACAACTCAAACTCACGGCATACACACACACTCTTTTTCAAAGTCACAGCACACATATATATAAAGCTGGGCGGTTTGGCTCCTTAGCCAAATTGTCCACTTGCTTTGAGTAATTATTGCCTATTAAAGACAACAAGGTGACGCCGAAATCAAAGCCAAATTGGCTTCTTCATTTGACTGCTTCATTTCAAAATCTACTTTAAGATATTTCAACACACTTCTCACTCTCTTTTCCCTAGAAATCCTCCTTGTACTTGCAAATGGTTGCGCCACTGAACACATAGCTCCTCTTCTCCAACTCTAAATTGGTATATAATATATTTCACCCAACAGACGTGACCTTTAGTCATAAATTGGTATTGTTCCATGAACGTCAAGTCCTTGCCAACTTTGGACTCAAAAGGTGGAACGCTCACCTTAGGCGCCTCCACACTCCGGCCTGACATTGTATGAGGGAGATAAATTACGGTTTGATCCCAGCCAGTTTCTCGAAAAGGCGGCCTAGTGCTCGGTGCGCACAAGGAGTCACCATATTGGATGAGCTCCCACATTGCCATTGTCGAGACTCGAACCCAAGACCTTGGACTCACTTTCCTTCCCAATGACCAACTAAGCTTCCTGCGCGGGCAAGTCCTTGCCAACTTGATTCCGGTAAATGGGGTTTTTTCTTTTGATCACGTTGATCATTCTATTTTTTTTCCTTCATCCACTGAAAACAAGGCTCAATGGCGGATAGTGGATCTTGAGAAGCCGTTGACCACCACTGGGATTGTCCCTGTGATCATCTTCTGCTTCGCTGATTGTTTGCCAATGGTGCTATTTATGACACCTATCCATATGCATATGATGATGCTTGGGCAGCTTTAGGGTGGATCAAATCTAGAACTTGGCTTCAAAATGCTAAATATTCCAAGGTTCACGTCTATTCGGCTGGTAATAGTTCAAGAACCTACCATGTATACCCTACAGTCAATCGATTTATTATAGTTTAGTGGCAAAATAATTAATAAAAGTATTTTTTATTTTATGTATTATGTTAATTACATTTGATATTTTAATACTAAAGATAATATATCTGTAATAATTACTATATAGCTGAAATTATGATAAATCATAATTATAAAATTTAATTTACATTTACGCATTATTCCTAATGTTTGTTAAAAATTAAAAATCATAACAAAAACTTTTAACTATGTTTTGGAAAATGTCACCAATAGGTTTTAGCTATGTTTTATAAAGCGTAAATAAAATTTTTGTTACGAATATTGAATCGTCACAAATAATTTTAGGCGACGATTATTGACTCATCAGTAAATGTTATTACCTACATTTACTATGACGTAATTAATAACATTTAGCCACGAAAGAAAAATGTAACAACATATCATTGACATCGATTCTACCTATTGTTGTGTATCTCTTTTGGCTATGTATAATTCTACTCGTTGCCCATCATAATTTGCGACGATTTGGTAAAAACGTTACCTATAGTATTTTGTTATCAAGATTTCGCAACAATTCTTTATCGTCACTAGATATTATCAATGGCAAATTTTTTACTTTTAGAGACGAAAATTTTTATCTCTAAAAATCCTGCCTGTTATAGTGGATCATGATTAGTTTCTAACAGAAAGCACCAGGTAGCATTCTTGTTTGCCCAATATTTGATGGCCAAAAAAGAATACAATCAGAGAAAACATTGGATGACAAATACTTTGTTATAGTTCAAGACGGTGATCGGTATTGGAGAGCCAGCATGTAATATAATTGGCTCCAGGTCTAAAAGATAGGAAGGACTCAGATTTCCCAAAAGTCTAGCTGTTATGACTAATTTGATCTCGTACAAGACTAGATGTTGGCTTATGCTCAAGGGCTCGAGAAAGCAGGCCATGAAGTGAAACTTGTTTATCTAAAACAAGCTACCATAGTTTTCTACATTTTGCCAAATAATGATCAATTCTATTACCTAGTGGACGAGATCAAATTAAAGTTTCGTCATATCCTAACTGTTAATACTCTTTTGGATTCAATTTGCTCTTAGTCTGAAGAGTACTTGTTATGTTGTTCTGGGTGCTTAAAAGTGTTCCATTTGATCATAGGTGTAGCCAACCCCTATTTAGCTTGACTTGAACAAATTCAGCTTGATAATGAAATAGCAGCCTACAGTCCGAATGCAAAAATTTGATTCTTTTCCTGTTGAAAGAGCAACTGATTAAGATTTAAGCAAATGTTTTGAACAATAATAGTTAGAATTCTCCAAAGCTCTCGAGGTTTGAAGTTTTTTTAATTCTTAATCTCAAAGCATTTAATTGAGGTGGTAAAAGTTACAGATTTTGTCTACATAAATTTTAATCAATGTGTTCACTCACTAAAAATGACGCCTGTAACTTATTATCAATATTAGAAGGTGTAAAAGTGAAGACGTTAAAGGTTAAAGAATGATGTATGTAAATTAGATTTTAAGTGCTCAAAACACCAAAATTTAGGGGTTAAAAAGGCTTTTTATTTTTAAAAATTTTTATAATTAATTTAAGTGGTTTATTTTGATCAATAAATTATAAAAATATAATTATATTCAATTTATTAACATTAATAATTACTCAATAATATCATTGAGTTCAAGAGGTTAATGAGATAAACCTATGAAAATCTATAAGACTAATTAATCAGTGATAGCATTGAGTCACACAGACCAATATAATAAGAACATCAATTAAGTTTGTCACAGAGTCAATTGTTTTGATATGAAAAATTAATCACACTACAAGAAATCCTCAGTTTAGCGACGGAATTTACCGTCGCTAAATTACACATTTCCGTCGGTGAAAGTAATCAC
>JAOSBK010000205.1:31687093-31706013 GCA_027568895.1 Erythroxylum shatona | reverse complement strand
TGAGTTTTGACTGAGTGATGTAGCACGCCACCCTCGCGGGGCACGGACTCAGATATCACCATCGATGTCGGGTTCGGGTCATGCGGGAGTGGGGTGTTACAGAATGTGATTAATTAAATTTATGACTTTATTCATTTTGAGAATTATTATTCAATTTATTTAGAAGTTGGTTCTTTATTTATGAGTAATAAGTTTCTTGATTTGTTAGAAAAGGTAATTTTCTTGATTAAGTTTGAAATTTTTTTTCATTTATTAATTAAAAATGCTCTTTCTTTAATGTTTTTAAATATAGTTTTATTTATTAAGAAAATATTTTCCAATTAATTACAAAATTGATCTTTAAATAAAGAATAGGGTTAATTACCAAAAAAAACCAAACTTTCGTTAAATTTTCAATTATAACCTGAATTTTAAAAAGTAGCAATAAAATGCCAAAACTTTCAATTTTTTCAATTCTAGCTCAAACTTAAAAAAGAGGCAACAAAATGTTCAAATTTTCAATTTTCTTCAATTCTAGCCTGACATAATCTATTGTTCTCCTAATGCCCTCAACCCTTTGCTTTATGTTTGTTCTTATGACACCCAAACTACTCTTGCATTATAACGTACTACATCAGTAAGTTTCTTGCTTTTAGTTCGTTATCCTAATGTCCTTAGTGTGAGGGCATTGAGGTTACATAATCTGAAAATTGAAGGATGAAGTCATCGAGAGAACAAATTGAAAATGAAGGAAAAAATTAAAATCAAAGCATAAGGTCGTCGAGACTATGTAATCTGATTTAGGTTATTTTTAAATAATGATGTTTTTATAATTATGTGATTAACGACGTCATTTCATTAATCTTTATTTGTTATGTTAATTTTATCTAATATGTATTAATAGTTAAGATTTCTGAAACACGTGACAAACTGCATCAGCAAACTTAATAGAAACACTAATATCGAGCTAGAATTTTAAAAAAAATGAAAGGTTGAGCATTTTATTGATACTTTTTGAAGTTCAGGCTAAAATTGAAAAAAATTAAAAGTTTGGGCATTTTATCATTACTTTTTAAAGTTCGGGCTATAATTGAAAAATTGACGAAAGTTTGGGCTTTTTTGGTAATTAACCCTAAATAATATAAAGAATTTTCTCAATTAAGTTAAAAGGTGTAAAACCCCAAACATTTCCTTTCATGTGTTTATAAAATTTCATTTTATGTAAATGATGTTTATGGGTGAATGTAAATTTTATTTTCGCTAAAGGTGAATTAGGGACCCAACCCTGAGTGATTTGACAATACTTGAGAAAAGTATTAAAGTCAAATGATAGTCAAAAAATATTGGAGTTCACTGGTATAGAAATAGACCAAAAATAGATCGGATGGATATATGATAGATCAAGATTGACCTTGTTTTAAATTATCATGAAGTAAATTGGAAGCATTTTTGACTGAAACATAAGAAAATAAACCAAGTAAACTAATCATGAGGGAATCAGACATAGCTAAGGATACTTAAAGTAAATCGATCCAACTTAGATGTTGATATGTTTAGGAACAATATGTTAATAAGTGGACATGAAAATCCTACTGAAATTGGATAGATTTTTCTTAAGCTACTTAATTATTTTGGATAAGAAATAATACATGTACATGTGAATGAGCCTTAAGTGGCAGCTATCACGTATATGAAGAAGTTCTCATTATTTTGGAATAAGAATGCATGAAAACCTCATGTTGCCATGTTCATGAAGGAGTAAATGTGATGGACATAAAATTCATTACATGTGAGACCAATACATATTGTGGACGTGTGTCATTTTGGTGAGACAAAATTAAAACTTGTTATATGTAGGAGCAAGAATTGTCGTGGATGATGTAAAAAGTCAATAGGTTAATTAAAAAAAGATGGTAAGAGCTAACAAAATGGACAACTATTGGACACCAACCGTGCAATGTGTGAGACAGCTCTCTTCAACGTGTAACTTGTACAAAGATGATAAAGGAGCTGCTCCACCTTAATTCCACCAACATTTTGCTACCACTACAAGAAAATAACAAAATAGTGGCGAAATTTGACCTACTAGAAATAAACTGTCGATAATTACCGACGAAAATACTATATGCTTCAGTAATGTCGTTTGGAAATATTACTTTAGCGGCGGTATAAATTTTCGTCATTAAATTTCGTCGATAAATGTCATTGTCAATCGTCGGCTTTCAACTCGACGAAAACAACATTGTTTGGTTTTCCTGAAATGACATTATTTTGGTTAACTTAAGAACCTGTTTGCTTCTTGAACAAAACGACGTTGTTTGGGATTAAATCGAATGACGTCGTTTTGCAATGAAGGTTTAAATGTTTAAACCTGAACCAAAACAATGTCATTTTTAAACCAAACGGCATCGTTTACTAGTTGATGGTTTAATGCTTGTAACTTAATGAAAACGACGTCATTTAGATTTAAACCAAATGACATCATTTTGGTTAATTTGTAAATGTTTAAAATATAACCAAAACGACATCGTTTGGTTTGCCCCCACCCTGCGCCTGAGTCGTCTTCCTCCTCCTTCGATCTACCTCCTTTGTCTGCTTTCATCGCCGTCGTTTGGAGCTATGTTACGGCTGTCAGTACACCTCCTTTTTCTTGTAATGTACTCCTTTGGACCAGAATTGATGATGGATAATTGCAGCTATTCCCTTCACACACAAATCTTCCAAGTTAATGCCTCTAGGAAATAATTTATGCATGGTGCTTAAACTTCCAACCATGGACAACATCTTCATCAATGCCAGCTACATGTAGGGAACAAATGGACAACACACTACCACTTGAATTTAGTATACTAAACCATTCTTGTCCTTCCTCTTTAGTTGGTCACATAAATACTTAAACTGGTTACATGAATTCCCTTGCTAATTTTGTCAATGTTTGAGCTGATTGCATAGTTAAATAAAGAGAAAAACAACATGGTAAATGGAGAGAAAACAACCTAGTTACATTTAAAGAAAACATCATATATATCCATATCCTATATATGTTGTTCAATGGTTGTTAATTGGTAGCATATAGATAATATATATATGGCCCAAAGGTTGTTTAATGGAAGCATGTATGTTGTACATAGTTTAGTGGTTCAATGCAAGGAAGACAACATGAATACACTATGTACGTTATTTAAATGGAAAGAAGGCAGCATGTATAACTTACGGGTGTTGTTTAATGGTTGAATGAAAAGAAAACATAATTTTATTCTTACTAAATGCAAGATTTTGGCTAAACCTTTTGTCATAAAATTTGTGGAACAAGGTGGTAAGTTATGGATGTACTTGGCAAGTTTTAGGAACCCTTCAGGATTCTCCCTCATAGTTGAGTAAGATAATAAGATTTTCTTGTCACCGTAGACTTAGGACTAGTAAGGGAAAAGCACCGAACATGTGAGGTGGTTAACGATAAATGACAAACAGTGAGTGTATTTTTAGATTGGTTTTATAAGATGGTTTTTACCTTACTATGAAAAGTGTGTTTATGAATAATTTCATAGGTAGTACTACTTGAATTTAAAAGTCAATCTTCATAAGATTTACATATGTTTGGATTTAGCATTGAATTGAGATTTGGATGCACTTGGAAGTTAATGAGATGTACACATGCTTTGAGTTGGCATTGAATTGAGATTTTCATATTCTTTAAATTGGCATGGAAATAGATTTTGAATATGAATTTAATTGGTATTGAAATGAGGCATGCTCATGTATTAATTGTGGTTTAGCCTATGATACGTTGATAGGTCTTTATATATACGATTATATCGATTAGAGTATGTATTAACATGTATGGCAGTGGTGCTGCGTCTGTCAGTATAGCCTATGAGTCGCCCTCTGCATGTGTGGAGTATATATTAGGTAAGCAATGCAAAACCAACTCCGTAACCATTGATTTATATGTAGTGCTAGCATCGTTATGGGTAAGCAATGTAGAACCAGCTTCATAACAATTAGTATATAGAGATTAACTGGGCACGAGTAAGCGATACAGAGCCAGCTCAGTGGCCTTACACCTAAAGGTACCATATGGCAAAGAAAATTAGTGATGGACTATATTTTAAAAAAGAAAGTTTATGAAAGTATTGATTGCCTTCATTGTTTACTTTACAAGAAAAGAGGAACTTGATCTCAAAAAAATATGTATGTTTTGTTCTATATGTGCATTGATCTTATGAAAAGGAAATGATATGTTTTGTAAGAGCATTAGTTATTATTTTATAAGAAAAGAAATTGTTTTTATGGAGTTTAATATTTGAATAAATATTTTTAATAGAAACCAATAACACTCACTGAGCTCGTTTAACTCACCCTTTATTTTCTGTTTTTAAATTATGACCTCTCAGGTGCACGGTCAGAGACTTCAGTAGTTGGATCTCCACCACTTGAGTAACTGTCTTTATCATGTGTTGCTGTGTAGGCATTTTTATTTTATTTTTTATCTTTCACTTGTGTTTCATCTTCATGAACCTATTATGTACACAGTTTTATGGAACACATGGTTGTATATAAATGATTTTTAAGTTAATGTATGAACATGGTAGAACCTTTTGAAATTGTTTCTGAGTGGATGTGAAGTCCAGAAGTTGCAATGGAAACTTTCATTGTGTATAGAAGTGTTTTGAATATGCTTTATAGGGATCTTGAAAAATTTTGATTTTATCAAAATGCAATTGTTATGTTGCCGAAATTTTTAATTAAAGATCCAAAATTTCTACTAAGGTTTCCTTTGAAAATCTCCACTCCTTATACTTATAGTATTGAGTCAAAGTATTTTTTAAAAAAAAGGGGAAAAGGCTTAGCTCCATGGGAACTTTCCATGTTTGATCAAATATCGACTGAAGGATTTTTGTGAGGTGCCGAGTGAGTCTCCTAGTCATCAGAATAGGGGTCTGTCAAAAGGTGTTTTATTTAATTTTGAAATTAATTCCTTTTAATATTAGGAAATAGTTTTCTAATTAAGAAAAATCATTTTGAATTAGATTAGAAATAGTTTTCTAATTGGATTAGAATTTCTTGTTTGTTGAATTTTGGAAAATGAATTTTTAAATTATACTAAGTAAGAAAAGCAATTTATTGAAAACTATTTTCAATTAAAATTTGTTAAATGAGTCAAGATAATTGGAAACTACTAAAAATGGTTTTCAAATCAAATTAAATTTTTATTTGGAATAAGAATTTAATTCATTTAGGAATCAATAGTTTAATTTAATTTAAATTTCCAAAGAGTTGAAAATATTATTTTAGATTATGAATATCAATAACTATAATCAAATGGTTTGATATTTTATGCATATAATTTGATTATGAATTTATAAGTTGCATGTTTGAATATATGTTTGATATATTATGCATGTTGAATTATATGTTTTTATATTTATGACATTTTACATGAAATTTTCTATTTGATAAGACAAACATAATTAAATCCCTTGTTAAAATATTAAATATGCGTTGAGAACATAATTGTTGCCTTTCATTGTTATAAGAATAAATCAAAGTTCTGTTTATTGTTAAGCTTGTTAAGCAAACTCAAAGTCACTTTGGCCCGAATATGTTTAGCCATATAATAGTGGGTCATACCTAACTAAATTTGTGTGATTTGGAATAGAAAGCTTATGATAACATGAATTTAGAGGTAGGGTTTGAGACAATATATAAGATATATTTTAGCAAGAGTTGTCATCTAACAAATTTAGGAATCACATAAGATGTGATTGGTAAAGTTGTTATCTACCTAATTTAAGTTTAGTTGGTTTATTGAACGAACTTAAGATTAACTAAATTTGAATTAGATCCCAACCTAATAGAAAGATTAAGGTAATATTTTCGAATAACTGTGAGGACTATTTTTTGAATAAAATAATGAGAGTAACTAATACATGTTTAAAGCCCTAATTTTATTTGGTAGTTATAATGTATAATGAATTACTTGCTTTTCTTACATTTATTTTTGTTATGAGTGGAATTTATCTTGTTTAGTATAGTTGACACTAAATTAGTGAACCAAATTTCTTGAACAAAGGTTTGATAAGAGTTCTCAAAGTTTGACAAGAAAAATTTTATGTCTATTATGTAATTTTATTATTAATCCTTGTTGAGACTTTAATGTTAAAGTTTTATAGATATGTCAAAATCATATGGATGACAAAATGCATTGACAATTTGAGTTGACTAATGTCTCATAAACTTTGATGACAACATGTAAGATGTATGTAAATACTATAATAGTAAGCTGTAAGAGGTTGCACGAAGTAAAGTTGAAAGGTATAGTATGTTAATAAAATTGTTTCATTTAATTTACTCTACTAAAATCATAATTATGGATTGCAATTAAAGACATTTACAATAATATGGTAATAGTTATCATTAGAAGAAAAATGATTGCATAACTTTTCTTGCCTATACAAGATATGATAGATATCAAATATATTTCTAGTTTATTCTTATGAGTATATGATATTGAATTCAGTTTTAACATTATTATAATGTTCAATGCATGATAAGAAATAAATTGTTGAGTAAAAATAGCTAATCCAATTTTATACAAATAATTTGTATACGTTTGATCAAAAGTGACTTAAGCTTAACATAAGTGGCAAGAATACAAAGTTGTATAATCGAGGTTATTTTTTATGTCATGTTGGTTAAATTAAAATGATAAGAATCATAAAATTACATATAATATATCCTTTTTGATTATAAATCATATGAAACTTGTGAAATTTGTTATATATAGATATAGATGATTATGAAGCGTATGAAACTTATGAAATTTGTTAAGTTGAAAAATAATCAAATCAATCCTTGGTGAAAATATGATGATGGTATTGAAATATTAAATTTATACATGTGATGCATTGGATGGAATAACAATATGTAAAAGGGTGATACGTATATATTTCATTAGATTACTAATGACTTTATGTGATATAGTCATATATATTAAATCAAATAATGATTTAAAATTTTGAACCATTCAAACAAGTAGAGCATTGAGAATGCTGTAGCACTTCAATGAGGTTGATTTGGCAAGTTTTAAAATTTTGGTTATCTATGGAGAATGAGATTCTTTTTTAAATACCTTCATAATAAAACTTCATAAGAGTTAGATTTATATAAGGAGGAAAATACAATATAAGATATTGTATGACAAAATATTATTTCTTCTATAGATATGCCTAGTATAATGACTTACCTTATTATATCAATTAGTAATATTTTATATTAGATATGAAATGCTAAGTCTTTGAAAGTGTCAAAGTTAATTATTTAAGGATGTGATGCTAGATTGAAGCATACATTATCTATTAAGTTTAGAACTAAATTAGGTAATAAAGTGTTATAAGTATCCAAAAGGTTGGATATGATCTTACAAAGCTATTGAACAAATTATTTGTTTCAATAAATACATTCTTAAGATAAGTAGCAGGAGTAAGATGAAATTTAAAAAGTTCAAACCTCATGACAATACAATCAATTAAAACTAATGCCTTTGTTTATACATTTGATGTATAATTGAAAGGATACGATATATTGAAAAATTCACTTTCATGATAAATTCAAATAATTTTGGAGATGAATGTACATTTATCATGTCTATAAGAAGGTTAATGGGAATATAGTTGTCCTCTTCAGTGAGAGTATTTAGAGACATATTGTTCATAGGGAACAAAAATTCTAATTTTCAATTGTTGAAACTATAATTTCCAAAAACAACTTTTATTGGATATGAAAAAATAACAACTTAATTTTAGGAATTAGATCTATAGAGATGGATTGAAAGTTATTACCTATTCTAAGTCCAAATACATAGATAATGTTCCAAAGATGTTTGTATTTGAGATGTCTGATACTTATGAAGTATTATAGATATTCATTATTTTATGTATAAGTTGATATTTTAGTTTAAGGTTACATGGATATTAAATTTATAAGTAAATCCTAATTAGAGTCTATTTTACTTAGAACAATATTGCAAAGGTTTCAATATATCAGGGGTTGCTAATTACGTCATAATACATTTTTCATTTAATGGAAATGATTAATGAATCAATAAGTTCTTTAATGAACTTAATATAGTTTTTTGCATTGTTCAAGATAGTAATGTACTATAGAACATTAGAGCTAGTAGGCATGTAAAACGAGCTAAGGTCTCACTAAAGATCCAAGGATATACTTAGGCAATTTTTCTGAATTATGATAATAATTAAGATGAAAGTTTTAAGATTTAAACAAGTGTTTACTATAAAGAATCTTTAAAAACTCTCTCATTAAGTCACCGTGCTAATAGTAACATAATCGTCATATAGTGATTTCGTATAAGATACTTAAATGACTGGTCTAATGCAAGTGAGAGATTGTTGAGTTATATCCTACAACCAATCAATTAGTTATACTTTAGTGAAAAAATAATTTTAAAGCATTCTTTATCTTATAAATATTTAGATGTATATGATAAATTCCATGTGATAATTATACATTATAAATGAAATTATGATGAGATTTATATTGTTTTTATATATTATCCTTAAATTGTTCTTAGTTATTGTTCTATTATTAAGACTGAACATTAATATAACGTAAAAGACTAGCACAAGCTATATTTTTCCTTATGAAAGAAGTAGCTGATCTCACATACTAAAGTACGAAGATACTTAAATAAACATGTGGGTGTTTATTAGAAAACAAGTTTATTGAATTGACCTTATATGAGAAATTCATTTGAAATATTACTTATATATTTGTAGAAATTCATATCATAATAATTGTATAAGTGTCAGTGATCATTTAAACTGAGATTTCTAAAGTTACTTTGTATATGGATTGTCATGCTTTGACATTATTTATGACCTATTCTAGTTAAGGAGAACTTGATCAGTAGTTATTGAATATAGCATGAATTATATGAAGGTAGTTGAGTGATCAATATAAGATTCATCACCCTAAAGTAATTAGAGAAAATGTTCTGCTTTTTTCTATTAGTATTGCTTTGAGAAATCCTTGACTATAGTAAACGACATTTGTAAATGTCATTGATTGAATCAATAGTTAATAGTGAAAAATTAATATGATTGGACTCAAAATAAAGTAGACATTAATTTCATGCTCTATGTGTCTAATTGAAATATTGTATAAGAAAAGAATTAAATTCTATAAAAAAGACATGAAAGAAAAGAAAAATCACTTTGACATTCCTAAATATTTAGGTGATCAAGACGTATTATTAGATACTAATCTTAATCTACGAATATAAATGATTTAATTAAATAATTAAAGATAAATTAAAAGAATTTAATTTATTTAATCAAAAATATGATTTATGGTTGAAATTTGTATCTATTGCTAATATATTTAGGAACCTAATGAATTACACAAAAAGAACGATTTAAAGAGAATTTTTTTAAATTAAGTTAAACTTGATTGTAACGTTTAAGAAACATATAATTAAATATAGGATATCTAATAAATAAGGATCAATATGTTAAATCTTCTTTAAAAATAACTTATATTTAATTAAAATTATTTATAATTCTAATTAAAGTTTAGTTAAAATTAAATTTTACTTTCAATTGAATTACTAAAATATCAAAAACTTATTATCAATAAACTTTAACAAAGCTAATACTCTTTACCTACCTAACCTCTCTACAACAGTTATAAAATTCTCTTTAACTTATTCTAAAAATGGTACGATTATAGTGATTAAAATACATCAATTTTAGAAACAATTCTAAAGATAGGAAAAAAATGATTTAAGTTTGATAATAAGGTACGAATTATAATTCATACTTTATTATAATTTGTGTTAATTATTTTATAAAATTTTAAGTAATCTTAATTTCAATAAATCAAATACGAAAAAAAATTTATAATTATTTCACTTAGGATTGAATCTCATCCTAATTTCCAACATTTACATACGTCTTTGGTTGGAATTCTCCATCCTTCAGATGACGCCTGGTTAAATACGCCGATTCTCCATTCTCCACTCCATGTTTTGCTTTGTTCAGATATTGCTCACTACTGCTCATTTACATACTAGTCATCCTCATAAATTACACTGAAGCAATTGGAAAACTCAAAGTTGGAGGAGAGCAAAGAAGAATGAAAATAAATGACAATATGAACATGAGAAAGTGGTCATTGGCTAAATCAACAAATGTTTTACACAGGTAATAAGTAAAGCTCTCTGCAATTGGAAAAATAACTTCAAAATTTGAAGCAGAACAAAGACGAATGGAAAATGACAGATGAACAAGCGAAAGTGGTCATTAGCTGAATCAAGAATGTTACACGTTGCTAAGAAGTATTCTGCAATCCAAAAGGACTATCTTCTTCCTTTATTTGACTATCATAATTACAGACCTGAACTCGGGCCATATAATGCTACAGTTAATTGTAACAGAATGGCCTGTCATCTCCGTTAATGGTTCTACTTGAGTTCTATTTGTGTCCTTATCGTCAAATTCAAAGACATTGGTCAAGATACATATCTAAAGCAGACAAGAGTTCTCTAAAATCCTATGTTCAACGCTTTGCAAGAGGTATTACAACATAGGATCAACAGATTGATTCTCTACAAGTACACAGCTAAAGAACTATTTCATTAGATCTAGGAACACAAAACCATTCCACAGACTATGCAAAAGCATAGATGGTATTAAATTCCTCGATCGCGTAAAAATAACCCCCATCACCACCCCAAGAAAAATTAGCGGTAGCATTCTCTGTACATTAAAATGTGCTAAAGCAAAGGCAACTGAACTCATAAGTATTGCACACCATACCGGCATGTACCTGGTCAATGAAGGTAGAAGGAAACCCCGAAAGACTATCTCCTCCCACACAGGAGCACACACTGAGACCACTATTGCATAGAGCGCCATTGCTACTGGATCTCGTGCTGCAATTGACTGCTCAACGCTTGAGAAAGTAACAGGTGTTGAAGGTAGAATGGGCAATAAGCTAAGGTTGAACAGTGAAAGCCGGTTCACCAGAGGAAACATGAGGCATCCAAGAGCAATATCCAACAGCCAATTCCCTCTCAGGCTAAACCTAAACCAATCAGATGGAAGAGGACGAAATCGAGACAGGCAACGGTGAAGGATTGCAATTCCAGCAAGACCTTCAGTTACATCCGTTACAAGGCTGAACAATGCTTGCCCTCTAAATGTTAGAGATTCCTTGCTGAAGCCTGCCATGTGGGCTGCAAAAGGAATCACCCAGGATCCTATAAACCAGAATGAAACAACCCACAGAAGCATTACCTGCAACTCCAGGAAGTATTTATAAGTACAGATTATGGTTCTTACTACTTCAAATAATTCAGCAGAAGAATGCAGGTTTTATGCATAATGAACAATTTTATATAACATTCTGGAACTAAAGAATTCAAAAACTTCTAAGAAAAGAAGCAATATGCAAAATCAATCTTATTCACCTGGTCATTAGAGATTTTGTTAGGAATTAGAAAATGCCACAACACTCAATAAGCAGTGTTAATGCTTGCCACTTGATAGTAATGGTTCTTTGCAGTTACTATCTTTGTCAATTTCTAGTAAGACTTACTAGTCAGATACTAACCCATAATTTTTGTTGATTTCCATCATTCTACAGTTGAGTAAACCATTACCTGCACTATGGTCTCTGCTGTCCATGGCACAGTCCACCTCCCCCCAATTTGCCTAATTCCCACATCTGCAGCCTGAAATTTAACGCAGTAGTTAGTGAGATGCAAAACTGGTATCCTAAGAAAGCATGTGTATACATTCAATTGCATACTATAATGTTTTGACTTTCAGAATGAAGAAGAAACTATAAGTCATCCACTTATTTACTTCTTAAACTATGTCTAACAAAAGAAAAAGTTCAGCAGTAATTGATATGTATTCACTAGCATATTAGTTTTCTCTTCTTTCCCAATGATGTAACAGCAAACAATACCAGCAGAATTCTTACAAAAAAAAAGACAATAGCAGCTCCAGATCATAGTAAGTGACAAGTAATAGAAAGCATAAAAACTTTTAAACATGATACGGACCAACTACAGCATTAACCTGAATTTACTACATTTTTCATCTTAATGGCTTCATATGACATTAAATAGAAGAGTCAAAAAGCCATAAACGTAACAGAGGTCAAAAAATTGAGATTCCCCCCCGAAGCACAAATGATACTAACCCGCCCTTCTTCCTCCTACCAAACTTGCAATCGCCAATAAAACCAGGAACATAACTCTTTTCAGTTGTCAAGTTCTGAAAATTCATTTTCAAACTGATGCCTTCTTCTACTAAATTAAGAACAACGTACCATTAAAATAATAGACTGCAAACGAACATACCTCTCGAAGACTAGATATCCAATCTCGTTTAATATTTGTACAATTATCAACATCAGGCTTCGCTGATTCCTCCGGTAAGAAATGTTCAGCACCATCAGGCTTTGGTTTTATTGGAGAGAAATCTTCATGTCTAAAACATGAAACTTTCCATTTCTGCATAACAAAACAAAACACACATATACCCAAAAAAATTCAAAAAGTTAATATTACCATAAGCCCTAGGTTTGGTCTCTGAGAAATTAAAGAAAAAAAATTCAGAATAGAGGCAAATAATTATCATCCACCAGAGGTCTAGAAGCTTCTAACCATTTCAGTTAGTAAACTAGGGCCATAGGCTACACAGGGTTTCTTTTCTTATGTATTCTGTTCCTTGCTTTTTCCAAGTTAGCAAACAAAAGCTAACTCTAATAAATTTCTGAAGAAAAAAAAAAAAAAAAAAGAAGATAAAAGGTCCAAGAGCTCAATAAAGAAAAGAAAACTGGTGGAAATTATACATTTGCAGTTCTGGGTAACTTGGGACTTGAGTCGAAGATACGACAGTTCCACGGAGAAAGAAAGCAGCTTGATTTGGCGGGTGGGTTGGACACCCTCAATTTGGATAAGGAAGGGACAAGAATTGGGCGGTGGGATACAGATAGAGAGCAACAAGAGCTCAACATTTAGGAACAGTTGGAGACACCAATTATACCATCACATAAAAATCGAGAAAAAAAGAAGGGGAAACCCTAAACCGCAGAAAAATGACAGATTGGTAGCTGAGAGGAGCTTGCGCTTGATTTTGTGGAAGGAGACGGGCTGCTGCTTGGAATTAGATATTCGATAGGGAAGTGAATAGGTAATAATCGTAGGTGTGAATTGACGCATAGAGGGTGTTTCCACAGCTGGTGCCCTAGGATTTAGGAAATTGGACTTCTGGTCTGGGTGGTAATTTTTTAATTTTAAAATTGATTAATCTAATTATTTAATATATCTCTTGATATGTTTAAGAGTAATAATAATAATAATTAACCAATTAATATAAAGAAAAACCAATTAGAGGAGAATTCTTGAGGAGACTGAGAGATTGGAAGCTGCAATTGCACTCCACTGGCATGATTCCAAGGCATCATCATATATAATAATAATAATAACACAAGTAAGTAGTAATAATAATAGGTGCTCAGTTTGCACAATGACATGCATTTAATCTCAAAAGGTATATGATGGAGTCACATTATTCTCGAAGCCTTTATTCATACGCAACAACAACAAGAAAAAAAAAAGAAATAGAGAGCTAATTAACAGAGTCAATACATAAATGACTTGTTCTGCTGCTTCCTACTTTCCTAGAGAAGGCAAAGAAGATGAGGTAGTATCCAAACCAAAGAGAACTACAAACTGTAGGCCATGCCCACCTCAATAAGAGAAATGCGAGGAATACTCAAGCTGACGGCAGGAGCTCGGCAGTTTTTACGCAATGAAGAGTAGAAGATATTGATCAAAATCCTCTTGAAGAATGATGAGTTCCATTTTGCCTTAATGTAAGAATGGCCAATTACATATGCTATCCCAGCATGCTTTGCTTCCAGAAGTTCCAGGAGCTCCTCCTTAACATTTGAATCCTTGTATCCCGTATCCAACAACTTGAACCGAATTCTCCTCCTGTCACTCAGTCGAGGTAGCTCCTGCTCATACATACATTTTAATTTCTGTAGCCTCAGTGACTTGCTTTTAGTTACAGTTGCCATGAGGCCTGAACTGCATTCTCCAATTTCTCCTGATGCTGATACTTCAATTCTTTTCCCAAACTTCTCAGAAGTCCTCACAACAGCCAGCCTCCCATCAATCGAGCCGTCAGCAGTCCTGGAACCTTCTGCTTCTAGTTGGATAAATTCTGCCACACTCATCATTAGTTCATTTTCAAAATCACATTCACTTTCGTATTCTTGGACATCTTTGTAACCATTTCGAACAATGCAGCGATACATCCGGTAAGATTTTGGACCTATCCGACCAACAAGATACCTTTCCTTTCGGGGCACAAAAGGAACTGGAACAGTTTTAACACAAACAAACACGACGACTTTGTAAAATGCTGGCAAGTTGGTTAAGAACTGGGAAAATGATGCTGGAACTCCATTTGCTAACTCGGTGTAAATAAGGCCAATCCCAGGGACCCTAACAACCCCAAGATCAGAACCTAGATTTAAAATCCATTTCATGGGTACTTTGTTATGTTGGTCATGTAGATACTTCTTCCTGCTACCATAATGCCACGCATACATCAAGAACACAAAAACTCCAGAGAGCAGAAGAGAAACCCATCCAGCTTCGTGAATCTTCATAAAAGAAGATGAGAAGAAGGTTATCTCTATCACTCCAAAGAGTAAAAAGTAACAAAGCGCTAGCAGCAGACTCTTATGCCATACAAAGTTGATAACCAATGAAGTAAGAAGAGTAGTCAAAAACATCACAATGATGCTCGCGATACCTGAAATCAAATTTACAGGATTAGTTTTTCTAATCTAGCAAATGAAAGAAACGTGACCTAAGTTATTAATATATCTGAACCTACATCATAAACAGGACTTAGTCAACAGCGATAATAATAAATGCTAATGCAGTTAAACCAGAGCTCCCAGTGAGATCATCACACCCCATGCTTTTCATGGGGCCGTCGGCCTACCATTCAAAAAGTCTTTCGGAGGGATAAATATGAGCAGTTTGCAAGACTACAGATGAGATCATATTCCTAAACATCATTCATTTTTATGTAGCAGAAAAGTGCAGGTCAAGTAAGTAAAACTTGAAAAAAACTAACTATTCTTTCAAATTTATCTTCCAATAGAATTATGTTGATTCCAACAGTGATGTGTTCATTTAGCAATTTTGGAAAGGAATTATTTATTAGTAACCCTATTAATCAAAGTCATAGTAAAGGAAATGGAAGGTTAGTTCTTTTTCCTCAGGGCGCATCCATCGCATGTCTGCTTTTAAACTTGTGCCTAGGGGCCTATCACTGCAGACCTGCCAGAAGTCATTAATGCATAAAACAATGGCCTCCAAAATTTCAAACATTGGACTCAAGATGCCCAGATCAATCAAATTAAGTTTCTCATGTATTATCATATTTTAACATTACAATCATAATCTGGATTCACCAATTACGGAAAGACTTCACCTTACTAAATATGTGTAGAGGTAGAGAAGACTAACCGTAAGCATTTCCTATATGATTAGTGTCTTGAGAACCTACTGTAACCAACAAACAAAGAATCATAAGGATCCAATTTATTTCAGGGATAAATATCTGGCGATTACTCCAATCTGATTTGCGGACAATTTTGATCCGTGGAAAACATCCTAATGTATAGCATTGTTTGACAATTGAAAAAGTGGCTGAGATCGCAGCTTGACTGGCAACTATTGCAGTTAAAATTGCTATCGCCATGATTGGGCAGGAGAATGAATCTGAGAAAAAGTATAAACATAGACATGAGAAATGGACTGAAACAGCAAGAAGAAAATCAATATTTGTTGCAACAAGTATGGAAAAGAAAATGACTTCAAGAACCACAATAAAATACAATTTTGTTAGACAATGGCAGTAGTAAGAAATTTGTTACAGGAAATATAGCAGCTGCAAATAGTTGTTACAAACTGTAACATATTCATAAGGATTATACAGCTAATATAAATAACATATTCATAGGAATTTTAGCATGATCATAGGAATTACTTTCCTAGTTTAGCCTATGTACTGTTGTATAAATACCTGTATCATTCTATTCTAATAGAATATAACAAAACCATTCTTCTCATTTTCTCTGTTGTCTCATGGTATCAGAGCTTCGTCAAGTTTCTGGGTTTCTTTCTTGAAAGTTTTTTTTTTCGATTTCTACTCTATATTGAGACAGTGCGCTGTTTGTGGGCGACACATTTTGAGAAAAAAAAAATTTCTCACCTCCTCCTTCATAAGGCTCTATGGGTGCTAATCAGCCGTCCTTTCAAATCCGGTCGTCGGATTTCCAGCATGTGAGTGGCATGCACTGCCACATTCCTAGACATCCTTCCTATGCGTCGACGCTTGAGGACGGATGAGCCACCATTTGCCGAACCAATTTCTTCCTCTGATGTCACCTCCTTCGTCCCTATCTAAAAATCCAGTTAGTTTCTTCCAGGTACTGCTAATTTGTATTGGTGTGGGTTGACAGTCCTTCGTCACTCTCTTCCTTGGTGTGAGTGTCTCTGAATTTATTTCAGTTTTTTGCATTGAGGTTGACTTCTTCTTTTCCTCCTTTATTTGATTGATATTGTCATTTGGGACTGATTTAAATGGTTGAGGGCAGTGACGTGGGTGGTGATAAGAAGACTATTATTGAAATTTCATTGGGATATCCAAAATTATCGACAGAAAATTGACTGGAAGAAAAAAATATGCACAATGGAAAAGGATTATTCGTAGAGTTGTGGCTAGTGTAGAATTGGAGGATAATTTAACTAGTAATCCGCATCCTAAGATGGATGTTTTTGCTTTTAAAGAAATGGTTAATGGAGAATTATAAATTGTTTAATCAAATCCATAATACTCTAGACCTAACTGTTGATAATGTTTCAAATCAGTAAAAGAATTATAGGAATGTCTGAAATTTCTGTATGCTTGCAAACAATATTTGTCTCATGCTCATGACTCATTGTTAAAGATTTATCAAGTGGAACAAAAAAGTCGCTCCCTATTTCAATATTATACTGGAATGAAACAAGTCTTTGAAGAAAAGCGAGCTATGTTTCCTATTGTTAATGACATAACGAAAATGCAAGAATAAGAAAAGCATATTGTGAAATAATGTTTCTTACCAAGGTTAGGTTCTGAATATGACATGGCACACATATAATTATTAACTAGTGAGATACTTCCTTTCTTTACGATATTATATGCCTGTTTCCTTTGTGTTTGTAAAGATGGTGATATGACTTCTGATATGGTGTCCAATGACACAGTAGCATTGGTTAGGAACGTTTCAAATGCTAATCACCATGGCAAAGGTAGAAATGGTAGTGGTTCTATTGCTAGGAATAGTAGCAACTCTCGTACCTATAATTACTATAGAGTTGAGGGGTATG
Source organism: Erythroxylum shatona (assembly GCA_027568895.1). NCBI lineage: Eukaryota > Viridiplantae > Streptophyta > Magnoliopsida > Malpighiales > Erythroxylaceae > Erythroxylum > Erythroxylum shatona. The sequence goes on along the minus strand of JAOSBK010000205.1, from coordinate 31,688,540 downwards.
TTAAAAGAATTTTTGGTAATTACATGGTAAGCTTTCCAAGTGCTCAGGTCATAAAATAATAGAAATTTTGCAAATGTGCCCACTTAGGATGGCATCCTATTGCTTGCTTAGTCATCCTTACCTTTTATCACAATTTCAACGAATGAGTATGCTTGTTTAACCAATGCCCATCAACAAATTTCGGCCACCTCATCTTGGGTTATTGACTCAGGTGCTCCTGATTATATGACCGACAACAAAATTATCATCTCTTCTTTCAAATCTACTGCTAATTTACCTTGTGTTATTTTAGTCGAAGGATTTACCTCTTTTATACACAAAATCTCTCCCATTATCATTTGTTTTATCTTTATCAAAATTCCCTTTTAGCTTATTATCTATTAGCCAACTCACCAAAAGTCTCAAATAATTTTGTTGTTTTCTATCCCAATTATTGTCCTTTTCAAGATCTTCGAACGAAGTTGATTATTCGTAAAGGGTGTCTAGTGAATGGCATGTATGCTCTTGATTTGACTTCTGAACCAGTACTTTGATCGATTGCTTACACAAGCTCATCTTATCTTTTGCAGCTTCATTGTCATTTTGGTCATCTATCTTTAACAGTTTTTACAAAGTTATGTCCTAGTCTTAAACGAGAATCTACCATGGAGTGTGAACCTTGCCAATTTGCTAAAAATTATAGAGTATCTTATTCTCCTAGACTAGATAAATGAGTTGAGTCTTCTTTTTACTTAATGCATACTGATGTGTGGGGTCCTTGTCCTATTTTGTCCAATTTTTTTTATTTTGTGACATTTATTGATGATTATTCTCGGTTTACTTGGCTTTATCCTATGAAATCTCGACCAGACTTGTTTATTATATATTTTTCCTTTCATACTAAAATTAAGACTCGATTCAATAAATTCATCTGCATTTTGAGAAGTGATAATGCTAAAGAATTTATTTCCCATACTTTTAAATCTTCTCTCTCAGCATGGTATTATTCATCAGTCATCATGTATTGTTACCCTCAATAAAATGGTGTAGCAGAGGAAAAGAACTGTTGGGACCCGATCCGGAAACCGGATCCCAACTGGAAAAGCGGAAAGCGGAGACGAAAAGTGAAAGGTGAAAGCATCGAAACAAACGAATAGAAAGTAAATCGAATAACGGAATGCGAAAGAACGGACGAATGCAACTGCGAAAGAAACGAATAATCGAAATCGAAGCGAAAGCAAAAATAGCGAAGCGGATCAAATACGAATGCGAACCAGACAAACGAATCAATCAAAACTGAATCCGACATCCGAGAACAAAGAACAGAGAAACAGGATCGCGTTGGAAACCTAAAACTAATCCAATACGAAAATCCGGTATAATTTTTTTTCTTCTTTCTTTTCTTTTCTTTTTCTTATACTCATCTTTATTCAAACTCATGCCAATCAAATACAATTAATTCCCACTT
>JAOSBK010000205.1:31669131-31682004 GCA_027568895.1 Erythroxylum shatona | reverse complement strand
TCGCTATTCGCCTCGTTTCTTTCATTCCGTTCTTCGTTATTCCGGTTGGGATCGGGTCTCCAGATCGGGTCCCAACAAGAACCATCACTTATTAGAAGTTGTCCGAGCACTAATATTCCATATGTAGGTCCCAAAAGTTTCTTGGGCCGATGTTGTTTCCATTACTTGTTTCCTAATTAACCGAATGCCTTCTTTTGTTCTTAACAGTAAGATTCCATATTCCCTTCTCTTTCCCTCATTTACATTATTCCCTTTTGCTCCTCTAATTTTTGGGTGCACTTGCTTTGTTTAAAACGTGCAACCCCAGGTCTCAAAACTAGATCCTAAATCTCTTAAGTGTGTTTTTCTGAAATATTCTCGTGGACAAAAAGAATATCATTGTTACTCTCCTTCTTCGGTTCGTTACTTGATATCTATTGATGTTACCTTTTTTAAGAATACACCTTTCTTTGGTTCTCTTGTGTCCTCTTCTTCACACTCTGGCGATTTAGGGGATGATTTTCTTACTTATATTGTCAATGAATAGGTAGTTTCTCCTCCCTCTCAACTTGTTATTCATCAAGCTTATTCTCGACATGTGCAACATTTTATTGGGGCACCTCTTATCAGCTAGGATATAGACCCGACCCATTTTGCTTTATCTCCAAATTCCTCACCACTATCTGATGCTAGCCTTTACCTTCCTATTGCTTTTCGTAAACGTAAACGCACCTGTACTTACCCTGTTTCTTCCTTTGTATCTTACCATGCTTTATCTCCCTCCTCCAAGTCTTTTGTAGCTTCCTTAGACTCTATTGTTATTCCAACATCCCTTGTTGAAGCACTAGCTCATGATGATTGGCAAGCTGCAATGAAAGAAGAGACGATGGCCTTAGAATAAAATCATACTTGGGATCTTATTTCTCTTCCTTCAAAGAAATGGGACCTTGGTCGTAAGTGGGTGTTTATTGTTAAAATGAATCCTGATGGTTTTATTGCTCGATTAAAAGCTTGATTGGTTGCTAAATGATATGCTTAGATATATGGGGTGGATTACTTCGAGACTATTTCTCTAGTTGCAAAACTTTCTTCTGTCTAACTATTTATCTCCTTAACTACTACTTATAGTTGGGCATTTCACCAACTTGACATGAAGAATGCATTCTTACATTTAGATTTACATGAAGAATGCATTCTTATATTTGGATTTACATGAAGAGGTTTATATGGAGCAACCACCTAGATTTGTTGCTCAAAGGAATCAGGGAAAGTGTGCAAATTAACAAAGTCTCTTTATGGCTTGAAGAAATCTCCTTATGTCTAGTTTGGGAGATTTAGTACTGTAGTGATTGAGTTTGGCTTACAAACAAGTGCATACAATCACTCATTGTTCTTTGCATCATCTAGTTCTGGGTGCATTTTACTAGTTGTATATATGGATAATATAGTGATCACTAGAAGTGATAAAGCTAAGACCACGAGGTTGAAAGCATTTTTGGAGCTTGCTTTCAGACAAAGGATTTAGGACCATTGAAATATTTCTTAGCAATTGAAGTTTCTCGTATTCATAAGGGGATCTATCTATCTTAAAGCAATTCTTGATACGAAGAATGCATTCTTACATTTAGGTTTACATGAAGAGGTTTACATGGAGCAACCACCTAGACTTGTTGCCCAAAGGAGTCAGGGAAAGTGTGCAAATTAAGAAAGTCTCTTTATGGCTTGAAGCAATCTCCTCATGTCTAGTTTGGGAGATTTAGTACTGTAGTGATTGAGTTTGGCTTACAAAGAAGTGCATACGATCACTCATTGTTCTTTACATCATCTAGTTCTGAGTGCATTTTACTGGTTGTATATATGGATGATATAGTGGTCACTGGAAGTGATAAAGCTGAGATCACGAGGTTGAAAGCATTCTTTGGGGGTTCACTTTCAGATAAAGTATTTAAGACCATTGAAATATTTCTTGGCAATTGAAGTTTCTCACAGTTATAAAGGGATCTATCTATCTTAAAGAAATTATTGCCTGGATTTATTAAATGATGATGGTTTTATTAAGGCAAAGACATGTGATGTGCCTATGATACCAAATGTGAAGTTAAAAGCCAAAGATGGAGACATGCTTGAGAATCCTAAAAAGTATAGGAAGATTGTAGAAAAATTGAACTATCTTACTATCACTCGTCCCGATATTGCCTTTCTAGTAAGTGTTGTAAGTTAGTTCATGTCATCTCCTAGAACCTCATATTGGGATGTTGTTATTCATATTTTAAGATATCTAAAGGGGTGTCATATCTTATATCAAAATCATGTTCACCACATTATAAAAGGTTTCACAGATGCTGAATATGGAGGAGATCTTTCGGACAGGCATTCTACCACCGGTTACTATGTTCTTGTTGGAGGCAATCTTGTTTCTTAGAAGAGTAAGAAATAGAGTTTTTCATCTCGATCAAGTGCATAATCCAAATATAGGGCTATGGTGCAGACTACCTGTGAACTTATATGGCTACGTCATTGACATGGTGGGTTTGAGTTTGTTTAATCTAAACTAATGAACTTATGGTGTGACAATGAAGCAGCTATTTATATTGCAAACAATCTTGTGTTTAGTGAGAGAACCAAGCATATAGAAGTCGACCATCATTTTACTAAGGAAAAGCTAGAAGATGGATCAATCTTAACTCCACATGTCAGAACAGTGAGTCAATTAGTTGATGTGTTCACCAAAGCATTACTTGGGAATTAGGTTAATTATATTCATAACAAGATGGACATGATCAATATCTATATTGTTGGACAGTAAAAAATACTAAAGAGGAAAAAGAAATAGATCTATATTGTTGGACAACAAAAAATACGAAAGAGGCAAAAGAAACAGAGGAATAAAGGCTAAACATTCTTCTATATTATAAGGTAAATTGCTATCCCATAAAACATGAAATATGCCCATATAAATATAAGCTTACAAAACTAATTCTTGATAAACTAAACTACACAATGTAACTAATAACTAATAACTCCAACTAGGACTGTAATAATAACTCTAACTAGGACTCCAACTCATAACTCCAACTAGGACTCTAACAATCATAATTAAAATTTATTATCTAACACCCTCTCTTAAACTTGTAATTCAACCTTTAGTAACTCCAAGAGTAGCTCTCAATCTGTAAAAATCTTCATATTTTAAAACTTTGGTAAACATATTAGCAACTTGATCTTTAGATGTCACATGCTTCAGTTGAATCTCTTTGTTCCCAATGCATTCTCTTATAAAATGGTACTTGGTGTCTATATGTTTATTTCTATCATGAAAACTAAATTCTTTCCCAAAGCAATAGTAGACTTATTATCAACAAAAATATCCGTAGCTCTATCTTATTTAAATTTGAGCTCTTTCAATAACTTCTTCAACCAAATAGTATGACAAACACAAGAAGCAACTGCAATATACTCAACTTCACAAGTTAAAAGAGTTCACAAGTTAAAAGAGTTCACAAGTTAAAAGAGTAACAATTGGTTGTTTCTTTGAACTTCAAGCAAACACAGTACTTCCCATTAAGAAAACAAAACTATTTGTACTTTTTCGATCGTCGATGTCTCTTTCCTAATCACTGTTACTAAATGCAGGTAATTTGAAATTATTTACAATAGTATAAAATAAGCCATACTCTAGTGTTCCTTTAACATATCGAAGAATTCTCTTTGCTGCTTTCATGTGTGTCAAAGTTGGAGCTTCCATGTAATGACTAATGACACCAACTCTATACAGGATATCTGGTCTTGTACAAGTTAAAAATCGCAATCTTCCAATCAATCTTCTGAATAAAGTTAGGTTTACTTTTCTGCATTATCAAACTTAGAAAACTTGATCCCACATTCCATTGGAGTAGAAACTGAATTGGTTATATCCATTTTGAACTCTTTTAAAATTGCTTCAACATAAATTTTTTGTGAGAGAAAAATCTCATCTTCACTTTGCTTCACTTCAATTCCAAGATAATAATTCCTAAGCCCTAAAGCAGTCATCTCAAATTCTTTAGTCATTTTCTTCTTAAATTATTCAAATATCGTAGGATTACAACCTATAAAGATCAAATCGTCAACATATAAACAAATAAACATAATTTCTCCATTCTTGTTCTCCTTAACATATAAGGCATGCTTATGCGGACATTTTGAGAAACCATCCTTTTGAAAATAATCATCAATACATGTATACCAAGCCCTTGGAACTTGTTTAAGTCCATACAAGGCTTTATTCAACTTCAGCTCCTTGTCTTCTTGTCCTTCAATGATGTAACCCAATGGTTGTTCCAAATAAACCTCTTCCTTTAAAGTTTCATCCAAAAAGGCTGATTTTATATCAATTTGATAAATCTTCCATCTCTGTTAAGCCGCCAATGAAATAATTAGTTGAACGGTCTCAAAGCGAGCCACTGGAGCAAAGACTTCATCATAATCAATTCTAGCTTTTTGAGTAAATTCTTTTGCAATAAGTTGGGCTTTGTACTTCTCTACTTCTCCTTTTAAATTTTTCTTCACTTTATAAATCCACTTTATTACTACAGGTTGGTTTCCTTTGGGAAGATCTATCAATCGCGAAGTATCATTCTTTTTAACTATTTTTTTTCTTTTCATCCATAGCAAATCTCCATCTTTCATCTTTGACAGCTTCTTCAAACGTTATTGGTTTCGTATCTGCTAACAAAAAAATAGAGTAGAATCATTCATTTACTTCATATATTTCTTTAAAACTCCACATAAGATGTGGCCTCTCAGAGGTGCTTTGTGGAGATATAATCGTTTGAGTTGTTTGAACTTCACGTGGAGGAGTTTGTAGTGTAACATCAATAACAATTTGACTTTGGGACTTATCTTCATCAAAAAATTTATTAAACAAAGGAAGAAATTCATAATTTTCATCCTATGGTACATTCCACTCCTATGAGCCTTCTTCATCAAACTAAACATCTCTACTAATGATTGTTTTTCCATTATGAAGATCGCAAAATTTGTACCCTTTCAAATTTTTAGCACAGCCAGCAAATATAAACTTTTGACTCTTATCATCCAACTTGCTTCTTTTTTCATCAGGAACATACATATAGCTAATACTTCCTAATACTCTTAAGTGCAAAATATTTGACCTCTTTTAACTCCATGCTTCTTGTGGAGTCATTTGCATTAGACTCTTTGTGGGATTACGATTATTCAAATACACCACACATACTACTGCTTCAGCCCAAAATTCCTTTAACATCCTCTTACTCTTCAGCATATTATGAGCCATGTCAAGAATAGTTCTATTTTTCGCTCCACAACTCCATTTTGCTGAGGTGATCTAGGAACCATCATAGAATGTTGAATACCAAGATACTCACATAATTGAATAAATTTATTCGACGTGAATTCACCTCCTCGATCAGTTTGAATTGCTTTAATTAGGTAACCACTTTCATTCTCAACTTGTGTTTTAAATTTCTTAAACACTTCAAATGCTTCAGATTTTTTCTTTAAAAAATAAACCCATCTTACGAGTATAATCATCAATAAACAATAAAAAGTACTTGTTCTTTCCATATGAACTTAGTGCAATAGCATCACATATATCAGTGTACACTAATTCGAGTGGTTGTGTAGCTCGAGATAGAGACTTCATCGGAAAGCTCCTCTTAGACTGCTTACCATACATACAACCTTCACAAATTTGATCAGGACGACTTATAATAGGCAAGCAATACACCATTCTTTTCTTATACAATAGCTCCAATCTATTGAAATTCAAGTGGCCCAACCTAAGAAGCCACAACCATGACGAATCATTCGTAGTAGCTTTTAAACATATGGGAATATCTTTATTGATCTTCAATATGAATATCTTATTCTTCGACATTGGCACTTTTGCAATCAATCTTCCTTTTCCATTTCGCATGACTAATCCACTCTTTCTCATCTATATTTCATAGCCTTTCTCCAAAAGTTATCTAATACTCAATATATTTGTTTTCAAAGTAAGAGTATAATAGACATGAGATATAAACTGATGATCTCCATTCTTCAATTTAATCAAAATTTCTCCTTTACCTTTGATTGGAACTTTAGTTTTATCACTAAAAGAATTATTGCCTTTAACGGATTCATCAAGACTACAAAATAAATCTTTATTACCAGTCATATGGTTGCTGGCTCTTGAGTTGAGATACTAAGACTCCTCTCTCCTTTCTTTGTCACCATTGCATGTTAATAAAAATGCAGTTGCTTCATCATCTTCTTCTTCAACCTCAACACAATTTGCATTTTCTTCTTCATTTGAATTCCATTTACATTCCTCTACATAGTGACCAAATCTTTCGCAATTGTAACATTGTATATTGGATCTTTGACCACGACCTCGTTGAAACGATTCACTTCTACCATTTCTTCTCAGATATTGTTGCTAAAAATCTAACTCTTCGTTATCATTTGAATTATTTTGACCTCATTTATCTCTTCCACGATTTCCATGATTCCAGCCTCGAACATGACCTCTACCTCCTCATCCTTTACTACATACTTGATGTTGATTGTCTTCTTTTTGATTTAAATTCAACTTCGCCTACAACTCTTGAGCATCCGGTTTTTCTCTTTTCTTCAATCTCTCTTCATGAGCTTGTAACGAACCCAAAAGTTGATCTATAGACATTGAATCTAAATCCTTTGATTCTTCAATGGTAGTCAAAATGTAATCAAATTTTAAAATTAGCGACCGAAGAATTTTTTCAATCACTCAAACATCTTCTATCGACTCTCCATATCTCTTTAATTGATTCACAATAGTCAAGACTCGGCCAAAATACTATCCTATAGATTTAGAATCCTTCATTGGGAGATTTTCATAGTCACATCTCAAAGTTTACAAGTGTACTTTAATTTTTTTTTCCTTTAAAACAATTCTATAAAATCTCCGACACTTTTCTTGTCGTAGTTGTAGCAGACACCTTTTCAAACATATTTTCATCTAAACACATATGAATAAGAATGAGCACTTACTGATCCTTCTTTCTAGCTTTCTGTAGCGCTTCCTTTTCTGCTATCGTTAACGATTCTTCACATTCTGGATGATTGTAGCCTTTTTTGTACAATATCCCACACATCTTGTGATCCTAGCAATGTTTTTATTTTGAAACACCACTTGTCATAATTCTCTTTGTTAAGTTTAGAAAATTGAAACGGTAACATTTCATTCGTCTTGATTTTTACTGTGGAACACCTTCAAAATATAGTTTTTGGCTCTGATACCACTTGCTAGATCTAGAGAGCTCACTTACATAGGAGATCTTTAATATGGGCCTAGTGAGGGAATATATTCATGGGCTTTGACCCCACATTTCAACTTAAAACTTTAAGGTTTTAAGTTTATGTGTCCTTTCTACTTATATGCCCTTCATTAGCTCCATCTCTTTCTAATGTGGGATTCCTACTCATATTTGACATCCCAACAATCTTCTTCTCAAATGTGAACTTCTACATTGGGCTTAGACTCTCCCTTGAGCGAAAGTTTTTTTGCTTAATAGTTCGAGTAAATGGCATCATCAAGAGCCCTTCTACTCTACTGGTCTAGGCCTATTAGGAGTCTCCCTGCTTTTCTCTGTGGGGAAGCAACTATGGGATTTTACTACCATCTCCATACTCGTCCCTTACCGAACCATTGGCTCTGATATTACTTGTTGGACAACAAAAGAATACGAAAGAGGCAAAAGAAACAGAGGAATAGAAGCTAAACTTTTTCTGTATTATAAGGTAAATTGCTATCCCATGAAACATAAAATATGCCCATATAACTATAAGCTTACAAAAACCAATTCTTGATAATCTAAACTACTACTATTTAACTTAAACAATGTAACTAATAACTAATAACTCCAACTAGGACTCTAACAATAACTCCAACTAGTACTCTAACTAATAACTTCAACTAGGATTCTAACAATCATAATTCAAGTTTATTAGCTAACATATGTTTCAATTTGAGGGAGAGTGTTACAGAATATAGCAGCTGTAAATAACTATTAGAAATTGTAACATATCATAGGGATTATACAGTTAATGTGAATAACATATTCATAGGGATTTTAGTATAATCATAGGTATTACTTTCCTAATTTACATTATGTACTTGTATCATTTTAATATAATATACGAAAAATCATTCTTCTCATTTTCTCTATCTTCTCAAAAAAAAAAAACCCAGAAAACTGCACTAAGTCAGCAAATCTAAATTATGACGAATAAGAACATATCTTGACACATTAATCAGCGAGCAAACAAAATCACTGATTTGTAAATTTTCCGCAATATAATAATATATGGGTAGAACCCCTGAGAAGAACTAAGTTTTTGGATCTAAGGCAGTCACAATGGCAGGTTTGAAGATTGCCAAAGGAATCAAAGCTTGTCAGACAAAAAGGTAGATCAACTCTATGAAAGTTTACCAGGAATTGACATATGGAAACTCAAGGACACTGCTGAAGGGTTTCTGGAAAGAAATGCAGCCTGTCCCATGTATTGAAGCACCAAGCATGGATACACGAGAAAACAAAATGAAACCTGCAGAATAAGAAGATTTAAAAAGTGTCAATAAGCTTTATTTGTTACAAAATGAAATTTCTTTATTTGTTACAAATTGAAATTTCTACTTATAAGAACCAAGAGAAAGGCACCAAAGAGACAATAGGCGAATAAAATGATAGGAAAAACGAGAAGAAAGAAATATATGAACTCCATATTCATGAACATCAACTCGAAAGAAGAATACGTCAAAGTAAATTTTGATCAGAAATATCAAACCAATTTGTTATGTTGATTAATTTTCCTAACTTCCAATGACCAAGTGATGGAGATAATTTAACGTGGTCAGACTTTAAGACCCATGAATATTTGTCTCCAGTGCATCTTGATATAGCCTTACTTTGGAGCACCTGATCTTTAACATTTGGGGTTGAAGTCCCATTATTTTAAGAGCAGATGAAATATCATTGCAAATGGCTGATTACTGCACATAAAGTTAGGAAATGAGGCAAGAGTATCATTTTGTACGACATTGCTTCCAACAAGTGCATCGTGAGAAATGAACTTCTTTTACATGTCAAAGACCTTAAACTTCTTAAAGCTAATGCCAGTTAGAAGATCTGAACCGCCAAGTGGCTCTCATTATATATCACGTTTTCATTTATAATGACCAACTGAATAATTAGACCTAAATTCCTGGTTTGACATACCCTTATCGATGAAGGTGTAACCTTTCCAACTTCTGCAAATATAGTTTCACTTCCTGAAGTTAAAAAGACAAGTATGAGCTAGCAGTGAAAAGTTCAACAAATTAATTACGATTCTAGTTTTATGTTACCAGTAATACATAGAAGTATTCCACCAAGTGAGATCCAACCATCTTTTCCAGTGCCCTTTAAAAACTTGTAGATATAGCATGGAGAAAGAGCTTGGCAAATTTTTGGATTCCAGTAAATGATATTATAGGTTCCTATAATGGCAATGGATAGCAACCATAGAATTATAATTGGACTAAAGGTGAAGGCCACCCTGTGTGCACCACAGTATTGCAAAACAAAAAGGCCAGTCAACAGATAGCAAGTGATGACGATCACCGTTCCTGTGTGCATAAAGAAAACTTCAGAGTGGAACATCAATTGCACTTAAAGCGTGTTTTACAGTATAAAAACAAAATATAAAGGCAATTCATCCAGCATGATTGTCCTTTGTTCTACTCTCGATTTTTTTTTCATATGTGATCTAAAAGATAAGGTATCCAAGACTTGATTTGTAATATATAATGTTTGGTTAGATGAAACCAAGTTCGAGAAAAACAGTCAATAGGTGGAGAAGCCCACTGATGAAACTTCCTATCTGTTGACAGAATTTTTTTAATACAAGGCTGCAAGAAGCCTTTCCACCATTAAAATTAATATATTGTTGTTTCCTAAGAATGCGAGCTATATGTGACACCTTGCACTCAGCACGTAAAAGTAGGTCTTCACTAACGTTCAATTTGTTGTATGTTCTTACTTCTTACATCTAAAGCCCAGCATCTTATTCTTCCTCAGAGTATCTAAATCAATGCTTCTTTAGAGGAATATCTTTTGAGGTTCCAAAGCCATATCTGTGCTCCAATAATTTCTATTTACTGCTAATTGTAGTGCACATTGCAGTTAGAAAATTTGCAACAGCGGGTGCTCATAGTTGCGCAAAGTACACATTTTTGTCTTTTTTTTTTTTTTGTTAGACCACGAGGTGTCTTAAGAGGATCCCAACTATAGGAAGGCGCTTTTAAGCCATCCATTCTTAGACTAATCCCGCTCGCACTGGGTCAGCCCGTAAGGAGTAAAGTGCTGACCAAACAAATTTCTCCACTCCCAGGACTCGAACTCGAGACCTCTAGTTAAGGGATGAGAGTGAAAGTAAAAATGATAAATTTCATTCTACAGAAATGCATCCTCACCATGATGAAAATCCTTGCTTCGAGTTTGCAGTCCTTCAATTGATGACAGGACTGAAGAGAAAAGCATCGTTCAGCAAAGATAAGAAAGAGAAGGAAATCAGGCAAAATAGATCGTATGGTTCAAGATAGAAGTTATCAGCCTGCACTCACTTGATATTGCTGGGGTGAGGACACCAATTGTAACAATCATACAAGCACTCGACAAAACGAGAAGAAGCATTAACGTTCTTGTTTTCTTTCGTTTCTCAATGAACTTTTTGAGTAGAGAAGAAGGTGAATTACTACTCGGGTAGCCTTCGTTATGATATGTAGAAAGCTCCTCATCTGCTGCTTGTTGATTTGGAAGGAGACTGAGTCTCGCGTTCCTACAGAGAAGAGCATATAAAGCAAAAATTCCACCTGCAAATGAGTCAACAGCATCACCAGGTATCGGTCTGACTAACAAAAACAACACCCATGCAAATATCATATTAATTGTTGAGAAGCTTCTTAGCACTTACCTTCACCATTATCATCTGCATTCAGCATAAAAACAACATATTTAAGCACTGAAAACAGAGTCAAAGTCCAAAAGATCAAGGAAAAGGCGCCAAAAACAGTATCTTCATTGAGATGATTCCGCAACCTCCCAGAGAATGTGCTTTTATAAACATAAAGAGGTGAAGTGCTCAATTCACCAAAAACTACACCAAAGCTCCGATATGCTAAGAGCAAAAGATTCTCATGCCGAAATTTGCACTCGACCTGAATGTTAAGAAAAAGAGAAACCAAAAACTGCACATAAAAAATCTAAATATAAACTTAATCATAGTTCTATTACTGTAAAAGCCTAACCATTCTCATTCTTCAGAAGCACTTGAATTTATTTTACCCTAACCATGTATGAACTCTTATCTATCCTCACTCTTTAGGATTCATTTGAAAAGGGAAGGACCAGTGGCCTCCTAGATTTAGATACACATGACTTTGATTATTGACCCATTCATGTTTTGACGTGAGTTGGCAAATAAGGATTAAAATCTTCAGTCAACCCGAAAATGTACTGTAATGGAAATTTTCAGTTAACAATACCAACCCAGCATGCACACCATGTCAACTAATGGTGGTGGCCATACTATGTAATGAGACAAATGAAGAACGATAATGGAAGAAGGGAGGGGAGAGTTGCAGAATATGCATACCATGTTCTTGTTAGGAGGAGACAAGGAAGAAAGTAGTCGCTCGGTTTTTATTCAATTGATCAAAGAAATCGCCTATTGATTCCAATATTTGGTTTCGGCTTGTATTGAATCTTTCCAACATTGTTGTAACTTACTCGTCCGATCTGGCGGGTCCTTTGTTACGGAGTCCAATTTTGCATGTGCTTACCCACCGTTTCCTGCTTTTCATCCCAGCTACGTTACACTAAGGCGTGGTGTTTTTCTTTTTTCTATTTATTTGTAGTGAAACGTTTGAACCAAAATATTAGATTGAAACGATGGAAATATATGGAAGGATAATTACCAAAAAAAGAAGAAGGAAGGATACAACATCGACACCCTTGGTAATTCCACTCATTTCTAAAGAAATTTACGGTTCAATATAAAAAAAGTCTTTATACATTTCCTCAACTTTTTTAGGGAACGCATAATTAAAATTTTTTAAATAAAAGAATAGACAGAAATGATAAAAATGAAGAATGTGGCTCTTATAAATCATTCGCGACAGGAAGAGAAAATAGTTTGGATAATGAATATTCAACCAAAACAGATATGATAACATTATACTTACCAAAAAAAAACAAATGATACTTTGTCTATATATAAGTGATGAATTATATAATCGTTAGATTGTTGATTAAGTTAGTATAATGAGTGATGAAAAGAAAGTCTCAGCAATGTAGGTATAAAAAGTCACGGTGACACTACAAGAAAATATCAATTTATCGACAGAAAATTTCGTCTGTAAATGATAATTTTTTGTCAGTAAAATTAATCACCGACGGAATTTGGTTACCGCTAACTCGGTCGCTAAAGTTTCCATAGGTAAAATTACCGACCGTCAACTTCCGTCGGTATTTTAACGACGGTATTAACGACGGTTTATTGTTGTCGGCATATATATAACGACGGAAAAGGTTAAGTAAGATACCGTCGGCGAAATTTAGCAACGGAGTAGTTTCCGTCGGTGATCCGAAAGCATCTTTAACCAATTTTCCGACGGTTACTTTTATTGTCGGTAAATATCATGAGCATTTTTGACGAAATATTTTCCGTCGGTAAGAACTGAGTATATATTTTTTAAATTCCATTATTATATTATTGTTATAACAATGTTATGTTATATATATAATTAATTTATTTGTGTTACGTTATATTATTTGTTCATAATATATTAATTTGTATATATAATTTGAT
>JAOSBK010000205.1:31657483-31669031 GCA_027568895.1 Erythroxylum shatona | reverse complement strand
TTCATTTGAGGAGGGCTCTCCTCTGGTGAGGAATCCCTTCCTCGTGGGATGCGCGTCCAGATGTCACGTGGGACGTCAGACACGTGTCACACCAGGGAGGGGTTCCAACACACAGTCTACAAGGTTATTGCTAATTATTAGCTAAGAGATTGAAGGAAGCCTTAATTGATGTTATCAACCCTGCTTAATATTTCTTTATTGTTAGGAGGTCAATTAGTGATAATATCCATCTCATCTAGGAATTAATGAAGGATTATAATTCTAGGAAGAATGTAAAAAACTATTTATTCAAAGTTAGATTCTTTAAATCTTTTGATACTATCAAGTGTAGTCTTATCCCAACCTATTTAAAATGCTCTTGACTGTCCAGCTCAGTTTATGAGTTGGATAATGTCTTGTATTACTTCCTCCTTTTTTAGCATATTAGTTAATGGTATTCCCATAAACTCATTTCAAAATACTAGAGGAATAAGGAAAGGGGATCATCTTTGCAGTTACCTATTCACTTTAGTAATAGAAGGTCTCTTTAGGATGCTAAGCAAGTGAGTTGAGTCTAATGACAGATTCTTATTCCACAAAAAATGTAAGGAACTCAAGATCACTCATCTATAGTACTATTGAATATTCTCAAGTTATTTAGTGCATGGTCTAGTTTGAAATTAAATACAAGCAAGTGCAATTTATATGTCTCTTCTAATGTCATAAACCAAAATACACTGAGTAGTAGCTCATGTTTTAATATTCATTTTTCATCCTTTAAATACCTTAGCATTCCTATTACTCCTTTATAGCCCATATTTTTAGATTTCATATCTCTCATTTAGCTTACCATTCAAGAATTAATGCTTGACAAAATAAGTTCTTATCCTTTGTAGTAAGGAAAGCTCTTATTAATTGATAGTATTTACTAGCCTACATGTTCATTAAAATACTCAATTTAATAAGGAGATCCACATAATTATCAAGGCATTCCTCTAGTCAAGTATAACTAAAAATGCTAAAGGTGCTAAAGTGAAGGGGAATGAAATTGCTATCCCTAAGGAATAAGGTGGATTAGGGATAATTCCAATGTCTCTTATACAAAATATGTCGATGAGCAAAAGAATTCAGAGATTGTTTGTTCATAAAGGTTCTTTTTAGATAAAATAGATAGATGAATGCTATCTAAAAAATCATAACTTCTACCAATTAGAAGCTAATAGGGATCTGTATTGGAATTTTAAACATATTCTAAGATTAAGCAGTAATCTATATTCTTAGATAAAGCATCAACTAAGGAACTAGAGCAATATCTAACTCTAGTTTGACAACAAGACAAAATATAATCCCCACACTTCAGAGGTTTTTCCTCACTGGCAACATTCTTACACTGGATCCAATAACCACAAAGTGAAGATTACATTTTATGGAATCTTAATTCTAATAGGGTATTTATAAACAAACCTTTTTATTATAATTTTATAGTTAGTTCAAGAGAAGTTGCTTGGCATGAAATACTATAGAATCACTTTTTAAACCCTAAGGGATTTTTAATTACTTGGCTTATTGTTAAAAACAAAAAGCAACCAAAAAATAGGTTGTTTAGAGACTTTGATCCAATTGGTGTACTTTGTAAAGTGAATATGGAGGATATGGAGCATTTGTCTTTTAGTGCAGATATTTCAAAACAATATAAAGTTTAGTAATATGCAAGCTAGGGGAGTATTGCCTGAATTATGTGTGGAGTGGTGCGTTGAATTGGATCTTAGCTAAAACCAAGTAGCTGAAGCAAAATGTAAGATCCTAAAAGCATCTTTTACCACCACCATTTATACCATTCAAAAAGAGATGAATTCCAAACTTTATAAAGGGGAAGTCACTGAACTGTACTACCTCGATGAAGCCAACCTCAATTGGATAAGGGAGATTATGCTAGCAAAATCAGCATACAATTTACTTACCACTGATATGGAAATGAGATAGAACATCTAGAATGATCTACTTGTAACATTTTATTCTCTTTTGTAACTAGAACTTCTTTTAACTTTGTAATAGCTTTGTTATAGTCAATAAAGAGTTCTCTTTTAATTTCCTAAAAAACTATGCATAATTAATGATAACATATCATAAGTTAAATATTCCAAAATTATTTGATTATTATTTAGATTAATAGGTTTTCCTAATTCTTAATGTTACCATTGCATTAAATCTAAAGAGCCTATTCTAAGTAGTCTAATAGTTAGATATAATTAAAGAGCTTGCTTTAATTACTTATGCTATAAGGGAAAATTAGGATTAACAAAGCTTGTTGTTAATCCATGGCTAATAATTTCAAAGGGAGGGATAATAACTATATTACATTTAATTATGCATATTTATATGAGGGTGGAGGTCGAACCAAAAATTGGACTTAAATCTATTGATTAGTCTTTAAAATTTGATTAGTTAAATTTAATTGGTTTTTGTAGTTTAATTTAATTTAATTGCATTCATTGAATTCATCTCCCCCCACCCATTTTATTACACTGTTTAGTTTAAAACAAAACTTAATCATACCCTCTCTGTGAATATGATCCTTTCTCACTGCTACTACAAGTTTAGTTGTGTATAATTAGGTTTTAATTTTTGGTGTGTTGGCTCGCATCAAAATTTTGGCACTATTTCCAAGGAATTGTTATGATTTATTTTTTATATTTGATATTAATTTATATCTTGTATAATAGAGCATGGAATTGATTTAGTTTTTATATAATCATTTTTAATTTTTTATTAATCTTTTCATGTTTGTTAGTGTTGGTGCATGATCTTGACTAGGCCTCCTTACTAAGATCCTTTATAATTTGATCCAAAGATTGAAAGAAATTGCATAGATTGCATTAAGAAAATATAACAACTCAACGACTAGAGCATGAAATTGATTTATAAGAAGCTATAGCCAATCCTAGAGCTTTAAGGGAGTTGAATACCCTAGAATTAAACTAAAGACCTCTTTGCATTAATTTCCATAATTTTACCAAACATTTTAGTTTTGAGGTTAAATCTAGTTTAGTCCACCTTTTGCCTAATTTCTATGGTCTTACTAGTGAGGATGTGTATAAGCAACTTATGGATCTTGATGTAGTTTGTATAAGCAAGAAGCTTCAAAGGGTGATGAAAGAGCAAATCATGTTAAGTTCTTTCCATACTTATTAAAAGATGAGAAAAAAGATTAGCGTTTTGATTTACGTACAAAGAGTGTTACCACATAGATTAAATGAAAATACTATTTCTCAAGAGCATTTTCCACCATTAAAAATAGCAAGTACAAGGAAAAAAATTTATGGAATTAAACAACATCATAAAAAATACCTCTATAAGTATGGAAGCGCTTCAAGAAGTTGAGTGCCAGTTACCCCAATCACAACATCACAAAACAACTTCTCATCCACTATTTCTATAAGAATATTTCCTATTATTGAGCAAGTTTTACCTATAATAAAACTCTTATTATTCATAAGTATACGAATCATAAACTTATAGTATTGAAAGGTTTTGATCCCACGAGGAACTAGATAAAATGAATTGAACCTAAATTTTTCTAAGGTAATAGAAGATGATTTAAGTGAAACAATAACAGAAAATTAAATCAATTTAATAAAAACAATTAAATAATAAATATCAAATGAGCTGCCAAAATTAACTAAGGATGATCAAGTATGAATACATAGGGTTTATTCTTTCATTATTTTGTTCCCCTAACATTTACTAATTCAATTATATTTCAATTATAGTTTTTTTAAAGGATCACTCTTTCTTAAGACATAACCAATTAATCTTAATTAAATCTAAAAATTCCACAACTACAATATCTCAACTCACAACTCTTTCCCTAACGTTTTCAATTAGTTCTGAAATTATCTATTGAATTACCAAGTTCTCACACAAGATCTCTCTTTGAATGATAGTTGATTTATTAATCGCGTGACATATTAGTTCAGTAAGTCTCATTGCGCAAATTAATCAAATTACTTTTGACTCACGCTTTTGATTTATTGTTAAAGTATGAACATGCACCATTAACACAACTCAAAATATGTATTGAATCAATAAAGATTAAAGTCACAAAACAAATATAGAATAAAACCTAATTTGAACATTTAGTTTACGTATTAAGCAATATGAAAATAACAAAAAAGAAATAAAGAAAAAGCTCTTGATCTAGAAAACTGGATTTGTCTCTCGATCTTCCTTGTTTGATCCACTTTTACAAGATGATGGCCACATTTTTGGAGTATTTTCATGTTTTTAAAAAGTCACAGAGGGTATTGGGGGTGTAACTAAGGTTTTTGCCTTTTGTGTAGTTCCAAAAATGCTCATGAACCCTGAAACCATAAACTATTTGTTCAGTTTCAAAGATAAGTAAGATTTATTTATTGAAACGTCACTTTTTAATTTTCTTTAACATTAACCTAGATTTTGACATTAAGGCAAACACCTTGTCATGAATGTTCCCGATTACTCAACCAGGCCATGTTTTTATTATTGATCTTAGTTCAAACGTCATTCTAGCCTTTTGACACAAAGATAAACATTTTATCTTTAATACCCTCAATTGCTTAGCTATATCAAATTCTTAACTAGCTACTAGCTTTGTTTGTAATCCAAGGGCCAAAGGAATAGTTATTTATTTAAGACACACATTTTCTTTTAAATTTCATATGGCCTACCTCATTTCTTTTAGTCAATCATCCTCGTGAAAAACTACTAATGAAACTAACTCATTCAATTAACTAATAATTATAAATGTATATAACAAATTTCCTAAAGTGAACAGAATGAATGTCATATCCTAACTAACATGCATATTCAACCAAAGGTACTTAAAACATAAAATTTGCAAATTAATACGCCATTAAAAATTAAATGACCATGTTCAAAGCTAAACTAATTCCATCAAATTATTTCCATTGACACATTCACAAAATTCACACATATTCAAGATATGTTCACACAATGTCAACCTAATCAAAACTACGACAATATGATATGCATAATGTCAAATATAAGACATTTCAATGCACAATGCTCCCCACACTTAAACAACACATTGTCGTTAATGTGAGAAAAACAAATAACACATAAAAGAAACTAACAAAAAAGAAATAACAACAATAAAATGTTAAGAGCATGAAACCCATTAAAGAGATTGAGATGGTGATGATGTGGGTGATGAAATTTAGAGACCTTTTATGCCATAAAGTTCCAACACTTAACTCCCTACAACATAAACATTAAAAAAGCAACAAAGTACCAACAAATTAAACTAAAAATAATATAGAAAAATAAAATAAAATAACAAAATCCTAATTCTTGGGTTGTCTCCCAGGTAATGTTAACATCATTAGCTTTACGTACTCTTCCTTCTATGCTCAACCTAGGTCTATTATAACTGACTTGCTTCCACCCAAATTGCCTAATTTCAGTTTATTATCTTATAAATAAGCTACATATTGCAAGATAATAATAAGGACATGATTAATCAAATTAAGAAAACCTAGTAAGTTTAATATTGTCCTTTTCGGTAACAAATTGTCAATAAAAAAAAAGAATGATGAAATTTCCTGAAACTTCGATTGAATCCAACAGTTTGTCCTCTAAGAAGGTGAATTGCTCCCATTCTTCTCCAATCACCCTTGTCCCTTTTCCTTCTATTTACTTCTTGAATAGAGACTTCCTTATGTGCTTCAAGCTCTATTTCCATCGTCACCTATTCTTCTTCTAGCTACTTTAAAGATTCAACTACATCAATTCTCATGAATGAGTTGCCCTCCTTCGAATTCTTTAATATCTTATTCATATTGAATTTCACTTGTTCATCACCAATTCGAAGGATGAAATTATCTTTATGGATGTCTACCAAAACTTATCTAGTGTTCAGAAATGGTGTGTCAAGAACTAGCGGACAATTTTGATCATCTTCAAAGTTTAACATTACGAAAATAACAGGAATGATAAACTTGTCCACTTTTATAGGTACATCCTCCACCATACCAAATGATTTCTTTATCGATTGATCCACCAACTGAATAATAATAGATTTTGGATTCATATCACCTAGCTCAATTTCCTTAAAATTAAGAAAGGCATAAGATTAATATCTAAGTCACATAAACATTTTAAAATCTCGAAATTTTCAACTGCACAAGGTATCATAGAACTCCCTAGATCTTTCAACTATGAGGGCATGTGGTTGATAAGTAAAGGGTTGCAACTTTTTGTCATGGCTACTATTTGATGTCTACTTGGTTGATAATATATCCTTGAGAAACTTCACGTATGTGGCTGTCTTCTTCAAATCTTCCATAAAGGGTAAGGTATTTGGCAATTTCTTTAGCTTTTCTACGAACTTTGCAAATTGTGTACCTAATTTGTTATTATGAAGTCTTTATAGGAAGGGTATTTTTGGTAAGGCGGAGGAGGAACATAAGGAGGGTGTTTATTCTTTTCTCCATCCTTTTTCTTCTTTTCTTGGTCCCCCAAAAGGTAGGGTTTTGCTTGTTCTTCTGCTAGTTCTTTTAGCTCTTTTCTACACCTAGGTGTGATAGCCTTAAATTGCTCTATTGGATTTACTTCCATATTGCTCAGAAAGCTTTCCACACTTCTTGTATACAATTCATTGGCAAGCTAGCCCAGTTGAACCCCTAGATTATGAATAGAAGATAGCTCAAAATACATACGATTCATTTATTAAAAATTAAATCAAGATAATTTACATATACCATATATAATTTACTTTATTTTAAAAGTTGCAAATAATTTATTGTTTTGTTGTATGAGATTTGAATTCATATTTGTTTAATCTTACTCTGTGAAATTCGTATACCTGTCCCATTGATCAATATACAACGTGCCATGTGAAGGCAACTCTAGTCTTCTGTATTTATTCCTGAAGAATAATGCCATCTCCATGATGCTTTAAGACGACTATAGTATAACATTCTTTGCAATTATATGCTGTCATATACTCTCTCTTCTCAATGTCGGATAACATGCATTTGCTTGATAATTGAGGAGCTACATATATTCAAATCTATCAGAATTTTCCTCTTCTCATAAGGGCCATAGCTAAACAATTACAAAGATAAGGAGTTGGCAAATAGTCGGAAAAACTAAGTTGTTACTAGTGGATTGTGAGGTTAAAATTTAAAGCTTAAAGGCAAGTGGGTGGACATGTTCATCAATATCTCTTAGAAAAAAAAAGCGTGATAAGGGGTAAGACATTTTCTATCCAGACGATTTTTAAGATGGAACATATTCCAAGTGGCAGACAGTTCAGTTTCTCCAGGTCATCGTCAACATCCCATTTTTTTGGTAATTTATTTTCTTCAAAATGAAGACCGAAAATATTTCATTTCATTTTCTTTTTCTCGTTCTCTTAAGTAGAAAAGTTTAACTTTGTCGACGGATTTTTTTTATACTTCAAATTCGTTATTAGGACTATACACTTAATTACAACCTAAGTCGAATGGTTAAGGGAACTTGGTAGTAGCCAAAAACTGAAATACCTAAGTCGAATGGTTAAGGGAACTTGGTAGTAGCCAAAATCTGAAATACCTAAGTCGAGTGGTTAAGGGAACTTGCCTTCTTTTAGTTGTTCTTCTCAAGTCGTTTTTCTGAGTCGTAGGCAGTCTTTAATTTGTTACTTTATTCCCTTTTTGAGAATCTGTTCCTCCACTGTACATATAATATCTTTATAGCTTCTCATTTTCTTCTACGTAAAATCTTTTTCCAGGAAAATTCTAGAAACAAGTTTTGAGAAAAAAAAAGAAATTTTTGGGGGCCAAATATTGCCTAAAAAAATTTATTAGGCAGAAAGTTTCTAATTGATTCACCAACATTCTAACATTTATTAGTACCTTGAAAGATTTATAGTCAGGAAATCAATGCAAGTATATAAATCTCTTGCAATTCTAGAATAATATTATCACAAATACACAAAAGTTCCAGGTGAAATAATACTTGAAGCACTATTAATCAGATTTGAATATAGTGTTGCTTTGATATTTAAGAGCCGAAAAAGTAGAATATGAAATGAACTTTTTGAAACCAAAATGCCCCTATATTTTGGTAATATGTAATGAACCTAATAATTCTCATACTAGATATATTAGTAATCTCAAGTCTGGGGATTAATTATACAACCATCATTATGAGATAGTCCATAGACACATAAGTAATATTCCATTTGGAATTCTCATAATCGGGTCAGTTCAGTGATTTATTCTCTAATAATCACCCACACATTAGTTTAAGTATCTCTATACTTTAATTAATGAGATCAATTACTTTCTTCATAAGAAAGAAACATAATGTGTGCTAATTTTACCGTTTCAACAATATCCAGTCTTGATGAAACTACAACTAGGAACATTTAGGAATAATACATAAGTGTATATTGAATCTCATAAATTATGATCTCATCATAATTTCAATTACACAGTAATTATTCTAAGGATTTTATCTTTACAAATAATAATTAAATAATTAACAAATACATATAGGTAAAGAATTCCTTTTATTAATTAATAATAATGTCATATAAATACAACTAAAATAAATTGGCCGCAAGGGCATAAACTAACAATCTCCCACTTGCACTAAAGTCAATTGCTAATGTATCGAATATCATAGCCATCCATATGTCTATCATGTCTCTTTTGAGATAGTGGCTTAGTAAAAGGATCTGCTAGATTCTCTTCAGTGGGAACTCGCTCCAATGTTATGTATTTTCGCTCCACTATCTCCCTAATCAAGTGAAACTTCCTGAGTACATGTTTGGACTGTTGATGAGACTTGGGTTCTTTTGCTTGCGCAACAGCATCGTTGTTGTCACAATACAATATTATGGGCTCAATAATGCTATGAACCATTCTAAGTTTAGTGATGAACTTCTTAATCCAAACAGCTTCCTTTACCGCATCTGATGCTAAAATGTACTATGCTTCGGTCATTGAATCTGCGATGGTTGGTTGTTTGGAACTCTTTCAACTAACTGCACCACCATATAAAGTAAAAATATACCCTGACTGTGATCTATTATCGTCTTAATCTAACTGAAAATTGGCATCCGAATAATCCTGAACTCTTAATTCAACTCCTTCATAGACCAGAAAAATATCTCTAGTCCTTCTTAAGTACTTCAAGATGTTTTTCATAGCCGTCTAGTGACCTTCACCAAGATTAGCTTGATATCTGCTTGTTATGCTCAAAGCATAAACAACATCTAGTCTAATACAAAGCATCGCATACATGATTGATCTAATTGCTGAAGCATATGGAATACAATCCATTTTATCTCTATTTTTTTGTGTTTGTGGACATATACTCTTTGAAAGAGAAATCTCATTAGACATGGGTAAGAATCCCCTCTTGGAATTTTCCATGCTAAACCTCTTTAGCACTTTATCTATGTATGTGGATTGAGATAATCCAAGCAACCTTTTTGATCTATCTCGATAGATCTTTATACCTAGTATATAAGCTGCTTCTCCCATATCCTTCATGGAAAAGTTCTTTGATAACCATATCTTAACAGACTGGAGCATTGAAATGTCATTTCCTATGAGCAATATGTCATCCATATAAAGCACTAAGAAAACAACTGCACTCCCACTTACCTTCTTGTAAACAAAAGGTTCATCTACATTTTTGATAAAATCAAACTCTTTGATTATCTCATTAAAACGGATGTTCCAACTCCGCAACGCTTGCTTAAGGCCATAAATGGACCTTTGCAACTTGCAAACCTGATTAGGAAATTCTTTGGATTCAAAACCTTCAAGTTGTGTCATGTACACATCCTCTTGAAAATTCCCATTGAGAAATGCTATTTTGACATCCATTTTCCAAATTTCATAATCATGGTATGCAGCTATAGTGAGTAAAATCCTTATGGATTTAAGCATTGCTACTGGCGAAAAAGTTTCATCAAAATCAAATCCTTGTTTTTTTTTCTGTAACCTTTCACCACCAACCTTGCTTTGTACGTATGTACATTTCTATCCATGTCAGATTTTCTTTTAAAAACTCATTTGCACCCAATAGGTACTATACCTTTAGGTGCATTCACCAAAGTCCATATTTGGTTAGTGTACATGGATTCCATTTCGGATTTCATAGCTTTTTGCCATTTTAAAGAATCAATGTCTGACAATGCTTCTTTAAAAATAGTCGGCTCATCTTCTATGAGTGATACGTTATCCTCTCCATACTCAATATGTATATCTAATCTAACAGGAGGACGACATATCCTACTAGTTAGTCGCGGACTATGTATTTCTTGAACTCTCTGTTGTACATCATATGTATCAACTTGAGGTTCATGTTCCATGTCGATGTGAATTTGTGGTTCTGGAACTTCTCTAAGTTCAACTTCGCTCCTACTACTTTATTTGAGAATAAACTCTTTTTCTAAGAATGTAGCATGTCTTGAGACAAACACCTTTTGCTCAATAGGATGATAGAATTGATAACCGAAAGTTTCTTTCGGATATCCCACAAATTTACATTTATCTGATTTAGCTTGAAGCTTATCAGATATTGTACGCTTCACATAAGCGTCACATCCCCAAATCTTTAAATGTGATAATCCAGGTCTTCTACCAGTCCATATCTCATATGGTGTCTTATCAACCGATTTAGATGGAACTCTATTTAGAAGATATATTGCGGTTTCAATTACGTATCTCTAAAAAGATATTGGAAGGCCTGCATGACTCATCATGGAACATACCATATCTAATAGTGTCTGTCATGTCTCTTTTGAGACAGTGGCTTAGTAAGACGATTTGCTAGGTTCTCTTCAATGGGGACTCGCTCCAAAGTTATGTCTTTTTGCTCCACTATCTCCCTGATCAAGTGAAACTTCCTGAGTATATGTTTGGATCGTTGATGAGACTTGGGTTCTTTTGCTTGGGCAACAGCACCGTTGTTGTCACAATACAATATTATGGGTTCAATAATGCTAGTAACCACTCCAAGTTCAGTGATGAACTTCTTGATCCAAACTGCTTCCTTTACCGCCTCTGATGCTGAAATGTACTCTGCTTCGATTTTTGAATCTGTGATGGTTGGTTGTTTGGAACTCTTCCAACTAACTGCACCACCATAAAGAGTAAAAATGTACCCTGAAAGCGATCTACTATCGTCTTGATCTGACCGAAAATTGGCATCCGAATAACCCTAAACTCTCAATTCATCTCCTCAATAGACCAGAAAAATATCTTTAGTCCTTCTCAAGTACTTCAAGATATTTTTCACTGCTGTCTAGTGACCTTCACCGGGATTAACTTAATATCTGCCTGTTATGCTTAAAGCATAAGCAACATCTAGTCTAGTATATAGCATCGCATACATGATTGATCCAATTGCTGAAGCATATAGAATATAATCCATTTTATCTCTCTCCTTTTGTATTTGTGGACACATACTCTTTGAGAGAGAAATTCCATGCAACATGGGTAAGAATCCCCTCTTGGAATTCTCCATGCTAAACCTCTTTAGCACTTTATCTATGTACGTGGATTGAGAT
>JAOSBK010000205.1:31641564-31655261 GCA_027568895.1 Erythroxylum shatona | reverse complement strand
TATAATATTATCCAAGTATTGATGAGACCTACGAATAAATCCCTCAACCAAAATATTTTGACTTACACCTTCTATTGATATGGCAAGAACTAGAATTCTTTTAGTGTTGGGTTGTTAGGCAAACCCAAGCCAGCACCACATGAATATGTTCAAACCATGGAAATTAGATTTTTGGATTAACGGGTTAATCTTAACTAAAACTGTTGATTTGTTGGGCAAAACCAAGGTCAACATGGATAGAGGTGGAACATATACATAGGATGTATATGCATCACGAGTTGATAGCCTAATGAGTGTGCTAAATAAACAATTGATGGCTTAAGTCGATTGTTGAATAACTTAATGCAATAGGTATGAATGATACCTACCAATTGCATTTATGTACTATGGATTTGGATAAAATAGTGGAACCTATAAAGCAAGTGATTAAAGTCCATATCGATATGCATTTATGTACATTATAATGCTTTCTCTCATTCTTCTAGGTTATTGCATCACGGTGATGTCTTCATCCAATGTGAACTTGTGCTCTCTGCTTAACTCCAACAAACTCATAGGACCAAACTTCTTAGATTGGCTACAAAATTTGAAAATTGTTCTCAAATATGAGAAGCTAAGATAGTCCTAGATGAGACACTTCTGGATACCCTACTGCCGATGCTTCTGATGACAATAAAAAATCTTACAATAAGCTATTGGATGATAGTGAGCTGGCTAGCTATATTATGCTAGCCTTTATGTCACCAGAACTACAAAAACAGTAAAAGGCTATGGATGCACATACTATAGTCTACTATCTAAGGGAACCTTTTGATGAGCAAGCTCAGCTTGAAAGGTTGGAGACCTCAAGATTTCTTTTTCACTCTAAGATAGCTAAGGGATCATCTCCAGTGCAGTACATGCTAAAGATGAAGGGTTACATTGAGAGGTTAGCCAGTTTAGGTTTCATAATGGATCATGAATTAAGTATAGACTTAATTTTGATTGGTTTCACTCATAGTGATTCACAGTTTATGGTTAACTATCAGATGTACTAAATATCCACTTTGATACCTGAGGTGATTAATCTACATAAAATAGCTAAGTAAACAGTCAAGAAGGACAGTAAGGCTATAATGTTGGTGGATTCTACTTCTGGTTCTCGTAAGATGAACCAAAAGAAGAAGAACAAGTCCAATAATCCAGTGGAAGGTGTAGCTAATAAGAATGAAAAGGAGAAAACACCAAAGGAAATATGCTTTCATTGCAACAAGGAAGGGCATTGGAAGAGGAATTGTAAAGCTTATCTGGAGTCGCTGAAGCAAAAGAAGGCATTAGATGCTCCACTGTCTACTTCATCTAAGTTAGTTATCATTGAGGTTAATAATATTTCTAATCATAACATTTGAGTATTAGATACCGGATGTAGTTCACACACATGTGTTGATATGCAGGGTTTCAGGGACAGTAGATCGCTCAAAAAGGGAGACACGGACCTACATATGGGAAATGGAGCAAGAGTTGCTACATTAGCTGTAGAAACCTATGTTTTGTATCTTCCTAGTGGGCTAAAGTTAATTTTTGATAACAATTATTATGTACCCATTGTGACAAAGAACATTGTATCTGTTTCATATTTTAATAAAGTATGATTTCGTTTAAAATTTTCAAGCAATGGATGTTCCATTAAGTTGAACGAAATGTTGTATGGTATTGCTACATTGTGCAATAATATTTACATATTAGGTATGTGCAATCCAATTTTAAATATCAATGACAATAAAAGATGAAAATGGGATAACTTAAAATCATCTAACTTATGGCGTTATCAACTTGGCCATATATGTGAGAGACGCATGGCTAAGCTATGCAGGAGTGGTAGCTTATGATCATTTGATTATGAATCATATGACATATGTGAATCTTACTTATTAGGCAAGATGACTAAATTACCTTTTAAACGAAAGGGTGAACGTGCAAATAGGTTATTAGACCTAATACATTCTAATGTATATGGTCCGATGTCCATTCATGCTAGAGGTGGTTTTATGTACTTCATTACCTTTATTGAGGATTATTCACAATATGGGTATATGTATCTAATAAGATACAAGTCTGAAGCATTTGAAATATTCAAACAATTTAGACATGAAGTAAAGAAACAACTTAGTAAAATTGCTAAGACAATTTGATTAGATCGAGATGGTGAATACTTAAATAAGGTGTTTCTAAGTTATCTTAGGGATAACAAGATTTTATCCCAGTGGACTCCATCTTACACACTGCAACATAATGGTGTGGCTAAAAGGAGAAACCAAACCTTGTTAGACATATATGGTCAATGATGGGCTTAGCAGATCTACCGAAATACTTTTGGGGTCATTCATTTGAAACTGCTGTTTATGTGATAAATAAAGTCCCTTCAAAAGTAGTTGATGTTACTCCATATGAGATATGGACTAAAAAAATCCCCTATCTTTCTCATATAAAAGTTTAGGGTTTTTTGGCTTATGTGAAATGGATTCAATCAGTCAAGCTTGAAGCAAAATCTGATAAATGTCTGTTTGAAGGGTATCCCTTTGATATCAGTTCTACAATGCCTTAGAGCAAAAGATGTTTGTCTCAAAGCATGCTGTCTTTTCAAAGAAAGAGTTTCTCCTAAGAGAAGATAGTGGGAGCAAATTGAACTTAATGAAGTTTATAATTCTCAAATAGACACAATCAACTGCCCAAACCCAAGATTGTTGTTTATGGAGATGAGACAGTAGTTAAACCTTCTGACATACAAAATGTTCATAGGTCAAGTAGGATATGTAATGTTCTAGAGAGATATGGATTTTTCTTATATGAACATAATGACGTGTTTCTCATAGAGGAAGATGAGTTTGTAACCTATAAAGAGGCTTTAAAGAGTTTAGAATTTGGAAAATAACTTCAAGCCATGAAGTCCTATATGGATTCCATGTTTGAAAACCAAGTTTGGACTTTGGTTGACCCACATAAATGGCTAAAACCCATAGGGTGCAAGTAGATTTTCAACAAAAAAATTAACATAGATGGTAATATGATTACCTATAAAGCGAGGCTAGTCACTAAAGTTTATCATCAACGATAAGGTGTTGACTATGACAAGACTTTTAGCATTGTAGCCATGCTTAAATTCATTAGAATACTCTTAGCCGTTACTGCTCATTATGATTATGAGATATGAAAAATGGATGTGAAGATGACTTTACTAAATGGAAACTTTACTGAGGATGTGTATATGATACAACTTGAGGGCTTCATATCCAAATATGGCAAAAAGGTATAACAACTTCAAAAATCCATTTATGGATTAAAGCAAGCATCTAGGAGTTAGAACATCCGATTTGATGTGACAATCAAAGATTTTGGTTTCTCACAAAATTTTGATGAACCTTGTGTGTATAAGAAGGTTAGTGAGGGTTCTATCATATTCGTTGTGTTATATGTGGATGACATGTTCTAATAGGAAATGATGTCTCAAGTTTGTAATTTGTCAAATTTTGGTTATCCCAGAATTTCTCCATGAAAGACCTTGGAGAAGCAACTTATATTTTAGGACTAAAGATCTATAGAGATAGATTAAGAAGGTTGTTAGGTCTTTCATAGTCTACATATATAGATAAAGTGCCAAAGTGGTCTAGCATGGAGTAGTCCAAGAGAGTGTTTCTTCCTATAACTCATGGATAAAACTCTCAAAATCTATGTGCCCCAAGCCGCAAGATGAGAGGACTCGCATAAGTTTGATCTCGTATGCTTCAGCTATAGGATTAATCGTGTATGCTACATTATGTACAAGACTCGATATATTGTATACTCTAAGTGTTACAAACATACATCAATCAAATCCTATTGAGTGTCACTAGGTGGCTATCAAGAATATCCTAAAGTATTTGAGAAGGATGAAGGATGTATTCTTTGTATATGGAGATGAATATCTCGTAGTGAGCAAGCAAATAGATGCTAGTTTTCAATTTGACCAGGATGACTCTAAATCCTAGTCAGGTTATGTTTTCACATTGAACGGTGGACCAGTCAATTGGAAGAGTTCCAAACAAGAGATGATTGTAGATTCAACAACCGAGTTAGAGTACATTGTAGTTGTGGAAGCAAAAAAAGAAGCTGTTTAGATAAAAAAGTTATTTAAGGAACTTGAAGTGGTTCCGAGCATTGTAGATCCGATGCTATTGTATTGTGACAACAATAAGGCTATTGCTCAAGCTAAGGAACCAAGGTCTTATTAGAGGTCTAAGCACGTACTCAGGAGATTTCACTTGATCAGGGAGATCATTGATAGAGGTGATGTGAAGATAGAGACAGTGCCCACAGATCACAACATCGCTAGTCCTTTGACTAAGCCACTTTCTCAAATGATATTTAATTCTAGTGTACTCGCCTATAGTGTTATTTACAAAGGCAATTGGCTTTAATGCAAGTGGGAGATTGTTAGAGTCGTGCTCTAAAGGTAATCACCTTTAGCACTTTTGTACAAACTTTATTTTGATTAATAAAGTAAAAGGCAATTTTCATTAAATTGATGTTCATTTATTTATGAATTGATATCTTTCTTACATCAAATTAATGAAGTCTATGATACAAAACATAACATGAAGGAAATCATGATGAGATCATGATAATAAGATTCGTATCATGTATAATTATGTTAGTATCTAAATTATCCTTAGTCATAGGATTAATGAGATAGGACATTGTTAATCCGGATAGACTAGTATATGTTATACTCCTCGATTTGATCAAGCAGTGGATCTCATAAACTATAAGTCTGAGATGTTTAGATTTAACACGTGGATGCTTACTAAGAGGAGTAAGTACATCGGATGACCGGCTAAGAGATTATCATATGGATGATCTATCAAATGTCAGTGACTAATCTCATCATAGTGATGGTGAAACTATCCTTATATTTGAGGTAATCAAGGATATCTTGGAAACTAATCCTATGCTTTGACACAATTCCTTGTTACCTCAAGATAAGGTCACTCATAGGGTGGTGATTGGGTATAACTATTAGTATTCAAAGGTAATTGGGTAGCTAATAAAGAATTCACCACTCCAAATAGAAGGAGATGATACCCGCGGCCTTTTGTCGGGGTCATTACTCGGGAGTCTCTGGCCAGAGCAATTATGTGTCATAAAGAGAGTCTTTAATGACATATAGAGTAATAAGATCACAGGAAAAGAACTAACGTCACTTGGACTAGATCTCACGTAGTCAATCTAGTGCAATTTGACACATAGCCTATACTTTGAACCAAGTCGGGTATAGGATGGTGAAGGGACAAATTACACGGTAGTTGAATATGGAAAGGTTCATAAGTTGGATAATTAACTATTGAAGAGTTCAAGTGTCAATCCACTTATATTCCAGTAAATTGGCATCATGAAACTTTTATGATTTGCTCGAATTAAGAGTTAATTCAAGTTACAAAAATAACTGAAACTTAAGGGTCACATGCATAAAAGATTGGATGAAAAACAAAGTGTGCAAGGCTTTAATTAAGTAAGCCATGGTAGTGGCTTATAGGCCATGATCGTGAACAACTTAGTGAGTATATAAGTGAGTTCTTCACTTATCTACACATGAATTTTTACCCAAAAAAATACTTAATAAAGAGACTAAAGGTCTAGAAGAGTTTTGGATGTTGAAAGAAGTGATCTTAAGATTTATTCATGCAATCTTAAGCCATTCTTATATGAGATTAATTGCATGAAACTTGGTCTTGATCTAACTCTCACTAGAGTATCTACTTGAACTCATCTTGTTTATTGCTCTAACCACATTTATACACTAATTTTTCTTCATCTTTGCATCCTCTCTAGAGACCAAAGAAGGTGTTTCGTGTTTGCTACAACCCAAACAAGGAGAAGATTCAAGAAAGGAGGAGTGTTTCCAAGGTAGATATGTTGTAATTTCATATTATTATAATCTGTTTACAAATGCAAGTAGATTATGGATTTTTTGGGGATATCGTGGGGTTGGAATGACACTTCCATTGCCTTGCCATGTATGTGATGCATGAATCCATGGCTCCTTTAGTTTTCAATTGTTTTATTTTTGTTTCCTTTTATCCTTTCTTTTTCTAATATTTTTCAAAGATGTCATTAACATTGGATGGCTCTAATATTAGAAAATTGTCACAATCAGGAAAGTACCAAATAACCCTCTCACTTTCATATATACTTGTATTCTGTACATTGAGGACAATGTATAACTTTAAGTGTGGGGATATGTTTAATGAATCTTAAACTGATTTTTTCAAGCTTATTATAATCCTGATTATAAATTTTATTAACTGAATTGGTTGAATATGTCCACAAATACTATATTTCCATATTGAATATTGATTGAATTAGTGCGTAAAAGGATGATGGTTAAAATAAAATTACTTTTCTAAGTCATATTTTTCATAATTATTAAAATATTCAAGTTGAATGAAATTTGCATATTATTTATACACATATATGCCCATTTTTTAATGAGCTTTTGAGCTTGAAGAGCAAATTTCAAAATCTTCAAAGGTCTTGTTATTATGTCTTGTGTGTTATCATATATAGTAGGATAATTTTAGAACTTCCTTTTATTATGCTTATTAAGAACATGTTTGTTAAATTAGAAACATTGACATGATTAAGGCACTTAGATTTAACAACTTGTTTTACCCTATTTTCTTGAAAGATAGCATACCGATAAATTTACCTTTTGGAATAACCAAGTTGAGCCTTAGCCTTTTTCATTGATGAAACCCAAAATATAAACCTTTACCCTATTTTGTATTTGAAGACCTATTTACTATTTTGAACCTTGAATGTTATTTACATTATTTACTTATTCAGAATTGAAATTTCTAAATGGTCTAATATCTATTGAATTATGGTACTGAATGCTTGAATTCATTGTTAATAATCTTATAACAAAGATTTAATAAAATTCTAACAAAATTATTTTTTATGATGCAATACTAGAGATAATAATACAGACTAACTTAAACCTTTTATGAAACGTTAGAGGGTTACTTTCACCTTTTATCTTAATGAATTAATTAGATGAAAGACATAAACCTCTATCACTTAATAATCTTTAGAAAAAATCCCCTAATCTGTAAAATTCTCAAAAAACAATTCCTAATTTTTAATGCTTTAGAAACTCTTCTTTTAGATTGTGCTTGAAAAATAATAATCGAATACACGTGGTATATATATCAAACTTGTTCTGATTGAGTGCTACTTACATCAATATTTAACCTAACTCTTAACTCAAATCGAATCAATTCAAATTAATAATGTGTTATAATTTTTAAAATTATTCATTTAAATCGAGTTTAATTGGTTCAAATCAAGTTTAAAAACTAAGTTGCCTTACCATATTAGTGATATTTGACTAATAATTCATGTTTATAACGTGTGTGTTTCATTGTTATTTTTTAACGAAAATCTAACTAAATATATATTTTTAAGAAAATTGATAGCTGTGAGGAATTATTTTTTAGAATTTTAAAATTTATGAAGTTCTTAAAGTTTCTTGAAGAGATTTATATCTTTTACCCTAATTAATAAGACATAACAATACATTTAGGACAAAGTTTCAAGTTGTTGATAGAGCGATGCAATGCTAGTCAAAATAAACTAGACTACTATTATAGCAGTGGTGAGTCTAGGTCGATCCCACAGAGAGTGTAAGTAAAGTTATTGAAATGAAATTAATCGGTGTTTAGATTTAGGGGGTTTTAGATTTAGAAATAAGAAATTAAAATAAATCTAAAATAATTAACAAATGCAATGTAAAGAAAACATGTAATAAAATGATAGAAGTGGAAAATTCGGTAGGGACCCAATTCTTTGATTCAATCTCAGCCTACACCCTAATTAAACATATTTTATTGATCTGTTCTTCTTAAACCTCTCCTAGAAACTATTAATAATGGGTTAACAATTAACCCGAGTTTTCCCTTAGGTAATATTTAATCAATAACAAATTCTATTTTCTATCCTATTTACTACGGCGACGAAGAACCAAATTATCACTATATTTATTCCTTTTTCTACTTCTTCTTCCAAGTGCAGGATAAACCTAAATGGTTGCGGGTTTTTTATACCAATTGGAGCCCTCCCTACTTATCTGACTGTTGCTGAGCAGTTTTTGGAGAGAAACAGTTTGAGAAGGTTCAATTGTCTGATCAAAACGGACAGTTATTAATGGAATTCCTTATCAACAAAGGACATAATTAAGACAAATACAAATAAAACTAAAAAAACCTAACTACCAAATAACCTAGGATACAATCTCTAGATTAAATTAGGTAGTAGCATTATGAATTAGGAAAATCCATTAATTAAGGCAATAACCATGTACGATGTGCCATTTAACCTAGGTTATGTTATCCCTAATGATTATGAATCATTAGTCGCTACACATGAATTTCAACATAACAATTATGGATTATATCAAAATTCTAGCAATAGGTTTGAAAATAAATGATTCACTGAACACATTAAAACCATCTTTTCACAATATCTAATGGTTTCATACAAAAATGGTCGAATAATAATGTGAATACAATTATCCATTGATGGGATTGAATCATCATATATTTTCTTATGCATTTCAGTGTCGTTTGAATCCTATTGTTGTGTTTAAATACTCAATTTGTGTTCATATTATATTTACATATAGATTAAAGAAGTGAACACAAATATATGCTTAAAGGAAGAAGTTTGGAGAGCCAACCATGGAGGAGAAACAATCAAATTCTTAGGAGAATCGGAGAATACCTAAGAAATAACCCAGGGCCATAGTTGTCATAAATATACTATGATCGTGACAGAAGTGTGAACACAGGGCCATGATTGTGGAAGTCAACAACGATTGTGGGGAGTCAGCTACAATCGTGACAGAGAGTAGATAAACTAGCCACGATTGTGCACTAAAGGCCACAATCTATCAGATAAACTGGCCACGATTGTGCACTAAAGACCATGATCAAGCCTGCGCATGCACATATGTGGACGACCTTCTGAACTTAAATTTTTTAGGGGATTTTTGGACTTTTAAGGCATAGAAAATTTCTAGGTTTTATGCTAAATGGAACATACTATATAAAGAAAGAGAACAGGACCTAGAGGGGGCTACACAATCTGCCACTTTTGTAAAACTTTAAGAAGAGAAAAGAAGAAGAGACAAGGAAGGAGCAAACAAGTTTTTCTTATTTTCTTTATACTTAGCTAGTTTATTTCATTTTCAATGATTTATTTTCATGTCTTAATCTATTCATTCCACTAGTTTAGAGATTTCTTAGTTTTAATCACATTTTTACATGTGCTATAATATTTAGAATGAATATTTGATGGATTTTATAGTTGAAACTATTCAATTTTGTAATGAACATTTATGATATATCAATGGATGTTTATTCCTGCAATTTTCTAGTTTTAATCTCAGTTGTTTGAGTTTACTTATGTGATTTTAAAGATTTAAATTTATTGGGTATTTGAATGTTTAATGGTTTATATTACAAGTGTTTGCTTATTTGTGATGCTTTTGATTAATTTGTGCTTAATAGTTTGGATCTATGCATATTCGTAGGTTTATGCTCAATTAATTTAGGTTTTTGCGCAAGTTATGTGTGCTGGAATTTTCATTTTGATACAATTATTTTAGCAATTGCAATTTGAGGTATGATTATCATTTGTTAACATAAAAGGATTTGTAATCTATTAAGTTAGCATTGAATTTTTATTTTTATCACTTCGTTTATAATTTCCAGCCTTGGTTTTATTTATTTAAGTATGGGTTTTGTTTATTTAATATCAATTGTGCTTTAATATGAACATGTGTGGCTAGACTACTTAGGGGTTTGGAGATATTATAAAGGTGAAGGGATGGAAATTGTGAGAATGGAGTTAAACTTGTCTTAAATTGACACTTGTAGATCTAGGTTGGTTTGGGATTTAGGATAAATGTCATGAATTAGGAATTGCTTGTAAACTTGATCACCCTTTAGGTAATCTAGGGTTGAGCATTTGATATGTAATACTCAATAATGATTCCATGAAGTAGTAATAGGTTAGTTAAATTTGTCAGGATACTTAATCAACTAATTTAGGATCCCATACCTTTATGTTACATCTTTCGAGCTTATGAGTAGGTGGTCTAAGTTAGTTATTTCTTAGTACCTAATGCATCTTCACTATTCAACTTAGAGAGTCTATTCTAGGTTATAGTGGATATTAGGGGCAATTCTAGAGCTTATTGGTTTTGCCTATTTTAGAGAAGTTAAAGGTTCGAGAGCTTAATCGAGTTCATAGGCTAACACCATGATAAGAGTACCTTTTATTTAGATTCAAGAATCAATAAACATCCCGGAATCCCAATGATATCTCTAGCCCACTTCTTTACCATTTTTATTAGACTTTTCTAAATTTGCTTTTTACTTGTCTTTTTAGTTATGTTCACTGTATCTTAGTTGTCTCGTCTTCATTAATTCAGGGTGTTCTATTTTCTTTTGTTACAACATTTGAAATAGCAATTTGCATC
The DNA here is from genome assembly GCA_027568895.1 of Erythroxylum shatona. NCBI lineage: Eukaryota > Viridiplantae > Streptophyta > Magnoliopsida > Malpighiales > Erythroxylaceae > Erythroxylum > Erythroxylum shatona. Next base: position 31,644,706 of record JAOSBK010000205.1, on the reverse strand, counting down.
CCAGCTCTCTGTGGTCAACCCTAACTCACCATTTACTGCATAGTTTGGTAATTAGGAATTTATTATTTGGTAGTAGCGATAGGCTATCAAATTTTTGGCATCATTACTGGGGAGTTAACGTGTGCTAATTATTGTTTCATGAGTTGTTTTTATTTTTGTTTTTACTAATATATTTTTCATTTTTTCATCAATTTTCATGCCTATAGTTCCTCAAAACACATTCGTTCGTGTAAATTCTCTAAGGAAAACAAAAGTTCATTACTTTCTCCACCTAACCTTTTATCTTTTCCTCTTGTTGCAAGTTGCACAAAGAGAGGGAAAAGAATCCATACGAATCTTCCCAAGAGTGTTCATTCCTTCTCTTTTGAAGAAGAAGTTGAAGGGAGTTTAGACAAAACAGAGGAGATTATGGAACCTCATCAGCACACTTTAAAGGAGCTTGCAACTTCTTCTTTCAACCCTAATTTACTTTGTATTAATTATCTAGATAATGAGTCAAAATTGAAATTAAACCTAGAATTATATGTGCATTGCCTACTTTTACAAATTTTCATGACACCAGCTCATTAGGATCAAGCTACATCACTGATCTAATAAGTTCTTCAAGGAGTTCAACATTACATGTTTAGGTATGAAGCCATTGGGAGTCTCGGTGGACCAAATTAAGCTAAAGGAATTTCCCTTTGCTTTATCAGATGTAGCCAAGGAGTGGTTATATGATTTGCCTATTGGCTCATTCAATATATGGGAGCAAATGCAGTAGGCATTTCTAGAAAAGTACTTCCTTGCCTCAAGAGTCACTAACATTAAGAAGGAGATCTATGGCATTCGACAAGACACAGGGGAGCCTTTACATGAGTATTGGAAGTTTTTCAAAAAACAATTTAACAGCTATTCAAACCATCAGATAAGTTGACTATTTATTAATTCAATATTCATATGAAGGGTGCTTCCTTTAGACAGGAATATGATAGATGCTGTGAGTGGTGGAGCTTTGGTGAATAGGACATTAGAGGATGCTAGGAACTTGACAGAAATAATGGAAACAAACTCCCAGTATTGGGGAAATCGTAGTAATGTTTCCTCCTCAACAAAGCGGGTGAAAGAGCTCTCCTTCTCTAAGTTAGAGCAACAAGTTGCAAATTTGAGTTCCTTAGTACAACAACTAGTGATAGGAAAGGGGGTCCCCAAGGTATGTGGTATTTGTTCATTAGTTGACCATCTTACAGATGCATATCCTTCCTTGTAAGATGAACAACATGTCAATGTAGTTGGGGGTCCCAAGGACAACAAAGGAGGTATGACCTTTTTTTCCTCACTTACAATCTGAGGTGGAAGGATCATCCCAAATTCAGGTATGGAAACCCATAACAAGGAGGTAGTTCTAATGCACATCAATCCAATTATCAGTAGCAAGAATTCCATGCACCCCCAGCTTTTCATCAGAATCAACCATAGTTTCAGCCAAGGCCACTACCTCCATAACCACCATAACAACAACTTCACATGATGTTTGATCACCTTTTTTTTCTCCACATAGTTCAAATTATTCGAAATCTTAACTTCCTGATCTAAAAACATATACATGGAATCAAACTCATACTTTATGAACATACTGACATAGAATTCATTACGAACCTAAATCCCTCTAACAATAATAATAATAGAATCGCAAATTCAAGAACCTAACTTTACAATAAACAAAGTACATGCACTCTCAGTAGCATATTCAGCTTCTTCTGTCTGAATCTCATACTTATTCGACTCCAATATTCACATCTGATTCGTTCAATACTCATTCATTCATTTTTGTTAAATATCCATTCATTCATATCCAAATATATATTACATCTATACACCATAACATCATTCGCTAAAGCAACCACTTTATCAGATGTACACTCACAATAACTGCTCAACTTAATCTTGAGGGCTTCTACATATATTAATATCATTGACTTCATTTCACTTGAATATATTTTCAAACAATTCAAAAATTTAAGAAACGTAACCATCACAAAATTATAATAACAAACCAATGTTATAATCTTATACAAAATCACAAACTCTCAACAAGATACCTCATCAACAGCCTTGTGAGATATTTCCATACGAAAATTCTAAAACAAAAACATGGGACAAACCGCATTAGGCCAGATATAACTCTTTTATTCAAGTAAAAGCAATAGTTAAGTGCTGGTTAAACCAGAACCACCTAAACCATGCTCTAATGCCAAAAAGTGTAATGCTCGCATACCCCCTGGGAGGATATGCAAGTGTCACACTTACAAAAAAAACAAACAAACCAAAAGCAATCTAAAACTTCCTTAAAATCAAATCAGCAAATCATACATGATATTACATTGATCTTAATGCAAACTTGTTCACAATCTAAAATATTATGGAAATATAGTTATTACAAAGTTATAAACAAATCCAAATTCATACACTTCATTTATAAGTCAAAATAAAAACTCAAAATACATCTGTATCAAAACAAATCTCAGACTCTATTGGCCATTATGGTTGACTCGTTCCAGTCCTTATAATCCTTGCTCTAAACCTACACGGGGCAAATTCACCATGCTAAGCATATAACCTAGTGAGTGATAACTAAACTATGCATAAATGGACAATCATGTTATATCATAAACAACCATTAAAGGATTTTCTTCCAGAATAATTAAAACATAATTAATTTCACAACAGATTGTATAGATAACAGAAGTGAATACCAGGAGAAGGTATAATCCCTTCATAGTGGAATGTAACAAATCAGGACATAATTTTATTTTTATCAAAATCAACATGCATTAGAATACAAAACTAGATGACTGCTAATACAAAAGAGACTAAAGTATCGATAACAGGAGACACCGAAGTGTCGATAACAAGAAAGACAAAAAGTCTAGTTTTGATAACAGGAGACACCGAAGTATCACAGGAGCAGCTACAGACCATTCTAGACATGCCTATTTTCCCACAACTAGGACTAAATAGATTTAAAAATAGAAATGTCTAAAATTCAATTCACATATCAATCAATGTTTTCATATCATTTATTTAAGCATATCACATTCTTACAGCTTTGCAAATCATTCAATGATCCAAATCAATAGCAAACAAAACAGTCAAAGCAAAA
>JAOSBK010000205.1:31618027-31631601 GCA_027568895.1 Erythroxylum shatona | reverse complement strand
ACTTTTCTATTCAACTATAAGCATCCCATGTATAGTTGCATTCAACAATGAAATGAAACCAGAAGCACCTTATTTTGGTTGCAAATGTAGAAAAAAAGTTTAGAAAAGCAAAATCATACAAAAGAGTTGTATAACAATAGGTAGCTTTTGAAATTATAACAACAAGAAAGGAGACTTGTGCAATGCAAGAAAACAAGTGAATTTGTTAGCGTGTCGAAGATAATATAGAAAATAGAGGATTTCAACTTTGGTTCTAACTAATCCTGATCCAAAACTAGAAATGTCCATTTATATCCACTCCCTCATTTTCTGCATTATGCAGTCACGACTAAATAAAACGAAATCTATGTTTTTATTCTACCACTGATCAAAATATGACCAAAACAACCAACAAAAACAAGGAAAAGGGAACCTTCTCATTCAACAAGGTTTTTAAAGATTGAGATTTATCACGCAATGAAAGTGCTTCATGCGTAGTCTGTTTCCAACGATTTAACTGTGTTTCCACCATGCTCAATTCTTTAGCTAAAGCTGAGGCCATCAAAGAGGATTCTTCTTTTATATCCTTCCTCCCTGATTTATGCAACAATTTAGTCGTTTAAGTTTGTGAATATTACCCCAATAAAAACTAATGATTTATAGTTCAACCTGAATCCTAGATAACCTCTTCCATTTTGATTTCAAGATCATTTTTTCCTTGATACACTTCTGCAACTGAAACTCAAGCTCATCAGTTTTGGATGTAGAAATGTCATTGGTATTTCTTGCAGCATCTATAAATTCCAATCTTGCATTGACTTCCTTCTCCCTTTCTCATTAGGAAAGGCCTTTCAGCTTGAAATGATTGTTTAACAGAAATCATAAATGAAAGTAGAAGTAGAAACAAAAATAACCACTACAAGAAAATTACAAATTACCAATGAAATATTAGTGACGGTAAAAATACCGTAGGCATTCAGCGACGAAAAATCAATTCCCATCGAAAAAATGGTCGAAAAAATTTACATTTAGCGATGGATAAAATTTTCATTGGTAAAGATGGAGGGAAATTATCCCAACAAAATTTTCGACATAATATAGCGATAGAATAGTCATTTTTGTTCGTAAATTTGTTGGGAATGCTTCGAGATAAAAATAAAAATTGGGGTGTACCGATAAAAATAGATTCCGTCGATGATTTACCTACAGAAGAGTTATTCCGTGGATAAAATTAAAATTTAAACACCATCGTTAGCTTCGACTTCAACATTTTTAATAAATCGAAAACAACGTTGTTTTGGTTAAACATCTAACTTACCCACGAAACCCAAACCCCCTCGTCGATGTTCATTTTCTCCTCTCTTTTGTTTTCTCTATTATTGTCGAGTCTCTGTCATCGTCATAATGCTTCAATTCCCTTCTCTCCATCCATCTTCTTCCTTTGCGTGCTTTGGTTTGGTTTTCTGTCTTCACGTGCTTCGGTTCCCTTCTTCCTTTGCATGCTTTTGTTCCCTTCTTCTTTCTACATCTTCATTTATTCATCAATTGAGGTAAGTGGGTTTTGTTTTTTTACTGAGTTTTGTGTACTACTTTGATCATTTGGGTTTTTATTTGTGGTTTGATTGTATGGGTAATCATCGGTTTATGTTTTTACCCGGTTGAGGTACAAAATCCATACATTGATATTTTCGTAATGTACTATGCTTAGATTATAATATAAGCATCAGTTGTAGTTAGATTATATTTTTGTAATATATTTTTGTAATAGATTGACAATCATTGGTTTTTTATTTAAAAGCAAAGTTTTAGTTAGGAGATAAGAACACATAACTAAAGAAATAAATTATAGAATCTTGATATTAGGAGAAAGCGAGAGAAAAAAAAGATTTTCAATCAAAATTATAGCATCTTGATATAAGTTGTCAAAATAAGGGAAAAATTAACTCTAACAAAATCTCATGTTGATATGGTGAATCAACAAATTAAACCATGTTTGAGCATCGAGTTGTGATTTGGTTAAGGATATATACATTATATTATGATTTCATTAATAATTTAAATATTATGTTGTGATTTGGATGGGCATTTGAATTTGATATTGTGATTTTGTTAAGAATTTGAACATTATATTGTGCTTTCGAAATTGATGATTTGAACATTATATTGTAATTTGGTTGATAATTTGTGTAAGAAGGTGAATAACCAATAAATATTGTCTAGGAAGGTAAAGGTTCATAAGTATCAGTATAAATAAAAGATACCAATATCATTGAGTTAACAATTGAGAGATTAGGTGTCTAGTGACTCTGAACTTTCTCACCATTTGACAAATCCTCAAGCAATTGGATGCTTTTGGAGCTTATTTTGGTATGAGTACTACTTAGGCTTAAGTTACACTAAATCCTACTAGACCGAGGTTTCAACCTCATAAGATTTTTGGGATTTTTTGTAATTACCCGTGTATCATTTAATGTTTATTTTGTTCTCATAAATGAAATATAAATATTTTATTTCTTTCGAAAAATGAATCACAGATAAGGACAGTGGTTTATTTAGAACTTTTGTGAAATATTAAGGTGTAATGCAAACCTTTAGTATCATACACATTGGTAGGTAGTTTTCTTTATTATGTTTTATAAGATTAGGTGCTTTATAAAATATACTTTCTATTATTAGTGGTAAATTACATATTAATGGATCATTACTTTCTCTATCTAGTTATAAATTTTCGTATTAGGTATCTATTACCCATAACAAAGGCAAGTGAACCTTTCATTAGCAAGTAATATAGTAATTGTAACATTCCATCACCTGTGGGAGGTTAGAATAATAAATACGAGTGATTAATGAGAGTTTAGAAATGCATTTTTCATGCTCATGCCTAATATGACATACAAATACACATGAATAGTGAAAGTTTGGCACATGAAAATAACTATAAATGCATTCATAAATAATTCAGGGTATAATTGGATTGATTTGTATGTTTTTGAGAATTATAAATGTTTATACATTGGAAATTTAGTGAATTTTGAAATTATTTATGCTGAAAATATTATTGGTTAGTAGAATTATAAGATTTGTGAATTTTGGTGAATTTAAGAATAAATTTTGGAGAAAAATTGTAGAAAATAGGGAAAAAGATATCAAAAGAAGATCTGGAAATAATTGGATTGTAAAGATAGAATTAATGGAGTTAGTTTAAAAGAAACTTAGTTAGAATTAGACCTTAGGAAAAAGTGACAAGTGTAAAGTTGCCTTTATTATTTGTTAGAAGTAAGTTTGAGTTATCCGAGAGTTAAAAAGGGGTTTGTTCTTTTCTTAAGTTCTCTCCTTTTTATCATCTTCTCCGAATTTCTTCCCATACACAGAGTTTTCCATCAAACTCCTTTTGAGAGTTAATTTTGATTTTTCATATCCCTTAATACTTCCTCTACTACTAAGTGTTTCTTCTGCCTTAAGAAAAACCAGAAGTTGGTTAGTGTTCACGGTGGTTTATGTAAGTTTGTATGGAGTTAGGGTTTGAAGATAGTTGAAGCTTTTGGACTCTTCAACAAGTAGTGAATAAAATTGTTAGAGTTGTGGATTTTTGAAATTAAGTCGATGAATTTACGGTCAATGCATGATCATGGCATTTACGTATATTTATATTCTTGAAAACTTTGTTAAGGGGATGACAATTGAGGATATGGTGTTATTTGGTTTTTGATGGATTGTTAGTGATCAGGTGTTGTAGAAATGGTTTTTGGAGGTGAAATAACAATGAGATGATGTATAGGATTAGTGTAGAGAGTTAGATATGGAAAGGTGATATGCTCTGTTTCTTCACTGAGCATGTATGAATATATATATGGTTATACGAGACTTGATGAAGACTTAGAGATGTTCAAGAAAAAGGTTTTTAAGTTAAGGAGTATAGATAGTATCATTTGTGATGACGTCATATCGTCTATGATGACATTATATCGTCTTTGAAGAAGTATCGTCTTAAGTTGACCATCTGTATCATCTTAGGTCTTAAGTTGACCATCTGTATCGTCTTAGGTTGACTTTTGCTTTGTTTTAAGTTGACCATCTGTATCGTCTTAGGTTGACTTCTGTTTCGTCTTAAGTTGACCATCTGTATCGTCTTAGGTTGACTTCTGCTCTGCCTTAAGTTGACCATTTTCTTCGTCTATTTTTTGCTTCATTTGCTTTGTGCTTCGTCTGCTTTGTGCTTCATCTACGTTGTGCTTCGTCTGCTTTTTGTTTGGTCTTCTTTGTGTTTTGTTTGCTCTGTGCTTCGTCTACTTTCTGTTTCGTCTACTTTTTGCTTCGTTTGCTTTTTGCTTCGTCTACTTTCTACTTATATGACCGAAACTTCTTCTTTTGTACACTATTTGTCTAATGCTATCGTCTGGTCTATTTTTGACCCTTCAGACGATAGAATTTGTCTTCAAGGTCTTCACAAAAGTGGTAGATCTCAAAGTCCTCTTTGAAATCGTCCTAAGATAATCTTAACCCGACATCTGTAGAGATAGTTATGCCAATTCTCCCGAGATAGGTTCTGTATGATTGAGGAGCACTTTTCTAGAAGAAGGTATGACCAAATTATATCAATCGCACTCTCTGATATAATCTGAACAGTAGACCCGAAAGAGTGTCGAGGAAAAATTTGAATGTAAGCCAATGGGAAATAAATTGTGATTTTCATGGTTTTAGTGACACATAAACCTTTGTGTGAATTATAGTTAGATGAGTTTTGATATGAGAGGATTTTTGTGAAGAAACTAATGGAAGGATACCCGAGATTATCATGAACATGCATTGTACATAATTCATTTCCTACATGGGCTTTATTGAACAATTATACTTGTGCATGTTGTGATATATATGAATGTTTTGCACAATATAGAGGAACATCCTTCAGACGTTGCTGGGACTTCGAGGCGATAGCTTCTGGAGCAAATTGTGAGTAACCTAGACAGTCTCACTTAATTACTTGTTTGCTTAATTTATGTTTTGAATGATAATTGAATGTGTTTAATTGTAGATTTCAGACAGAAGGTTCGATGAATGTGAATGTGGATTGAGATATTGAAGTGCCTTATAATGTGAGTGATTGTAGTACGTGCATTCCATATATGAATGCATAATCAGATAATGGTAGTTGTGACCAAAGTAGCAACTGATCAGATCTTAAAGCTAATCGAGTGAAAATGAGCATCGAGCTCAAAAATGATTAAGAGCCTAAGGCTCACTATGTAAAATGAGCCCTATATCCCCCAAGCAGATAAGGGATAGTTATTAATAAGCCCGGTATCCAAAATAAATACAGAACAGTTCAGGCACTCGGTTACAACAACTTAATAATTGGAAAGTGTCTCATGAGCATTTCATATCCATATTGTTAAGTATGTTTGTTAGAATAAAATGCCAAATTTGCCTATGCTTAAGGGAAAATGTGATACTTATGTACAGTGCAGTATGTGATTATGTGCTATGTGAAATGATGTGTTGCATAAATTGAGTGAACTATCGATGATGATTACCTCATTGAGTTCGCAAAACTCACCAAAATTACAACCTTGTCTTTTGAAGACCAAGAGACGACTCTAACTACTGAGAGGCTCTACCAGCCGTGTAGATTGTGATTGACAAGAGAAGTCGCGACTCAAAGGTTGGTCAACTGGGATTTTTGGGACAGATTAGTTAGATTGTGTATATTTCCCTCTTTTATGTAGTACTCTTATATTAGGTTTTGATGATGTACTTGTTGAAAATATCGAAAGACACAATGTAGACATTCGAGTTATATGAAATGAAATGAGGAAAAAGTTAGTTTTTAAAAATATTGTGGTTTTTCTATTGATGTTTTATAGGTGAATATTGAGATGATGCCATGTGAAGTGAATGTAGTGATCGAACGTAGCTCATCCTTATCATAGGTTATGTACCGGAATGACCTTTAGGCGTCCCAGTGTGTACCCTGCGGTAAGGGGGCGGTACATCTGGGTGGTATTAGAGCATGGTTTGACATCTGTTGGGACATATAGGAATATTAAGCATAAAATATCATGAGAAATATAGATAATGATTGAAGTTATTGTTTGTTATAGGTCATCCGCTCTATGTGATCAGATTGACCAGCCAGCTGACCAAGGATCGATAAGAGCCAGTAGAGAGTTCTTGGTACTTCGATATGAAGAGATGCCTCCTAGAGTTCCCGAAAGAAAGGAGAGGAGGTATTATAGGTTACAGAAGCAGGGAGCTGTAGACTTTTATGGCAGGATAGACCCTACTGAGGCCGAGGGATGGTTAAAGAAGATAGAAAGGGTATTTGATAAGATGGACTGTGAGCCTGATGAGAGGTTCGATTATGCAGTGTCTTTACTATAGGGCCCAGCTTACCAGTGGTGGAAGACTGTCCTAGGCAGTACCACCAAACCTTGCCAATTGAAGTGGGAAGACTTTCTAAAGGTCTTCAAAGATAACTAGTTGCCCAAGATCTATTTGGACATGAAGATGCAGGAGTTCTTAGGATTGAAGCAGGGTAGGATGTCAGTGGCTGAATATGAGGTCCGGTTTAATGAGTTAATGGGTTATGCTACTGCTCTGATCCCTACAGAAAAAGACAAGTGTAGGAGGTTTGAGAATGGACTCAATATATAGATCAGAACAAGGTTGGCACTTTCAGATCTCGGTACTTTCACTGAGTCGAGAGTTGTTTCAATCAGAATTGAACAACTACTAAAAGGGAGATAACTAGAGACTGGGCAAGGATCCAATATGAAGAGGTCTAGTGAGAGTCGGGGTAGTTCTGGCAAAAGATTCAGTAAGCACCAGAATAGGGCCTTCGGACCATCAGGAGGATCCAGGTAGTCAGGATTTAGGTAGAGGGTAGATCATCACAGACCGGTAGTAGAAGGGCTACAGTACATAGTCAGTTTCCAATATGTGAGCACTGTGAGAGGAGGCATGGTGGTAAGTGTTGGAGGCTAACTGAAGCCTGCCTAAAATGTCTCTTTTGACCATTGAATCAGGGATTGCCCTGCTACTTTAGGAGCTCATTCTGTTGTCAGTAGGTGATCTGGGAGTAATACTACAGTCCAACAGAGTAGAGGTGATGGATCTGGACAGAGAGGCTGATGTAGAGGCAAAGGGAGATCTGGGAATTCTTTCATGAGGACTGAGGGGTAGGGCCACCGACTGCAGTCCTAGGCCAGAGTCTATGTTATGACCAGGCAGGAGGCTCAAGACTCATCGGATGTAGTGGCAGGTGCGCTTCTTATCTATGATTTTTGGCGTTTGCACTGCTAGATCTAGGATCCACACACTCCTTTATTGCACCGCATTTGGCATGTAGACTGCATTGCGTTAGAGAGTCACTACAGTATGGGCTAGAGGTAAGTACACCTCTAGGTAGTACGACTGTCATAGGAGAGGTTTGCAAGGAGTGCTTGATTATGATCGATCAAGCATATTCGGAGGCAGTCCTGATTATCTTATAGTTGAGAGAGATAGATGTGATCTTAGGCATGGATTGACTCACTACCTATAGGGCCATCATGAACTGCTACATCAAGGAGGTAGTACTAGAATCTCCTAGTCAGCCGAGGGCAGTATTCAGGGGAATTAGTCAGGCAGTGCCAGCCAGGATGATATCATTTATGAGTGCACTGAGATTGATGTAGGGAGGATGTGAGGTTTATCTAGCCCACGTTATTGATACAAGGGTTGAGCAGAGTATACATGACATTCCAGTGGTTAGGGAGTTCTAGGATGTATTTCCCGATGAGCTACCTGGTTTACCACTAGATTGGGAAACAGAGTTCACAATTGATCTAGCTCCAGGTGCTGCTTCTATATCTATTCCTCCATATAGAATGATACCTGTGAAACTGAAGAAGTTGAAGGCTCAGCTGCAAGAGTTGTTAGAAAAGGGTTTTATTAGATCCAGTGTAACATCCCATTACTTGTAGGAAAGTTAGAATAGTAAATATGAGGGATTAATGAGAGTTTAGAAAGGCATTTCCATGTTCATGCATAATATGGTATACACATACACATGACTAGTAAATTTTTCTACACATGAAAATAATTGTATATGCATTCATGAATAATTTCGGGTATATTTGGACTGAGTTGTGATTTTTGGAAAATTATGAATTTGGAATTTATTTATATTGGAAATTTTATGGGTTAGTGACATTGTAATATTTTTGAATTTTGGTGATCTTAGGATTTATTTTCAGAAATTATAGAGAATTATGGAAACTTATGAAAAATAGGAATAGGAATTAATAATGAATGGAGATAGTTAGATTGTAAAGATGATAGTTGGAGTAATTAGTTCAAAAGGAACTTGGTTAGGCTTAGATTTTATAAAAGTGACAAGTGTCATTGATTTTTTTAAATGGCTTTAGTATTTTTGTCTGAGAGTGAAAAGGGGATAAGTTAGAGGTTTAAGTGTTGTTTCGTAGTTACCTTCTTCATAGCCACTTCCTTCAAATTTCCTTCCAAAACACAAAGTCTTTCATCAAATACCTTTCAAAAGTTAGCTTTGCTCTTCTTTTTCCAACACCACTTCCACTTTGCTATTTGTTCTTTTTCCCTAAGAAAAAACTAAAGCTGTTCATTTATACAGTGATGTACGTGAATTGCATGGAGTTTAGGGTTTTAGGATAGTTGAAGATCTTGGAGTTTTTAACAAGTATTGAATAAATCCATTAGAGTTATAGATCTATGAAATAAATTTGATGAATTTCTGTCAATTTCATAATCATGGCATTTACGTGTATATATTTATAAATACTGTGGATGAGATGAAAAATTTGATTATAGTGTTATTTAGTTTTTGATGGATTTCTAGTGATCTAATATTGTGGAAATTGTTTTTGGAGCTAAAAATAGCAACGAATTGGTGTTTAATATGAGTGTAGAAAATTAAAGTGTGAAAAGGTGATATACTCTGTTTTCAGTTTTTCTTTACTGTGCATGTAAATATATATATGCATATGTATATGTCAGTAGATGGAAGTTTTAGGTATGATCAAGAAAATGATGTTTGAGTTGAAGAGCAATTGTAAAGTGATGCATTGAGATGAGAATGAGAGTTTAAATGAAAGTTGAGAAGAAAAATAGAGAATGTAAAAAGGATGATATTATGATATACTATGTTTCTCTTCACTGTGACTATATATATATATATATATATCTGAGTGTACGTGAATATGTGAGTGTTTAGAGATAACCAAAAGAATGGTTTTTGAGTTGAAAAACAATTGTAATATGATGGTCTAAAGTGAGAAAGATTGTGTAAATGACAGTTAGAGGAAGAGAGTTAAGAAAGTACAGAGAATGTAAAATGCAGAATATGAAGAATGAATAAATGATATTTGGTTTTTGATGATTTTGATATTTTTGAGTAAACTTGTATATTTAAGGATACTGTGAAATTTATGGTGAATGAATTGATTGAAATGGAGTGAAAATGACTAGAATAAAAATTGAAGTATTGGATTTTAGAAAGTAAAAGTCTAGAATTTTTTTGAGAATGAACAGTGAAGAGTTGGATTTTCAATCTAAACTTTTTGTGATTTTTCTATGTTTCTCAAAGCAGATTTTGATAAAATATTATTCATGAAAGTTTTATATCTTGCTTTTAGCTTTCCATTGATATAAAGTTTGCAAAATTTGTAGTTCTAGATCAAAAGTTATAGAGTTTAGACATTGGGATGTCAGTGAAGAAGAAGAAGTGAAAAAACATCGTCGTGTAAAAGCACAATAGTGATTTTTAAGATTTTAGGCCAAAAGCACCATCGTGCAAAAGCACGATAGCGACTTTAGAGCTGACGAGAAATTTGCACCGTCATGCAAATGCACGATCGTGCCTTTGGGATTTTCGCTTCTACTGAATAGTTCTGCTTCTTTTGATCATAACTTTATCATCCGACCTCCAAATAACCTGATTTTGGAAGCATTGGATTCATAAAACATTCCTCTATTTCTCCATAAAATTTATGGCTTTTGGGTTTTACCCGAAATAGATTGATCTAATCAAAGTAAGGGTATCAGTTGGAAGTGTAAGAATTGATGTTGTTTTACTGAACACCCCTCAATATTTTGATTATATCTGGACTTGTAGGATTCCAAATGAGATGATTTTTGATTTGTAGTAAATTAGAGATATAGGCCTACACATTTTCTCAAGAATTTGAATTTTGATTCGTTCTCTACGACATTGAATTTCTGGATGGAATTTGTATATAGTAAACTATTTTTGAATAAGAACTGTCTGAAAATTTTTGAGGTATATCTTCCAAATTACTGAACCAAATTGAGTGATTTTGGTGTCAATGGAAAGATAAGACATAGAGGAACATGTTTCTAGAAGAGAGCTTGACCAAATTATATCAGTTTCGCTTTATGATTGAATGGGAATAGTAGACCCGAAAGTAAGACTTGGAAGAAAATCTAAAGTGGTCAATGAAGTTGTGTAATTGGTTTCACATTGCTTTTTATTGGTACAAATTATAAGTATAAATGGTATTAATGAGGGCTTTGACATCTGAATGATTTGTTTATAAGGATCTCAATAGAGTACTCCAGAATTGTCATTGAGCATGTATTGTACACATTGCATACAAGTAGATGTGCATTAATGAATACTTATATATTTGTACAAAATTGTGATATGTGTAAATGTGTTTTTTATGATATAGAGGAGCCAAGTGGAAGCTAGACAGACATTGTTAGACCATCAAGGCAATAACATTTTGGATAGTACTATGAGTCATCTTAGATGATTTCCTATGATTGATTTGATTTGATTTGATTTGTTTAAACTTCCAATATTATTGAACTACTTGTGATTTCTTTTTGAATTCCAGATTTAAAGTTCGAGGAGTTTAATAGTTAGGCATGTATTAGAAGTGTTCTGATCTGACGTGAAATCCTATATGATGTGTGAATTCTCAACTAAAATTGAATACTGGACTTAGGTCCGATGATTACGAGCATTTGATTGAATATCATATGTGATTGTCTGATATGGCATAATTAGTATTTGATGCATCTCATCAAATTCATGCTCAGATAAAGGTGTTGTGACTTGAGTAGCTAGTTTGAAGCGCTTCCACGTAGAGCTTTGCTCCGTGATTTCTGATTTTGCATGTAGAGTTATGCTCTGTGATTCTGTTCTAACTGAGCCCTATGGGCTAGTATTTGTATAAGTTTGTGATAGGCACTCAATTATAACAATAAGAACGAATTTGAGTCTCATGCATATAGCATTATAAGATTGAAATCCATTGAATGATATGCAAAGCTTAAATGAGTGATAAATTGATATAAACTATTACTATACTTGGCTACGTGAACTGTGTGATCGTATGAGATACCATGTTATGTGAATATCAGGAATATAAATATGATCTGAATAAATATCTGTGAAATATGTGATATATGTATATGATCAGGTGAAATCGTCTATGATGGTTCACTCAACTGAGTTCACAAAACTCATCAAAATTGTAACGTGGCTTTTTAGGTTTTATAAAGTTCTCTAGGAAAGGCTTCGAGTAAGAGCTTCGGGTTAGGATCAGTACAAGCTTACATATGTATTTCTTTATGTTGTATTGAAAGTACAGTCTTAAGTGTTGTATCGGAATGTAAAGACATCATGAATATTAGTAATTTGTTCTATATCTGAAATGGGCCCAAATGATTATCGAATACTAATGTTTGTATTAATTGTATCTGTGAATGGAAAATATTTTTAAATAAAAGGGGCCAATTTTGGTTATCGATTTCCACACTTTATGTTTATGGCTTTAAAAAAAAATTTGTATTGAGATTTGAATGATTGAGTACTCTAGCACACCACCCTCCTGGGGCACGGACTCAGATATCACCCATCAATGTCGGGACAGGTTCTGCAGGAGTGGGGTGCTACATTTATATGGTATCAGACCACAAAAGTACTATCTTATATGGGTATTTTTGAAATACATGTCAAGTCTCATACATTCTATCATGTCATAGCAGGCAGTAGTAACTGATCCCTAGTCTGAGTCGCATTTCTATAAGTCAGAAGCATGAGTATTTGCCATGAGTTTGAGTTGTTAGAAATAGTAAGAAGACTGATGATTTGTTGAATATGAGAATATGAAAGTTTATGGATTTGCACTATGTGATAACATGTTATGATTGATTTGGTTTTGTGACATGAGTTGAGTATTTGACACATGATTTGAGACGTACTAAAAAAGTCATTGTTTTGAGAGCTTGGAGACACTATAAATATACAGATCAATAAATTTTGAGGAAAAACAAATTGTTAACAATCAGAAATGAGACATAGTATATAGTTTGGTAAGATAAATAAAGATTCAATGCAGCTGTGTTGGTGGATGTATTCTGGTATACGACATCGATATTATACTGTGGTGATATCTCCCCAAATGTGATATCCATGTGAATGCATTGTTGTGGATTGATTAAAACGTAGTGATATTAATATAACTGATGAGACTTACAGTGTACATGCCATATTGATTCAAAACTTATTGCAATAGTAATTGCTTTGCGAGATATTATAGGTATAGTAAAATATTGTGGATCTATTTATATATCTCGAAATTCAGATATTGAGAGTCCCAAACCTAGTGTAGTTAAGAGCATAAAAGGTTGAGTTAAATTTTGGGGCAAATCAAAGTACTGTTAGCTATTTAATTTAAGATCAGTGTCGAATGAAAGATTAGTAAAGCTCAAATTAAGGGACTCAAAATTGATGAACTTTACTGAGAAATCAAAATGACTATGAAAGTTGAGTTTGAAGTGGAGAATAATATTTATGATTAGAGTATAGTGTATGTGCACCTGAAAGAGACAAATAAACACAGAGATTTGTATGAATTGTCAACAGCCTTAATTGATCAAGATACATTTAGAGCTAATAATTTGGAATTGATAGAAATATGAGGTCAATATACAGCTTGATTTAAGCATAACAATTATTATCATAGTGATATTGATATACATGATAATTAAGTGTATCAATACTAAGGAGATATGTAAAATCAAGTGACTGATAAATTATTCTGAGAGTATCACATTACCAAGGTGTGTTTAGATTGAGTACAAGGTGTACTCAGGTTATATTAGTCCCTAAGAAAATGTTGAAAGTATAGGTTTCAGATGCACGCAATGTCATATGGGTATGTTAAGACATATCGTTGTGATCATATGCATGTGTTTTGAGACTGAAAGTGAAATTGTGTGTAATCCAAAATAAATGAGGAAATAGTGGAAATAGTTTGATCAATGAATATGTAATTGGACAATTGAGTGATTCCATTGACTATAGTTAAGTGGAAGAAATTATTCGAGTAATGAAGTAATATGGGAAACTGAAAAGCATATGAAGAAGCAACATTTCCACTTGTTTCATCAATCAAGTAAGAATTTTGAGGACGAAATTTTTGTTAGGAGGGGAGAGTTGTAACATCCCATTACTTGTGTGAAAGTTAGAATCGTAAATTATGAGGCATTTCTGAGAACTTAAGAAAAATGCACATCATGCATAAGTTAAGTGTGACATGCACATTTTTGCA
>JAOSBK010000205.1:31586735-31607544 GCA_027568895.1 Erythroxylum shatona | reverse complement strand
GCCTCTTACCATTGAGCTAAAGTAGCTCAATGGTAAGAGGCGAGCATTTGAACGCTACAAAACCGTGAGGTTGAGGGATCGACTCCCAGAAAATACCAAAGCGAACAATACCAATTGTGGGTGGGTCTGGGACCCAACAGTACGGATGCACAAGGTTGGGTGTATAAGGCAGAGCAATATTTCAAGTTCAAAGGTATTGCAATTGATCAACAGGTTGACCTTGCCTCCTTTCATCTTGAGGGCATTGCCTTGCTGTAGCACAGGTGGTATGGTAAATTCCAAGGACCAGTAATATGGGAGGGATTTACTAAGGCTCTTCTAATCAGGTTTGGTCCTACTGACTACAAAGATCCTTTGGAAACAGTCACTCACCTTAGACAGACCACTACGGTTTCTGTTTATCTGGAAGAATTCGAGAAACTTTCTTATCGTATTAATAACTTGCCTCAACCTTTTTTGGTAGGATGTTTTATTACAGGGCTTAAAGACAATATTAGGCTGGACGTTAAAATCAAATAACCTAGACATTTGGCAGATGTCATTGGAGTGGTAAGATTAGTTAAAGAGAAGTTGAATTTACAAAAGAAAAATATCAGTAGCAGCCGCACCCTTTGGACGAACAAGAGCAACGTGCATCCTAGCATTTTGGGACCTCCACTTACTACCAAAACCACCAACAATCAAACCCCATTTTATAGAATTTTCAATCAAGAGGCAAAGGAGAGAAGAGATAAAGGATTATGTTATTACTATTAAGAACGGTATAGCCTAGGCCATTGCTGTCAAAGACCTCAACTCTTTGCCATTGAAGATAGTTTGAAGCATGAAGTTGAGGAGACCAACTAGCCAGAATTTTCAGAAGTGATACCAGACATATCACTGCATGCAATGGCTAGAACAGATCACTCTCAAACCTTGCAATTACAAGGAAGAATAAAGAGGCCAGATGTAGCGGTTCTCATTGATAGCGACAGTAATCACAACTTCATGGATCATACTTTGGTGGATTCATGTGGCTTAACAGTGATACAAGATTAGGCCCTTTAAATTACCATTGCCAACAAAGAAAAAGTGACTTGCCATAGAAGATATCTTAGCCTCTCCTTGATTATTCGAGGATATCACAAGACAACAGATTTTTATGTTCTTCCAGTTGCAGCATACCCGATTGTTTTGGGAGTTTAATGGTTAACGACTCTTGGACTTGTAGAGACCGACTATGCCACTCTGACCATGATAATTAAAAAAGGGGACCAATCTCACACTTTTTATGGCATCTGAAGGGGAGAACTAGAGCTATTGCAAAGGAAAGAGCTCCATATGGTATATGACCCTACATTTTTTTTGTAGCTTGAAGCCACAGAAGCTGCCCCTATAACTGAATCTCATCCTGAGATACAACAACTTCTCACAAAATAGAACCGCGTATTTGCACAGCCCACAGCTCTTCTGCCACATCGTGCACAGGATCATCATATTCCAGTTCAACCTGACAGCAATCCAATCTTAATAAGATTGTATCGTTATCCATTTTATCAAAAAACTGAGATTTAAAAATGGTCTAAGAATTGCTTTTATCAGGATTAATTCGTCCTAATAGGAGTCCCTTCTCATCACCTGTCTTGTTAATAAAAAAATCTAATGGAAGTTGGAGATTTTGTATTGATTATAGGGCTTTGAACGATATTATGGTGAAGGACAAATTTTCGATTCCTGCCATTGATGAACTTTTGGATGAATTGCATGGTATTGAAATTTATTCTAAGCTAGATTTGCGATCAGGCTACCATCAAATCCGTATCAAAGAAGAAGATATACACAAGATGGCCTTCAGAACATATGAAAGACACTATGAATTCGTAGTAATGCTCGTTGGACTCACAAACGCTCTTGCCACTTTTCAAGCTTTGATGAATGAGATTTTTCGCCCATATTTAAGAAAGTTTATCCTTATTTTTTATGACATTCTTGTGTATAGTAGGAGCTGGCAGGAGCATGTAAGTCACCTGGAAACTGTTCTACAAACTCT
The DNA here is from genome assembly GCA_027568895.1 of Erythroxylum shatona. Taxonomy (NCBI): domain Eukaryota; kingdom Viridiplantae; phylum Streptophyta; class Magnoliopsida; order Malpighiales; family Erythroxylaceae; genus Erythroxylum; species Erythroxylum shatona. The sequence continues at coordinate 31,605,515 of JAOSBK010000205.1, read as the reverse complement.
CACTACTCACCAGTTATTTGCCAAGTTGACAAAATGCCAGTTCGGAGTCACGAAGGTGGAATATTTGGGGCATTTGATCTCAAAGCAGGGAGTAACGATTGATCCTAAGAAAATAGCAGTAGTCAAGGAATGGCCACAACCCACCAATCAAAAGGGCGTGCGGGGCTTTCTTGGACTTACTGACTATTACAAAAAATTAATCTGAAATTTTGGAGGTATAGCTGCCCCTCTCACTCATTTACTGACTAAAAATGGGTTCTCTTGGAATACAAAAGCAGCAGAGGCGTTTGAAAAGCTCAAGAAGGCACTGTCATCCCCTCCTATACTAGCTTTACCAAACTTCACCCAAGAGTTTGTCGTTGAAAGTGATGCATGTGGTACAGGGATTGGAGCGATTTTGTCACATAATCAGAGAGCAATAGCCTATTACAGTGAAGCATTGAAGGGATCAACATTGAATTTCTCCACATATGAGAAGGAGATGTTGGCAATAGTGAAGGCAATTCGAAAGTGGCAATATTACCTTCTTGGTCGTCCCTTCACTGTCAGAATGGATAAAAGAAGTCTCAAGTTCCTTTTAGAGCAACGAATCACAACTCCTGCTCAAGCGAGGAGGTTACTGAAACTCATAGGATATGATTATAAAATAGAATATCGAAGAGGATGTGAAAATCAAAGTCCTGATGCCTTTTCATGTTTGGGAGAATTCCAAATGAGCGCAATATCCATATTTGTAGTTGATTGGTGGAAGAAGTTACAAGCAGAAGTAGAAAAGGATTCTTTTTATGAAAATATTTTCCGACAGTAGCCTACTAGGCATGACTTTTAGGTAAAGGATGCTGTTTATTTTTACAAAAGAAAAATCTTTTTGAGTCCTTATAACTCTCTAATTCCTGCGATTTTGAAAGACTGTCATTCTTCACCAATGGGGGGCATTTCAGTTATGACAAGACTCTATAAAAAATACACTAGAATTTTCAGTGGCTAGGGCTTAAGCGAATAGTCAAAGAGTTTATCAAGACTTGTGTCATCTGTCAGTAAAATAAATATGAGACTTTGAAGCCTGCAGGACTCATGCAACCTCTAGCTATTCCAGAAACATTTTGGACAGATATATCAATGGATTTCATAGAAGGACTGCCTCTTTCCCATGGTTACACGGTCATATTGGTAGTTGTTGATCGCCTCTCCAAGTATTGCCATCTCATTCCTCTGTGTCATGCCTATACTGCTACATCAGTTGCTGTATAATTCATTAATAATGTCGTTAAACTCCATAGGGTTCCACGGTCCATCATCAGTGATCGTAACAAGGTTTTTATGAGTTTATTCTAGTCTCAGTTATTTAAATTGTAGGGGGCAGAACTCAAGATGAGCTCTAGTTATCATCCATAAACTGATGGACAGATTGAAGTTCTTAACAGAATTTTGGAGCAACATTTATGATGTTTCACTGGAGAACAACCTCAAAAATGGAGTGAATGGCTGCCTTGGGATGAATTAAGTTATAATACAAGTGAACATTTGGCTACAAGAATCTCTCCCTTCAAGGTAGTGTATGGAAGACCACTACCTACAATAATTCAGTATGTTCCAGTTACGACACGAGTGGCTACAGTGGACACATATCTCAAAGATTACACCATCATCCTTCGTGACTTGAAGAGAAACTTGCAAGGATCACAAGAGCGAATGGAGTTCCAAGCTAATAAACACAAAAGAGAGTTGGACTTCCAGGTAAGTGATTTTGTTTACTTGAAATTCTAACCTTACATACAGACTTCTATCGCGGGCCCTTTGAAATACTAGAGAAGATATGTCTTCATCTGCTTAAAGATGCCAAAATACAAAATGTTTTCTATGTCAGCCTTTTACAAAAACATCTAGGTGATAGGCCACTCCCACTTCTACTCTACCTCCTGTAACTGATGATTCCATAATTTTACCAGCCCCCGAGAAGATTTTAGAAAAGCGAGTCATCCAGAATGGGTGGTATAGGCCAGTTATTGAAGTTCTTGTAAAGTGGATTGGCGCCTCGAAAACAGACGCAACATGGGAGAATCTCAGACGATTTTCAAAAGCCTACTCGACTTTTGTCCTTGAGGACAAGGACGCAGGGTGGATGGACTAATAGTAGAAAATCTCCTTATACAAGCAACCTGCAGCTCTCTCTCACACGATCATTACATGCAGACTTTCTCACTTATTTTTCCTAAACTAACTTGGTCTTTGGACTTGATCTCAGCAACTTATATTTCCCTTATTCCTAATAATATGCAGAAGATCATGGACAATGGCTTACCTCCTCAACGTGTAGCAGCTTTGTAGGAGTAATGGCTTGATTTTCTATTGCTTTTGATTTCCAGTTATAGGTGGGAAATCCACCAACGTTATTTCTTTTTTTTAGTTGTGGGAGTTCCACATATTCAGGACAAACTTTTGTATTTAAAGGCTATTAGAGCATGAATAAAGATCATTGGGTTTTATTAGAATTATTTTCTCCTTTCTTCTTCCCTTTTCCTCAAGTTTTCTTAAATTCTTATTATCATGGTGTTGCCTCTTCAAATAAAAAATTTGATGGATTCCTTCAGTTTTAGTCTCCTCATATCGATTTTGTATTGTATGGGACTGCCTATCTCATCCTTAAAACTCTCCCACTAAGATTGTAAACCACTTTCTGATTCAATCATAAGAAGAATCTCAAGTTGAAGTTACTAGAAAACTTTCCTATGTGGTTAGAATTCATTTGATTTAACCGATTCTTAATGGAATGCATGTTTGTAGGAGCTCTAATGTTACTATCCCTATCATAATCATAAAATACATAAAGAGGGTATTCAGGAACTTTCTATAGAGTGGATTAGCTAGCTTGAAGGCTTTTCCTAATGTCAAATTGCCTGAATTTTGTACACCTAAAATGTAGGGAGGGTTTGGACTAAAATTTTAGAGAGTTAAGGCACTAATATCAGAAAAGGATATAGGGTATATACAACCTTCTGGGTAAAGTGGATGAATGAAGAATATATAAAAGATGCAAACTTCTAGGCAATGAAGCCTCTCTCCAACTCCTCTTTAGCCACAAAGTATATTTTGAGCCTAAGAGAAGAAGGATGGAAATCAAACACATAGTAAGCAATGGGGAACAAACCAATTTCAGCCCAACTAAGGACCTGTTCATCTCTTACCAAAATTTAACTCCTTGCATGCCCTCCCTAAGGCTTCTAAGGTTGGTGTAGCCATCCTAAATGATCAATTGATATGCCTAACAAGGATTCTAAATACTATCTTCCATATCTTCCCCATATGCAGTCCTAATTAAGAAAGAGAGGATAGAGTAATTTGGACTAGAGATCCTACTAAGACATTCTTAGTAAGATCTTGCATAAAACCCTTCAATTCATCAAGTTAAGACGTTTTATGGCATGACTTAGTTTGGTTTAAAAAGAGTACAAAAACATGATGTAGCATGTCGTAAAACTACTCAAAATAACTAGACCTACAACTACAACAATAGTGAGTCTAGGTCAATCCTACAGAGAGTGTTTGGTTAGCTTTCGTACTGAAAAGACTTGGTGTTTAGGTTATGGGAAGGGGAGGTTGGTTCAAGTTCAAATAATAAAATAAAATAAAGCTAAACTAATTAAAACAAATTAAAGAAAACATTCAAAAATGATGAAAAGTAATGAATGTGTTAGGGACTCAGTCATTGGTTCAATTTCGGCCTACACACAATCAAACATACTTCATTGAATTGTTATTCTCATACCTCTCCTAGCAACTATTAATCATAGGTTAATGATCAACTCTATTAATCCAAATTTTCCTTTAGGTCGTGTTTAATTCAGAGATGCTCACTAATTAAACCTAGCCATCGAACAACCTAGGATAAGCTCTCTAGATTTAATTGCACAGCTGTATTATGAATTAGAAAAATAGATTAATCAAGGCAATAACCACACAAGTTCGGGTCAATTAACCTAGGTTATGTTATTCTTAATGATTCAACACCAATTGGAAACATAACAAAAGTATTGTATCCCTAATGATTTGAAACCATTAGTTACTACAAATGAATCTCAACAAAACAATTACCAATTATATTGAAGATTATAGCAATATCCAAACACAACAATTGTTGCTTATGCTCAAAATTTTAGTAACGGGTTCACACATAAATAATCTAACAAGAATGAGAATAAAGATTATTCATACATGAAAACCCAAATCCATAAGCATAGGATAACATAATCAATCCCTAAGAGAGAAATAATAATAAAAACAATAAAAAAAGCTTAATCGAGTTCTATCGATATCACCTCTGAATCGGATTAGGAAGCTTAACTCTCTATCTTCTCTTTGGCTCTCCAGCAACATCTAGTTTTACCTCTCATTCTTCTCTTGAAACCCCCAAATGTTTCCTTTATCCTTTTATAGCATTTTTGTCATAAAAAATGATGTATTTACACTCAAAACTAGGTTTTGAGTTGGTAGCATTTCACGGGTGTGTATATGATTCATGGGCATGCATGTTGGTGTCACGCCTATGACTTGTCATGGTGTGACTAATATGTTCACGCTTATGAATTTTATGTCTTGATCGAGAGTCATTTCCAGCACTCTTCATCTTGATGTTTTCAACATATACTCATCATCTTCATGCATTTTATTATCTCCTCTTGCTCTAATCCTTCTCATTCTTGCTCCATGAAGACTAATGATTGTGAATCTTCAAGAAACAACTCAAATATTGTGCTTTTGACTCACTTTAGCTCTTTCGCTCTCGAAGTGTACCCAAAACTAAATATGAACTAAAGTGAATGTATTAAGCATTTCATATCATCAATCATTAAGTGTTATGAAATATATATATAATCAATTAAGCACATATCAATTTAGTTCCCTCACACTTAGCTTTTGACCGTCCTAGAGCAAATCATCAAAATCAAAGTCACAAAATAAAAACACTTACTCATTTTCTATATTTCCTAAGAATAGATAATCATAAGTAAAGATGCATAACTTTCGAAAATCATAACAAGAACTCAACATCCAACACTTCCACCCATAATTAATCAATAATCATCACTTTCAAAAACTGAGTTAAGATATATCCATGGGTACACTCAAACATCATTCATGATTATGACATTTCACAACTTTGCATATCATTTCATTTCTCCACCACTAAAAGTCAGATGCATAATTATGAATAAAAGTACTTTTCTGAACTTGTAATGTGTGCAAAGGTAAGGTGAGATGTATTTTGTATAATGTAGTATAAAGGCTATCAAGTTAGTGAAGTAAATGTAGCACTCAATGCAACATCTAGCATAAAAGTAGACATTCATTCAAAACTAGGTACCATTAGCTATGGTGAATGCAACAATTATGTTTCACATATCAACTCGAGCTCTCACACCATAAACCACATGAAACATAACTAATTAGAAGGAATCACCTATAAAAATCATTGATGACAATACATTGCAACTATAAAGAGTAATCCTTCTAAAATAACTGATCGTGGTTTTTTGATGTGTGTAAGTTCTAATTAATAACCTCGATAATCTATAAGTGTATAGGTTATTCGTGTAGTACCTAAGGTGTCGATTCCACGAGGAGGGATAATCTAATCCTAAAATTTAAGGCCAAAACAATTCACAATAATTCAAAAAGTAACAAAACTAAGGCAAGAATTTAATTCAATCACGCAACTTAATTTCAAGAATCAATTACGAAAATATTAACAAAGTAGCAGTTGCAACCCACACTCAAGAATCAACCTAAAGGAACTATCAATTGAGAGAAAGGGGAATTTTTACCTATCTTTAACACTAACCAAATCGATTATGAATTATCGGATTAATGGTCCTAGATAATCCTAGGGTTGATTATTGTTGATCGTGGTTTTATGATGTGATTAAGTTTTAATTAATAACCTCGATAATCTGCAAGCGTATGGGTCATTTATGTAGTACCTAAGGTGTCGATCCCACGAGCCAGGATAATCTAATCCTAAAATTTAAGGCCAAAATAATTCGCAGTAATTTCAAATGTAACAAAACAAAGGCAAGAATTTAATTCAATCAAGCAATTCAATTCTAAGAATCAATTACGAAGATATGAATAAAGTAGCAGTTACATCCCACACTCAATAATCAACCTAAAGGAACTACCAATTGAGAGAAAGGGAAATTTTTACCTATTTTTAACACTAACCTAATCGATTATTAATTATCGGATTATTAGTCCTAGATGATCCTAGGGTTGATTATTCTCTCTCAAGTTATAACCATTAACCTAAATTATAAACCCCAATTAGATTATGAAAAATTGCAATTTCTCAATTAACAATCTATCTAAAACCCTAATTAGATATGAAGTTGTCCAATAAACTATCAAGAACCTATGTAAGATCTATCTTCACACAATTACCAATTTGATTAATTTCTCGTTCTCATTAAATCACCTAACTCTCATTAGCCTAATTTAATTATTTTTCATTCGATTCACCCTCTTAGTCTATTACCGAATTATGCAATAATAGAAATTAATCACAATAACTATAATAAACATAAAAAAATCATATTTTATTAAATCAAAGATAAAAACCCGAAGGTGAGTATAGAACATCTCAACATTCACAAATCCTATCATCAAACTACTATTCCTAATTGTATATAATAATAAAAATGAAAAATAACAAGAAATACAATCTTGGATGGAGATGGGAGGCAGTGACGTCGAGAAGTACGTTGATGTTAACTTCTTCTCCACTTCTCTCTTCCTTCTTCTTTTTCTTAATCTTTCAACAATCCTCTCTAGGGTTTTCTCTCAAAAGTATGGCTGATGCCAAAGCTCCTTTTCTTCTCTTTTGTTAGTCTTTAAATAGTCTTTTATGTTTTGGGTAACCTTACGGTTCTTTTAGGTCCAAAAGGTCTAAAAACTCTCTTAAAACATGAAGTCTATAAGCTTCTGCGCATCTATCTGATGCAGGCCATGATTGTGGCCTACTTTTAAGCCTTCTATTATGATTGTGGGCCAACTCTGGTGCTTCTATCACAATCGTGGCCTATTGTACCACAATTGTGGACCATTGTTTCGCCCGAATATCTCCGAAACTTCTCCATTCTTTGATGTTGACCTTGAAACACTAGGAAATACTTTAAAGTACCTCAAAAACATAATATTTAAGCTCAAAGACTTATACTAACCCATAAAACACTTTAAACACAAATAATTAACAAACTAACACAATTCTAACCTAAACACATACTAAATGATTGAATTAATAGCTAAACACATATCAAACTATGCCCTAAAATATGATGCAATTTACACTTATGAACATCCCCACACTTAAACGATTGCTTGTCCTCAAGTGGACAAAACCACATAACCATAAACACATAAAATCAAAAAGCACACAATGCAGTAATGAGATAATGACTTCAACTTAATGAAATCAATTTAACTTTAAACATAATCATTCAAATTGTTCTAAATCATTAATATACAAAATCCATGTCTAGGAGCTCTAGACTAAAAATACATATTAACCAAGACCAAAATGTAAAGTTATTCACCTTTTCAATTGTACACATACATCAATAATTCTTTGGTCATTCAAATTTGGGACTATTCTTAAGTACATTTTCATGAAAAGTCAAGCTATTTACAAGTTTGTTAGGTTTTATTACAAAACATTTTTTTAATTTACCTTTTATTTAATTTTTGTGGACATGGACCTGGTCTTTTACTTGGAGCCAAACATTGGTGATGAATATCAATCTAGTTACTCGACTAAGTCATGTTTTTATTAAGCTGTTTGGTTGGAATGCCATTATAGCCTTTTGACACGAAGATACACATTTGTGATGCATTTCAATCCGATTACTCAACTACATCATGTTTTCAACTAGCTACTAGCTCTATTCATAATCCGAAGGCCAGTAAAATGGCTATATATTTAAAATTAACAAACACACACATTTTTTTTCTACCTTGTTGCTTTAGCTACTCATTTTTATGAAAAATACTAGCAGAGCTATTTTAGTTGAAAGACCTAAAACTATGAATGAATGTAACAATGTAGAGGGTGACAAACCAACACTAAATCCTAATTAACTTGCATATTTAGCCAAATAACCCACATCAATAATTTTTTGAGCTAATGACTCTTCACAACCTAATATATTATGCTTAAAATTAAATCAATTTCAATCCATCTATGCCATTGACACATTCACACAATTCATAATATGCAACCTAAACAAACTGTCATACAATATATAGAATTCACTCTAAAAAAACACATAATCCTCCCTACACTTGAACAACACATTGTCCTCAGTATGAGAAGGAGGAAAACAAACACGCATGGAAAGGAGAAAAATAAATTAAAGTAAAAAATAAAAATAAAGACTAAATTTAAAATAAAAGGGTTAAAAACAAAGTCTCACGATGATGGAGGTGGGGATGGTGTCGGAGGTGGCAATTGTATTGAACCTCGAAGTATTAATGAATACGATGTATGTCCCAGCTCTGATGTCGTTATGTTCGGACCATCTCCTTCGTCCTTCTAAATTTTTTCGCAAGTGTATCTGTAATTACCTTGGTGTTGGTGGAGATTATATCAAGCACTTACTTCCAACCAAGCTCCTCTGTGTCTTCTTCCTCTTTAGATGTTGGGCCCCGATTCTAGAGTCTAACTCTGAAATCATAAAACTTGAGCATAATCCAATGAAATCTCCTTAACCATCATCGGTTCATCTGCATGCTTTGCTACCATAAATGTTGGGTCCCAGGGTCTTGGCGGGTGGGTTCTCTACAAAATTTATGATTCACCGTGGCGAAGAAACGAGAATTTTTGCAGAGATCCTTATGGAAAAGTTCGCCCCAGTGAACTCTTGACTTCACTGTGGCAAAGTTCCCATATTAGACCCAAGCATCTCTCGGAATAAATATGCCATGGCGAAGATGAACAATTAACCATAATAATACCTTATGGGAAGGGTTCATCGCAGTCAACTATGGCTTCGCCATGGTGAAACCCCTAGAACCACAACTTAGATCCCAACATCAAACAATGCAAAAATACATATATACTTATAACCTTAACATCCATTATCCTAAAACTTCCAATATCCAGCAAGTGCATATTCTATATTGATTGAAAATCATGAGCAAACCCCAAAAGATTTATTATAAACAAAAGGAGACTCCTTCCACTCTTAATCTTGTCACTTAGCAAAACTATTCTCTCAACTCTGAAATACCCAAAATTTCACCCTCCATATCATTGGAAACTCATGAGCAACCCAATTACATTTCCTTAACATCAAAAGAAAAATTTCAAACCCCAAAAGATTTATTATAAACAAAAGGAGATTCCTTCCACTCTTAATCTTGTCACTTAGCAAAACTATTCTCTCAACTCCGATATCCCCAAAATGTCACCTTCCATATCATTGGAAACTCATGAGCAACCCAATTACATTTCCTTAACGTCAAAAGAAGAATTTCATAAAACTTTAATGGCATTTCAAGCCACAATACATCAATGTCTCAAAATCTCAAAATTCAAAAGTTACGTGAACTAATAATCCTTAAAATGCAACTAAAGCCTTGTTTTTACAAATTCTAGCTTAAAATACAAAACATGTAAAACTTGGAGTAAAGCCTTTATGCTCGATCACTTGATTTCTTACTCATCAACTGATGATGGGGAAGAACGGGGGGTGAGGTTAAAGCTCGTGGGTAACAGTTTTACAATCGGTAACAAGCAAAAACTATTGAAATATTCATTTCCTTTGTAAAAATTCACATAGAATTATAAACCACATATTTTCCAAATTCTCATTTATCAAACAATTCATAAGCAACTTAAGTCACGCATTCATCAAACTTGTCAACACATAAGCATATCAAAATGGTTTGGGTGAGTCCGAAACAAAACATTCTACACATTTTCACATAATGGTCCTGTGTAGCAATGAATAGAACGTACTATCACAATCCCACATAATGGTCTTACATAGCCGAGGGGAGTCCGTGAAGGAGCTTCATGCCATTAGCGGGTAGGTGAGAGATGCCTTTTGTCAAAGTGCACTTGACTTAACTTAAGGGACCACCATAAACCCACATAATCATGCATTTCACATGTTGTAAACATATTGCTCAAAATGGCACATTTTTTAAACTTGATTCATAACCATAATATATTTTCAAAAATTATTTTGATATTCTTTCTAGAATCATTTCCATCGTTCATTTCATAAATCATTAACACAATTCATATACAAACATGTAACAAATTCTTAAAGCATTTAAAAAGGCAATAAATGCACTTGAATAAAGTAGTTGTAAATCATTTATTTCCATTTCTTGAAAATCATTTATTTAACCCACCTGGAATTCCTTGCTTATAACCTGCTCAAATATGCCTCTCCTTTTGCTCCCCTTGTCTTTCTTGATTCCCTTTTCATAGGTAAAATTTCAAATTCAATAGGGTTGCAAAATTGAAAACTAACAAAACATATTCAATAAAATTTATCTTATAATATATAAACCCATGCATTTTCTAAACTCCATGGACTAAAACCCTTCTAAAAATCCATAGAATTCAAAATGCACTTACCTTGAATCTTCACCAAATAATGAGTTTCGTGGCTTAAAAGAAAACTCTTTTCTTCCTCTACCTTTTTCTCTTCTTGAACAATTTCAAAATCTCTTTTAAAGGCTAAGAAAAATTGAAACCTAATTGATTTTCTCTTTTTTCCTCTCAAACCTTCGAAACTCTCTTCCTCTCCTTTCTCATTCACATTTTTGGCTTCTTCAATTGAAAGACACCCTTGTTTCTTCTCTTAATACCTTTAAGGAGTGTGAAATGTCCCTTTTTACCCTTTCCTTTATGCCTTATGTCTTTTAACCTTAAGTGATCTTCCAAAAATGCCCTTCATTAATACCCTCTTACTAATTTAATTTAACTAAACCATATAATAAAATCCTACTAATATTTACATAATAATTAACTCCAAATAAAATGATTTATCTAGCAAGACCATAAAATTTATTTAAATCATGCTTAATAAATTAAAAAATTTTGGGGCCCAACATTAAACTCCTTGTTAGTCAAGTACTCTTCTGCTTGCTAAGGCGACATTATGGTAGAGCTTGCCTAACTAGCCCTAATCTTCACATGGTTCATGTTCTGGAGTTCCATATTATGGGACTTAAGGATTTTAGTACCTCATAGATGATGGTGGTTTAGAAAATTGGGGAGGTGGACATTTAAACCACTACGATCCACGCCATAATACTCATCAATAGCAAAAACAAAGTACCCCATACCCAAATTATTGCTCCTCTTGTGTACAGTCACAACAATAGCATTTAGCACTTGTATAGAGGTGTACACAGGGATGTTGTGGTCCATGCACCATGATAGAAAAAGTTCCTTTGTTGAGCACATGTTGGTTTCTTATTTGTCAAAAACCATTTGACAAATGAATTTATGCAATAACAAGTGTTCATGGTTTTTTATGATGTTATTGTAGACATTTTTAGCGTCAAATCACTCTAACCTAGCGAGCTCATTCCAATAGCGAGAAGCATGAAAATCATCATGTTGATTGATAATGGAAGATTCGAGGAATCCACAAATATCACACATGATTTCAATGTTCAACTCATAATTTCATCCCCGCAACCTAAAACACATTTCCTTAGGGTTACTAGGTTCTTAATAGAGGAAAGTGAAGAATTTGAGAATGAGTTCTAGGTAGACAGGATATTGTAAGTGTATAAACTTTGCCCACTAAATTCTTTTTGCTAGATTCTCTACCCTATCTCATAGTTCTAGCCTATTAAGTGTATCAAAATCAAAATATTTTGAGACTACTATTTGTTTAGCATTAAGGGATTGGAAATGAATAACTTCCTCCTCTGTGTAGATTAGGAAGGGTGCTCCGAAATCCACCATCCTGTTCCTTCACCTTCATCTCGAGATTTGATTTCATCCCAATGATTGATCATGCTTTACTAACTACCTAATATGCAGCATACTGGCTTGCAAGTAGGTGAAAGTTGGAATAAAGTGGAAGTTTGGAATTTAGCTAGAGAGAAGTGAGAGTGTTTGGAGGTTCTAACTTAGAGAGATAAAGTAATGAAACTGAGTGAAAAAAAGGAAGTAAGAAATGAATATATAGGTGAAGGAAGGGTAAAATGGTAAAAAAATTAAATTAAAATTCACATGTACAGTTTTACTCTGTCGTAGGACACGATCATGGCCTGCAATATCTTCACCAATTTCTAATTTTTTTCTTCTTTTGTCCTTTTACACTTTCCCAAGATCACTTCCTAACTCTTTATAGCTCTTTCACCTATCTTTTGCTTATTTCTCCGATTATCTAATTCATGTTGAAGTCCTATGCCTTCCCGACTTTATTTGAAAACAAAATAACCTAACTATAGAATTCAAACTATCTAAAAATAAAAAGAAATGACATGAAATATCCTAACTATGGAATTCAAACTATCTAAACTTTAAGGGAATGATGAGTTTCATATATTGGAGTTATGTAAATATAGTACCCTGGAAAGTAAGTGTATTTACATGTAACTTAATCTTAAGGAGTGGTGAACTCATATGTATTTCATCATCATTAAATGGTTTAATAGTGTCCTCATTAAATGGTTTAATGGTCTTATCATTAAATGGTTTAATGGTTATCATTTAATGTTGGCATGTAGAAATTTGGTATTCTTTTGATGAAAGAAAGAGTAAGTGCATTTGTTGCTCTCTCTCCCTTCTTTCATCTTGCAACCGAAAATGAGAGTGACATTTTGTTGTTTTTTGTCTTTTCATCTAGCCATATTAAACAAATGAGAATGTCCAATTTATTGGCTCTCTCTTTCATTTTGTGAAAAAGAAAGAAGTGATGTTTTTGGGTTGGTCTTCCTGTCTCCTTTTCTTTCATGACCGAAACTTAATATAGAGAGTGTCTCAATTTTTGGTTTCTTACAACTAAGTGAAACCTCTACAATGTTTCTTCTCCTTTCCCACCAAAGGATCTTATTAACCAAGTTATCTAAAGAGACTAAGTGATAGATCAGATTGGTTGAGGATACAACAAAGAGAAGAGGATATAATAGCGTGGAGAGGATGTTGGATCAAAAACAAAAGTATGCAAGATTTGGCTAAAAAGGTAGATTTCAAAACTTTGTCGAAATAAAAATGCAACAAAAATAACATAATTAAATCAACATGTTTCAGCCATACATGATACGGTATAAAGAAAATAATTTACATAAGAACAAGGTGGTAGAAATATACCGACTCCTTGCTATAGCTTTGACTCCTCACTTTTGTATCCTCTCCAAATTCTTGCTACAGCTTTGATTCTTTTGTATCCTTTCCTTTGTCAATGTATCCTGTCCTTGTTGTATCCTCGATAAACCTGATCTAACATTTGTTCTTCTTGGACAACTTAGTTAACAAGATCCTTTGGTGGGAAAGGAGAATAAATATTTTAAGGAGATTTTTCTTAGAAGAAAGAAGTCAAAAAATGAGACTCTTCTCATTCAAATTTCAGCTATGCACATATGAAAGAAGAGAGTGAGTCAAAATGTAAGGACACTTCTTATTCTCCTTGTTAATTTTAGTTATTGTGAAAGAAAGAAGTGATGTGCATCTAATGCATCACTTCATTCTTTAATCAATCATAAAGAAGCCAATAAATGAGACTCTTATCATTTGTTTAAGACGGCTAAATGAAAAGACTAATAACCTAAATGAGACCTTCTTATTTTCGATTATGGATGAAAGAAGGAAGAGAGAGTACATCCAATGCACCTCTTCCTTTCTTTAATAAAATGGATGGTAAAAGGTTATATTACATGCCATCATTAAATGACAACTATTAAACCATTTAATGATAAGATCATTACTCCATTTAATGATGATAAAAGCATGAAAAAAATCATCTTTATTTTAGCAATTCAATGCTAAATGTGTAGATATTTAGGTATAAAAAAACTGAAATATGCCCTCTTTCTTTCTTTTATAACTTTGTTTCAATTTAATTAATCTAATTAATCAAATCAAACCAAAGTCAAGCCTAATATTAAATATTCATTTGGGCTTCTTATCAAAGTAATCATAACATTCAATCATGGGCTTCAAAACCTCTATTTATATTTATTGCTTTTTTTGATAACCTTCCTAGAAGCCAAGTGAGGAATCTAATTGGACTTAGATAACTCAAGCTCCAATAAGCCCGAAATTAATTTAATCTTATTATAATTAATTCCAGCTTATTAGCCAAATGTCATTCCACTAAAGGCAATTAGTTGAACTCTTGAATTAATAAATATTATGAGAACACATGTTTCAAATAAGATGTCCAATTGCAAACTTTATTATAAACCATATTATAGCCATCTGCACAATAAAAGGTAAAATTATTGTTTAGCCCTTATGTTGATTTTTCCTTCTAGATCTCTTGTTTTACTCTATATGGTGATTAACACATAATATCTCATCTTGGTGTTAAGACTTTATGGGTAGCTAGTCAATCAAACTACTAGCGCCAGTTTAGTCACCAAACTCTGTAAAACATCTATAAGTGATGATATCGTTATAAACTCTTTATTTGAGTGAATGTTTCCTGATACATGTTTCAATTAATAATTCCAACATGCAGACACTGGATTGATACTCTGTAAAAATCAATTCCAATCATATCAAGAATTATAATGAAACATATATGAGTTCACCACTCATCAAGATTGTGGTTCGTAATAAAGAATGCTAAGGTGTATGTTTTAAAATTAAAGTAATGACCTATTTTATTCTATAAAAATATATTCAATTCCAAGTTCATTTAATAGTATCATTATCGATAGTCAACTACTATCATGATATGAAACTTATCATTCCCTTGAAGTAAACTCTTTTACTTATATGGAGATAAATCGCAACACTACAGTCTAAACCATAATTAGGTGACCAACTTGATTATTCAACTATGAATCAACTAATTTAGGTTCTAACAATATACATGTTTCCCATATATCTCTATGTATATGTATATTAATTACAAAATAATCTTGTTACCTTATGACTAGATATATAATGATTATATAAATAAAATCATACTCTTTTATTTTATTAATAATAAATATTTTCATTACAAAAAATAACTAGAAGAAAATTAAGTTATATGTAAATATACTTGCTTTCTAGGGCACTATATTTACATTACTCCAACAATTATAAGCGATAGATTTAAAGCCAATAAGGTCAATAGTGGAGTTGAATTTGGAAAACTAAGCTCAAGGAGCTTGCTTAAGTCCTCACAAGGCTTTATAAAGGCAATAAACTTTATTGGGTGGATGGTCATGTTAGAGAAGTGCTCTAAAGGCAATCACCTTTAGCACTTATTGTATAAATCTTTATGATTAATAAAAAGGCATTTTTGTAATTTGATGTTCATGTTCCTTATGAATTGATAATGATCTTAAAACAAATTAACAAAGTCCTTGATACATTACATAACATGAAGGAAATCATAATAAGATCATGATAATGAGATTCCTATTATGTGTAATTATGTTAGTATCTAAATTATCACTAGTCATATGATTGATGAGACGAGACATTAGTAATCCGGACAAACTACTACATGTTATACTCCTTGATTGGATTAAGTAGTAGATCTTATAAGTTTTAAGCATGAGATTTTTAGAGTTAACATGTGGATGCTTACTAAGAGTAGTAAGTAAGTTGGCTAACTTGCCATGAGAAAATCATATGAATAATCTATTCTAGTGTCATTGATAGTCTCATCATAACTATGGTATAAATATCCTTAGACTTGAGGTGCTTAAGGATATCTTCGATACTGATCCTATATTTTGACTTCATTCCTCATTGTCTCTCAGAGGTTACTTATAGGGTAGTGATTGGGTATAGCTTGAGGTATTTGAAGGTAATTGAGTAGCCAATAAAGGATTCACCACTGCTGATAGAAGGAGATGATACCCATGGCCTCTTGTTAGGTTCATTACTTAGGAATCTCTGGCTAGAGTGAAAATGTCATGAAGATAGTCTTCAATGACATATCCAATTAAGTAATGAGCCTTGGGGACAAGAATTAACATCACTTGGGCTAGATGTGATGTAGTCAGTCTAGTGGGAGTTAACACTTTAACTATGCTTTGAACCAAATGGGGTATAGATGGTGAAAGGATGAATTATGCAGGAACATTATCTATGGAAGGGTTTTTAGTCAAACTACTGACTTTCTAGTCATTTAGGGGGATCTGTTGCTAGATACCACTCATAACTTGCTTAAATTACGTGTTAATTCAAATGACCAACATAACCAGGAACCTAATAGGTCACACGCATTGGAGATGTGAAGAATTAGTAAAATGGGTTTGGATAGTGATCTAAGGTATGAGAGAATGTTTCAGGATTGTAACATGATATGATCATGGTAAGAAACATTGCAAAGAAATGAAAGAAAGCAAGTGTTGCATGGCTGTCAGCCTAGGAAGTTTCCAAATTTCCAGCAAACGCTTTAAGCCAAATTAAGTGGCATTCATGGCCACTTAATTCACATTATTCCTCCATTCATGAGGGAGTTAGAGAAGGCCGAATTTTGGTAGAAACTCAGTCATTTTCGTGCATAGTATTGTAAGAAAAATAGTGAGAAATGTGAAGAGTTCATCTTACACACACTTATTCTCTAAACTATTCTCTCCAAAACATTCATCAAAGCTAGCACTTTGTGTGTGTTCTAACCATTCTTCCCAAGAGGTTTCAGGCTTTTAGAGATGTCCTCCTTTGGTTGTTCTAGTTTACGATAACCCGAAGAGGTGAAGACAACAAAAAACGAAGGACTTAGTAAGGTACACATCTTAAGTTCATTTTTTTCAATATTTAATGGCACATGTATGATTCTGTATTTTCTAGGTTTTGTTTTATTTTCTTATATGTATTTTCTGATATGTGATGGATGTGATGCATAATCAAAACCTAATAGTGGTATCGGAGCCATCTTGTGCCTATTAGATGTAGTTTCTATTACATGTTAAATAGGATTGCATGGTTGTCACAATTGTGGGTCTGTTCATAGAAAATTCGAAATTAAATTATGAAAATTTGTTTTCATAATTTTATTTCGGTAATCTACTCATGACATGTTATTAGATGATTTTAGTGATTGAAAATTGATTTCAATGTGATTGAAATATTTATTGTCGAATTTCTAACAATATGTTGGAAAACTATTTTCTGCTGAAATATGTTGTTGGTTGGCTAAACTGATGAGATTTAATATGTTTTCATGGAATTTGATTGTAGAAATTTTATGTAAACATATTTAGAATGTTTATACACCTCTGGAATTTTTCTAGAATTTATTACAATTTTTAATAAATTTTCAAATAGCAATCAGATCGGGTCTTTTTAAAGAAATTTATGGATCTTTTTTTGATAATTTTGTATGTTTATGTTTCGGTTCCAAAACCTTAACAAATATTTTTATGTTGTAAAAATATTTTATTTTTATGAATGAAGCATTCCAAAATGGTTTTGCTTGAAATAAGATTTCTGGAAAAAAATTTAGATGTCAAATTTGTCATTTTTAACATCTCAATGGTGTTTCGATTATCTTGACAATTTTTTGGTGATTCCAAAATTATTTTGATGAACTTGAAACAATTGGGAGATGCATGAAATGATGACTTGATGTTTTTGGAAATTTTGGAAAATCTTGGAATTTAATTTTGAATTAATTTAATTAGAGCACTTTTCTAGTAAGACTAGAAATTGGCTTATGAATCAAAATTAAAATGTTTAATTTTGACATCAAATAATCGATTTTAAGGTGAATTAATTTATAGAATTAATAGTTTAATTTAATTTGATTAATATTAAATTCTAAACTGAGATGACATACAAGATTAAATTTATCCAAGATAACACTTAGGAAGAAATTCGATTCAATAGTTGAATCAACTTCCAAAATATAGGATCCATAACTTGTCACAATGAATTTTGATGTATTTAATTTTATACATTAGAGAATGCATGTTAGGAGTATGTGTGGGCTTTCATAATGGATGGTTATGGACTTAAACCCAATATGATTGGGGTGTTCATATCTTGCCATATAGTTATAGTGACCATCCTAGTTAAATAAGACCTAAGTAGAAACCCTCACTTAGAATATTAAAACTAATGCCTTCTATTAATATGGTGAGAACCAGAGTTCCTGTAGAGTTAGAGTTGTTGGCCAAACTCAAGCCCACTCTACATAAATATATTCGAACCATGGAAATAGGGTTTTTGGATTAATGGGTCGATTTTAACTAGAAGCATTGATTTTTTGGGTGAACCTAAGGTCAACATGGACAGAGACAAAGTTGAGTAGCATACATGAGATGTACATGCATTAAGAGTTGATAACTTAATGTGTGTGCACACATCAATAGTTGATAGCACTAGATTCATAGTTGCATTATAGATGCAATTAGTATGACCGATACCTACAGATTAACCTAGGGTGGCTTGTTGTGTTGGGCACCGTTGTCGGAACCCAACTCTTGCGGAAATATCATAACTAAATTTCATCATTCACATTTCAATATCCTTAAAACAAAAGGGCTTTACAAAGCTATAATGGCCTTTCAACCACATTACAACATAATCACAAATCTCAAAATACAAAAGTTACATGAACTACAAATTCTTGAAAAGTGACTAAAGCC
>JAOSBK010000205.1:31506268-31518257 GCA_027568895.1 Erythroxylum shatona | reverse complement strand
TACTGAGCTTTCATGGTTTCTTCAAGTTCCCATGTTGCTTCCTCAAGTCCATGATGTTGCCAGAGTACTTTTACCAAAGGCACTGACTTATGCCTGAGCTGTTTAACATCTTTGACTAAGATAGAAACTGGCCCTTCTTTATATGAAAAATCTGGTTGTACGTGAATTTCTTGCACTGAAATTTTAGGTGTCACATCAAACTGATATCTTCTTAGCATAGAAACATGAAACACATCATGTAACCTGGCCAATTCTTTAGAAAGAGCCAGCTGATAAGCTACTGATCCAATTCTTTTCAGAATTTCATAAGGACCAATGAATCGCGGACTAAGTGTACCGTTCTTTCCAAACCGAAGTATGTGTTTCCATGGTGACACTTTCAAAAACACCTTACCACCCACTTGATACTCTTTCCTTTTTTGATCAGCATAAGACTTCTGCCTATACTAAGACGAATGGGTATAACTTTCTATACAGAACTTGGATTCAGATGTTCTTTATATGAATAGAAAGAGGACTTCAACATATACAACTCTCATAAAGATCTAAAAGACCAATTCTATCATCTAGAGAATCAAATTTGGACCAGAAGATGCTCTGGCCAAACTAAGACGATGCTGACATCATACTAAGACGAAGCTGACATCATACTAAGACAAATGGGTATAACTTTCTGTACAAAACTCAGATTTAGATGTTATTTAGATGAATATAAAGAGTACTTCAAGATCTACAACTCTCATGAATACCTCAAAGACCAATTCTATCATCTATATGATCAAATTTGGATTAGAAGATGTTTTAGACAAACTAAGACGAAGCTGATGTCATACTAAGACGAATGGGTATAACTTTCTGTACAGAACTTAGATTCAGATGTTCTTTAGATGAATAGAAAGAGAACTTCAAGATCTACAACTCTCATGAAGACTTTAAAGACCAATTCTATCATCAAGAGGATCAAATTTGGACCAGAAAATGTTCTGGCCAAACTAAGATGATGCTGATGTCATACTAAGACGAAGCTGACGTCATACTAAGACGAATGGGTATAACTTTCTGTACAAAACTCTGATTCAGTTGTTATTTATATGAATAGAAAGAGGACTTTAAGATCTACAACTCTTATGAAGACCTCAAAGACCAATTCTATCATATAGAGGATCAAATTTGGACAAGCAAATGTTCTTGCCAAACTAAGATGATGCTGACATCATACTAAGACGAATGTGTATAACTTTCTGTAAAGAATTTGGTTTCAGATGTTCTTTATATGAATAGAAAGAGGACTTCAATATCTACAACTCTTATAAAGACCTAAAAGACCAATTCTATCATCTAGAGTACCAAATTTGGACCAGAAAATATTCTAGCCAAACTAAGACGATGCTGACGTCATACTAAGACGAAGCTAACATCATACTAAGACGAATGTGTATAACTTTTTGTACAGAACTCTAATTCAGATTTTCTTTAGATGAATAGAAAGAGGACTTCAAGATCTACAACTCTCATGAAGACCTCAAAGACCAATTCTATCATCTATATGACCAAATTTGGACTAGAAAATGTTTTAGCCAAACTAAGACGATGCTGATGTCATACTAAGACGAAGCTGATGTCATACTAAGACGAATGGGTATAACTTTCTGTATAGAACTCAGATTCAAATGTTATTTAGATGAATAGAAAGAGTACTTCAAGATCAACATCTCTCATGAAGACCTCAAAGACCAATTCTTTCATCTTGATGACCAAATTTGCACCAGAAGATGTTCTGGTCAAACTAAGACGATGCTGATGTCATACAAAGACGAAGCTGACATCATACTAAGACGAATGGGTATAACTTTCTGTACAAATCTCGGATTCAGATGTTCTTTATATGAATAGAAAGATGACTTCAAGATCTACAACTCTCATGAAGACCTCAAAGACTAATTCTATCATCAAGAGAATCAAATTTGGACCAGAAAATATTCTGGCCAAACTAAGACGATGCTGACGTCATACTAAGACGAAGTTGACGTCATACTAAGACGAATGGGTATAACTTTCTGTATAGAACTCGGATTCAGATTTTCGTTATATGAATATAAAGAGGACTTTAATATCTACAATTCTCATGAAGACCTCAAAGACCAATTCTATCATATAGAGGATCAATTTTGGACAAGCAAATGTTCTTGCCAAACTAAGACGATGCTGACATCATACTAAGACGAATGGGTATAACTTTCTGTACAGAACTTGGATTTAGATTTTCTTTATATGAATAGAAATAGAACTTCAATATCTACAACTATCATGAAGACCTAAAAGACTAATTCTATCATCTAGAGGACCAAATTTGGACCAAAAGATATTCTATCCAAACTAAGACGATGTTGACGTCATACTAAGACGAAGCTGACATCATACTAAGACGAATCTGTATAACTTTCTGTACAGAACTTGGATTCCGATGTTCTTTATATGAATAGAAAGAGGACTTGAATATCTACAACTCTCATGAAGATCGAAAAGACCAATTCTATCATCTAGAGAACCAAATTTGAATAAAAATTTGATCTGGCCAAACTAAGACGATGCTACTAAAACGAAGCTGACTTCATACTAAGACGAATGGGTATAACTTTCTGTACAGAACTCAGATTTACATGTTATTTAAATGAATAGAAAGAGAACTTCAATATCTACAACTCTCATGAAGACCTCAAAGACCAATTCTATAATCTATAGCAACTAATTTGGACCAAAAAATGTTCTGGCCAAAGGAAGACGATGCTGACGTCATACTAAGACGAAGCTGACATCATACTAAGACGAATATGTATAACTTTCTGTACAGAACTCGGATTCAGATGTTGTTTATATGAATAGAAATAGGACTTTAAGATCTACAACTCTTATGAAGACCTCAAAGACCAATTCTATCATATAGAGGATCAAATTTGGACAAGAATATGTTCTTGCCAAACTAAGACGATGCTGACATCATACTAAGACAAATGTATATAACATTCTGTACAGAACTTGGATTCTGATGTTCTTTATATGAATAGAAAGAGGACTTCAATATATACAACTCTCATGAAGACTTAAAAGACCAATTCTATCATCTGGAGGACCAAATTTGGACCAGAACATGTTCTGGCCAAACTAAGATGAAGCTGATGTCATACTAAGACGAAGCTAACGTCATATTAAGACGAATGGGTATAACATTCTGTATAGAACTCAGATTCAGATGTTCTTTATATGAATAGAAAGAGAACTTTAAGATCTACAACTCTTATGAAGATCTCAAAGACCAACTCTATCATATAAAGGATCAATTTTAGACAAGCAAATGTTCTTGCCAAATTAAGACGATGCTGACATCATACTAAGACGAATGGGTATAACTTTCTGTACGGAACTTGGATTCAGACGTTCTTCATATGAATAGAAAGAGAACTTCAACATCTACAACTCTAATGAAGATCTAAAAAACCAATACTATCATCTAGATAACCAAATTTGGACCAGAATATGTTCTGACCAAACTAAGACGATGCTGACATCATACTAAGACAAAGCTGACATCATACTAAGCTGAATGGGTATAACTTTCTGTACAGAACTCGAATTCAGATGTTATTTAGATGAATAGAAAGAGTACTTCAATATCTACAACTCTTATGAAGACCTCAAAGACTAATTCTATCATCTAGAGGACCAAATTTGGACCAGAAGATGTTCTGGCCAAACTAAGACGATGCTGATGTCATACTAAGATGAAGCTAACGTCATACTAAGACGAATTGGTATAACTTTCTGTATAGACCTCATATTCATATGTTCTTTATATGAATAGAAAGAGAACTTTAAGATCTACAACTCTTATGCAGATCTCAAAGACCAATTCTATCATATAGAGGATCAATTTTAGACAAGCAAATGTTCTTGCCAAACTAAGACGATCGACATCATATTAAGACGATTGTATATAACTTTCTGTACAGAACTTGGATTCAGATGTTCTTTATATGAATAGAAAGAGGACTTCAATATCTACAACTCTCATGAAGAACTAAAAGACCAATTCTATCATATAGAGGACCAAATTTGGACCAGAATATATTCTGGCCAAACTAAGACGATGGTGACGTCATACTAAGACGAAGCTGACGTCATAATAAGACGAATGGAAATAACTTTCAGTATATAACTCGGATTCAGATGTTATTTATATGAATAGAAAGAGGACTTTAAGATCTACAACTCTTATGAAGACCTAGAAGACCAATTCTAACATCTAGATGACCAAATTTGGACTAGAAGATGTTTTAGCCAAACTAAGACGATGCTGATGTCATACTAAGACGAAGCTGACCTCATACTAAGACGAATGGGTATAACCTTCCGTACAGAAATCAAATTTAGATGTTCTTTAGATGAATAGAAAGAGTACTTCAAGACCTACAACTCTGATGAAGACCTCAAAAACCAGTTCTATCATCTAGAGGACCAAATTTGGACCAGAAGATGTTCTGGCCACACTAAGACGAAGCTGACGTCATACTAAGACGAAGCTGACGTCATACTAAGACGACTGGGTATAACTTTCTATATAGAACTTGGATTTAGATGTTCTTTATATGAATATAAAGAGAACTTTAAGATCTACAACTCTTATGAAGACCTCAAAGACCAATTCTATCATATAGAGGATCAATTTTGGACAAGGAAATGTTCTTGCCAAGCTAAGACGATGCTTATATCATATTAAGACGAATGGGTATAACTTTCTGTATAGAACTTGGATTCAGATGTTCTTTATATGAATAGAAAGAGGACTTCAATATCTACAACTCCCATGAAGACCTAAAAGACCAGTTATAACATCTAGAGGACCAAATTTGGACCAGAATATATTCTGGCCAAACTAAGACGATAATGACGTCATACAAAGACGAAGCTGACATCATACTAAGACGAATGTGTACAACTTTCTGTATAGAACTCAGATTCAGATGTTCTTTATGTGAATAGAAAGAGAACTTTAAGATCTACAACTCTTATGAAGACCTAAAAGACCAATTCTATCATCTAGATGACCAAATATGGACTAGAATATGTTTTAGCCAAACTAAGACGATGCTGATGTCATACTAAGACGAAGCTGACGTTATACTAAGACGAATAAGTGTAACTTTCTATACAGAACTCGGATTCAGATGTTCTTTAGATGAATAGAATGATTACTTAAAGATCTACAACTCTCATGAAGATCTCAAAGACCAATTCTATCATCTAGAGGACCAAATTTCGACCAGAAAATGTTCGGGCCAAATTAAGACGATGCTGATGTCATACTATGACGAAGCTGAAATCATACTAAGACGAATGGGTATAACTTTCTGTATAGAACTCGGATTCAAATGTTATTTATATGAATAGAAAGAGGACTTTAAGATCTACAACTCTTATACAGACCTCAAAGACCAATTCTATCATATAGAGGATCAATTTTGGATAAGCAAATGTTCTTGCCAAACAAAGACGATGCTGATATCATACTAAGACAAATGGGTATAACTTTCTGTAAAGAACTTGGATTCAAAAGTTCTTTATATGAATAGAAAGAGAACTTCAATATCTACAACTCTCATGAAGACATAAAAGACCAATTCTATCATCTAGACTACCAAATTTGGACCAGAAAATATTCTGGCTAAACTAAGACGATGCTGACGTCATACTAAGACGAAGCTGACATCATACTAAGACGAATGTGTATAACTTTCTGTAAAGAACACAGATTCAAATGTTCTTTAGATAAATAGAAAGAGGACTACAAGATCTACAACTCTCATGAAGACCTCAAAGACCAATTCTATCATCTACATGACCAAATTTGGATTAGAAGATGTTTTAGCTAAACTAAGACGATGCTGATGTCATACTAAGACGAAGCTGATGTCATACTAAGACGAAGTTGACATCATACTAAGACGAATGTGTATAACTTTCTGTAAAGAACTCAGATTCAGATTTTCTTTATATGAATGGAAAGAGGACTTCAAGATCTACAACTCTCATGAAGACCTCAAGGACCAATTCTATCATCAAGAGTATCAAATTTGGACCAGAAAATGTTCTGGCCAAACTAAGACGATGCTGACGTCATTCTAAGACGAAGTTGATGTCATACTAAGACGAATGTGTATAACTTTCTGTATAGAACTCGGATTCAGATTTTCTTTATATGACTAGAAAGAGGACTTTAAGATCTACAACTCTTATGAAGACATCAAGGACCAATTCTATTATATAGAGTATCAAAGTTGGACAAGAAAATGTTCTTGCCAAACTAAGACGATGCTAACATCATACTAAGACGAATGTGTATAACTTTCTGTACAAAAATTGGATTCCGATGTTCTTTATATGTATAGAAAGAGGAATACAATATCTACATCTCTAATGAAGACCTAAAAGACCAATTTTATCATCTAGAAGACCAAATTTATACCAGAATATGTTCTGGCCAAACTAAGACGATGCTGACGTCATACTAAAATGAAGCTGACATCATACTAAGACGAATGGGTATAACTTTCTGTACAGAACTCAGATTCAGATGTTCTTTAGATGAATAGAAAGAGGACTTCAAGATCTACAACTCTCATTAAGACCTCAAAAACCAATTCTATCATCTAGATAACCAAATTTGGACCAGAGATAATCTGGCCAAACTAAGACGATGCTGATGTCATACTAAGATGAAGCTGAAATCATACTAAGACGAATGTGTATAACTTTCTGTACAGAACTCGGATTCAGATTTTCTTTAGATGAATAGAAAGAGGACTTCAACATCTACAACTCTCATGAAGACATCAAAGACCAATTCTATCATCTATAGGAACAAATTTGGACCAAAAAATGTTCTGGCCAAAGGAATATGATGCTGACGTCATACTAAGACGAAGCTGACGTCATACTAAGATAAATGTGTATAACTTTCTGTACAGAACTCGGATTCAGATGTTATTTATATGAATAGAAAGAGGACTTTAAGATCTACAACTCTTATGAAGACCTCAAAGACCAATTTTATCATATATAGGATAAAATTTGGACAAGAAAATGTTCTTGCCAAATTGAGACGATGATGACATCATACTAAGACAAATGTGTATAACTTTCTGTACAGAACTCGGATTCAAATGTTCTTTATATGAATAGAAAGAGGACTTTAAGGTCTACAACTCTTATGAAGACCTTAAAGACCAATTCTATCATATAGATGATCAAATTTGGACAAGAAAAGTTCTTGCCAAACTAAGATGATGCTGACATCATACTAAGACGAATGGGTATAACTTTCTGTACAGAACTTGGATTCAGATGTTCTTTATATGAATAGAAAGAAGACTTCAACATATACAACTCTCATGAAGATCTAAAAGACCAATTCTATCATATAGAGAACCAAATTTGGATCAGAAGATGTTCTTGCCAAACTAAGACGATGCTGACGTCATACTAAGACGAAGCTGACGTCATACTAAGACAAATGTGTATAACTTTCTATACAGAGCTCGGATTCAGATTTTCTTTAGATGAATAGAAAGAGAACTTCAAGATCTACTACTCTCATGAAGACCTCAAAGACCAATTCTATCATCTAGACGACCAAATTTGGACCAGAAGATGTTTTAGCCAAACTAAGACGATGCTGACGTCATACTAAGACGAAGCTGATGTCATACTAAGACGAATGGGTATAACTTTTTGTACAGAACTCGGATTTAGATGTTCTTTATATGAATAGAAATAGGACTTTAAGATCTACAACTCTTATAAAGACCTCAAAGACCAATTCTATCATATATAGGATCAAATTTGGACAAGAAAATGTTCTTGCCAAAATAAGACAATGCTGACATCATACTAAGACGAATGGGTATAACTTTCTGTACAGAACTTGGATTCTGATGTTCTTTATATTAATAGAAAGAGGACTTCAATATCTACAACTCTCATGAAGACTTAAAAGACCAATTCTATCATCTAGAGGAACAAATTTGGACTAGAATATGTTCTGGCCAAACTAAGATGATGCTGACGTCATACTATGACGAATGTGTATTACTTTTTGTACAGAACTCGGATTCATATGTTCTTTAGATTAATAGAAAGAGGACTTAAAGATATACAACTCTCATGAAGACCTCAAAGACCAATTCTATCATCTAGATGACCAAATTTGGACCAGAACATGTTCTTGCCAAACTAAGATGATGCTGACGTCATACTAAGACGAAGCTGACGTCATACTAAGACGAATATGTATAATGTTCTGTATAGA
This sequence comes from Erythroxylum shatona, assembly GCA_027568895.1. Lineage (NCBI taxonomy): Eukaryota > Viridiplantae > Streptophyta > Magnoliopsida > Malpighiales > Erythroxylaceae > Erythroxylum > Erythroxylum shatona. The sequence goes on along the minus strand of JAOSBK010000205.1, from coordinate 31,509,895 downwards.
ACTCGGATTCAGATGTTCTTTAGATGAATATAAAGAGGACTTCAAGATCTACAACTCTCATGAAGACCTCAAAGACCAATTCTATCATCTAGAGGATCAAATTTGGACTAGAAAATGTTCTATCCAAAAATGAGACGAAGCTGACGTCATGAGACGAATTACTGATGTCATGAGACAAATTAGAAAAATGAGTATAACTTTCTGCAAAGAACTCGGACTTGTGTGTTCTATAGATGAATAGAAAGAGAACTTCAAGATCTACAACTCTCATGAAGACCTAAAAGACCAATTCTATCATCTAGAGTATCAAATTTAGACTAGAAGATGTTCTAGCCAAAAATGAGACGAAGCTGACGTCATGAGACGAATTGCTGATGTCATGAGACAAATTAGAAAAATAGGCATAACTTTCTATACAAAACTTGGATTTAAGTGTTCTATAAATGAATAGAAAGAGGAATTTAAGATATACAACTCTTATGAAGACCCCAAAGACCAATTCTATCATCTAGATGATCAAATTTGGACTAGAAGATGTTCAAGCCAAAAAATGAGACGAAGTTGACGTCATGAGACGAATTGTTGATGTAATGAGACAAATTAAAAAAATGGCCATAACTTTCTTTACAGAACTCTGATTTGGGTGTTCTATAGATGAATAGAAAGAAGACTTCAATATCTACAACTCTCATGAAGACCTCAAAGACCAATTCTATCATCTAGAGGATCAAATTTGAACAAGAAGATGTTCTAGCTAAAAATGAGACGAAGTGAACCTTACTACTTGTAAGGCTCGTATCTCCCAGCTCCGATATCCAAAATTTACAAACTTTATATCGTTGGAAAGCTGGGAGGATCCTCTACAACTTTCAAAAAGACTATTTTTATCAGTTCCTACAACAACCAAGGTTCCAAAGATTCATCAACTTCAAAAATCACAAAATTTTAACAAATACAAATGAATTCAAATCTAACCTACCCATAACCCATCTAGGTTAGAAAACCTAAGATCTAGTTTAGAAACCCTAAAATCACTTGGATTCTCCTCATCTATCTCCTTCCAACACAAACTTTTCATCCTCTCTAACTCCTTCATCCACAACACAAATCATTCCTTTAAATAAGCAAGAAGAAAAGATAGTTAAACTACCTTAACAAGTCGATCTCTCTTCTTTCCTTCTTCCACTGAAACCTTTCTCTTCTCTCTCTAACTTTTGTTTTCTCACTCTTCTCCCTCTTCAAATCACGTTTTTCACCTCTTAACAAGCAAAACAACACTTCCTTTTTCTATTTCTACCCTTAATGAGCCCAAAAAGTCTATCTTACCCTTCCTTATAAGCTTATGCTCTTCTATGCTCAAGTGATCTCCCAAAAATGTCCTTATTACATCCTTATTATATCAACACTTTACTTCCCTTTATCTATTCAACAAATCCTACTAACCTTAGCACCATTACAGTCCCAAAATTAAATCTATCTAAACTCTAAAATTATTTTGAAATCTTGCTTACTTAAAGAAAAAAAATTGGGGTCCAACATATAATCTAAAACTTTAAATTTTATGATCAATCACAATGTTGATTCATTCTAATTTATGTGTCTTTTGTATTTGTGTGTGTATGGATATAAGCAAATATATTTACTTAAATATTGATTAACATATATATTTATACCTAAACATGCAATTAATTAGATGTTAAATTTATGAAAGTACATTTACATCACTCTAAAATAAAAATAAATTAATATCTAAGGCATGTTTGAATTCAATTTTAAATTTAAAATACATATTGAATTTTTTAATTATTGTGTTAAAATTTTTCTATTTTGAAAGTTTAAAGTTTGTTTTTAATATGTGGAATAATTATAATAAGTTTTTTATAGGTACAATTTCTTTTACTTACTAAATCCTTGTATATATATATATATATATATATATTTTATAGTAAGTTAAATTATTTTATTATTAAATATTATACTATTATGATGATTAAAAACTTTAAATTTATTCATTAAACATAAATAACAAAATCATGGATAAAATTTTTAATACAAGATTCAAATAATCATGTCTTCTTGATTAAGTAAAATATCGAGAAATATAATGTATCTATCAATTATAAATCACTAGTAAGTCAAATAAGTTACATCGCGAATTTTTTAGAATTATTATTAGGAAAATTGATTTTATTTCATAATTTTCCACTTTTCAAACTAAGAGAAATTAACTTTTATTTATAACTAATAAATTTTAATATAAAATAATCAGAGTTATAGTTTCCATAATTTATCACATGTCATGATGCTTTAATTAATATCTATAATTACTAATGTTAACTTTCAAATTATATAATCATACTTAACATATATAAATTTTGAAATAGTTATTTTATATTTGTAAAGTAGTTGTAATTATGTAAATAAATATTTATTGTAGTTAAGTATTAATATTAATAGTAATTTAATAGATAATTATATTTATAAAGTTTTGAGTTACATAGTAAAAATTTTCATACGTAGAATTTATAACTCTCTTTTATATTTAGATAGATTTTAAGGAGTGGAAGATTGAACGATCTCTAATATGAGTTGTTAGATTTAATATCAATATAAACAAAGACCAAGGGTTATTTTATGAAGACAAGTTTGATTCAAAAAAAACAAATTTAAAATCACAAAAGAAGGATATGAACCATTACATCACAAAAAAGACAGGATGAGAGTGATAAAATTCTAAGTTTGAACATTAGTAGCAAGTTAGATAAGATCACAATTCATTAGAGAACCTAAATAAAACATTTTCTAACTAAGTAATGAAAAAAAATCTCTCTAAGTACTTTTAATTAATAGTAATACTATTGAATCAAGGATGATTCTAATCAAAAGTTTTGATGATAAAAAGTACTACTAGTAGTTCTTTTAATGTTTTTGAAGAGAAGAAATATGAGAAAGATAAGCAATAGATCAAGACACATTGAGATTATTTCATTTATTACTTATTGTAAGCTCATCTTGATCACCTTTGATAACCTAAAAGGCTCACCATGCACAACTATTTTTCTTTTCATTAATAAGTCTTGACATTCATAAAGAGATATTGAATATCATATTTTATTATGAAAGCCTCTTAATCTTTCAAATAAACATCACGGAACATTTTAGGAAGTGTTTTAATCATTTTTGGACTAAACAAACTAGTTTTGAGCATTTAAAGTTGTTAAAATCATATTTTTAGGATGATTAGTTGACAATTATAGGTTAAATTTGTTAAATTTGATGTATGGAGTGTTTGTAGCAACTGTGGTTGTGGTTGATCAATACATAAACCCTTATAGGTCAACTACTAGTGAATATACAGCCTTTAATGTATACTAGTTGAAGAGTATGCTATACTAGTCAGCCAGTGCATCGAATATAGCCATTATAATGTCTAGTTCTTCACCTTAACGTTTATTTCTATGTCCTGAAATGTTATAAATAGGTATTTTTCTCATTGTTTTTAGCATAAAGAAGCTTTTAAGTGTTCTATATACATATTATAATATTATAAAGTATTTTTCAATCATTTCAGCATATATTATCTTATTCTGAGTAAGTGAACCTTTTGTGATTATGATAGCATCAAAG
>JAOSBK010000205.1:31498768-31501268 GCA_027568895.1 Erythroxylum shatona | reverse complement strand
GATTGCTTAGCAAGCTCGACGATATTTTGAATTCGTAACGTATGTATGCAATGTTCCTCCAAAAGATATTAAAAGAAAAAAGTTATAAAATTTAATCGGCAATGTAAAACTTTACCCGCACACCCCGAAAGTGTAACCACAACAAGAGGATATAATTCTAGAATTGAGTAAAATCCTTTTGCAAGTTAGCACAGCCAGAGTAAGAAATTGATGTTGTTTTATGTCGTATAGCCAATCGTTTTAGTTATAGTTTAGTAACAAATTATTTAAAGACATTTTTATCTTGTACATATTTAGATGTATATGAAAAAGTCCACGGGATAATTGTACATTCAAATGAAATTATATTGAGATTATAATTATGAGATTCATATTGCATTTAGTAAAATCCTTTTGTAAGTTAGCATGGCTGGAATAAGAAATTGAGGCATCGAGCTATAGCTATAGTACATGAAACCAAATATAACTTCACCATTAAAAGGAAGTTGAATCCATATGTATATATATATATATATATTAGACATGCTACTTATTTAAAAATTTAAAGACCCATTTAACAAACAACTTGTTGGCCAACTACTCGATCAAGATATTTGAAGCATTTGGTGCAATCACAAAATAAGAACCAAGTAATGTTTAACATAAAGAGAGAGAGGGAGAAACATACAAATAGTATGATATTTGTCTAGTAATACTCATACAACTTCATATCCATCGTCAAACAATGATGACCTAATGAAAGTGGAGCAAATAGAAGCTAATGAGCAATTCTTACTGTAAAACCCCAAACCTTTCCTTTCAATGAAGGTAAATATTTATGTTCGGTGAATAGTAATTTTGCATGAATAGTGATTTTTGGGGACTCACCCCAGAAAAAAATTAAGAATGTTCATAATAAGATTAGAGTCTAATGGTACTGAAATGAATCAAAAATAATTATGATTGGATGGATTTCAAGAATTCAAGAAGTTTAGAACTTAAAATGTCATTTTTGAAAAATAATGGATATTGATGTTTTTAACCCCATTTGAATATTTTTTGAAGCATCTATTGAACACGTATAAACCCTAATAAGACTACTACATGGTCAATTTGATGATATGCCCGTTGTGGAATATTTTTTTAATGTAATTTGGTTAGTCAGTGAATCAATTCATTAAGGGAAAAATTGTTCTTTCTACATAGTGATTAGGGGGCAAAATGGCCTTTTTACATACTGAGTAGTGGGTTCATGATCTATGATGGAAGATGACATGTGCCATGTGTTAAAAGAGTAAGCTTAAGATAATTGCTTCATGTTAAGTCAAGAAGACTTCACGTCTATTAATTTTGGTGACAATCAAATAATAATAATATTAGAAATAAATGAACTGTTGTGATAAGTGTATTAAGTGTGTAGAAAAAACATAAGTATCATATAGTCATTCCAGACAAAGCGCAAAACACAGAAGAAGCAAAACATAGACGACACTTCATCACAGAAGAAGCAAAACACAGACGACACGTCATCACAGAAGAAACAAAACACAGAAGAAGCAAAACGCAGTCAACACGTCATCACAGAAGAAGCAAAACACAAACGACGCGTCATCACAGAAGAAACAAAACACAGAAGAAGCAAAACACAGATGACACATCATCACAGAAGAAGCAAAACACAGACGACACGTCATCACAGAAGAAGCAAAACACAGAAGAAACAAAACACAGATGACATGTCATCATAGAAGAAACAAAACATAGACGACACGTCATCACAGAAGAAGCAAAACACAGAGGACACGTCATCATAAAGAAGCAAAACACAAACGATATAGAGAAGAAGATACTCTAGTACGTCGTACAGTTAGTTAGTTGGAGTTAGTTACAGAACTCAACTAAATAACGGTTTCTAAAAAAACAAGAAGCAGTTGGAGACTTAGGTTATAAATACTAGTCATAGTCGAAGACTGAAGAAATTAGAAGTTTTAATGCAACATCCCACTACCACGAGGTACATACCCAAATATTCAAGAATATTCAAGTACATATCCTATGATAATCGTATATTAGAGCAAAAACATATCCAATTTACACATGGCATCATCTAATATAATCAGAAATCATCAAATTTTAAAACTATTCATTGCATTCATTTGCAACTATTTACACTGTCTATAACAAACAAATATTTACAAAACCTCATACAGGTTCAAGCAAAAAATACAACATAAAGTTATAACTCTCTGACGTCAGTTGACAAACTTCTGAGTCATAACTTAGTCCAAAACGTTCTTCTAATCCAGAATACACACTAAGTCTCCTGTCTCGTACTTGAAAAATCATATTGCAATTTTTATGAGTTTTGCGAGCTCAATGAGTGAACCATCATTGATGATTTTACCGGATTCATATACACAAATTACATACAAAACATGAATATGTCAAATACTCGCACTGTCATGGCACATCATTTTATCAATGCGAATCAGATCATATATAAACACATACAGATGCATAT
>JAOSBK010000205.1:31475432-31488570 GCA_027568895.1 Erythroxylum shatona | reverse complement strand
ATAATAATAATAATAATAATAATAATAATAATAATAATAATAATGAGTTTAATAATATAATTAAGAATAAAAAATTACTTATGTGGGAGGAAGAATATTTCTGAAAGTTGTTTATGTATTTTGTTTCGGAGACGGAGATAAGAAATTTTGTTCTTTGATTTTGGAAGGAACAAAAAATTTATGTTTTTATCATCTGGAGACAGAATAAAAATCAGTTGGGATAACAATCAAATATTGCGAGGCATAAAATTTTTTTATTTTGTTATCTGCCTCCACTAATTGAGATAGCAATCGTACGTTACATTAGTGACGAATGTTTTTGTAGCCAATGCTGTTTTTGTTGCAGTGAACAGTCTTTTCTTTGCTAAAGCACATTGAGATACAAGGAAATGAGTCAAAATGAAAGATTTTCCACTATGTTCGTTCATGTCCGAGTTCGGTTAAGAAATTAAGCTTTGTTTTGATGTAGCCATCATCTTGATTATATAATGTCTTCAAGTGGCAAGTGGTGAAGCAATCTCACTTATCAAAGCCATTATTGAATGTGTTTGACCCAATGTCTTGTTAAAATTAGTGATGGCCATTTTTGCCTCTGTAAATTTGGAAATTGATTAAATGAAAGCAAGGCCACTTGTAGACAAGAAAGCGATTTTCCGCGGATTCACAAAATGATATAATTCCTTGTAACAACCTGATCTTGCCAGGATTCAGATCTTAATCTTCAAGATGGAGACTTCCCTAACTTAAGCTACTCTTCTCAGTTAAAACGTAAACATAACATTGGTGGCAATCAAGGATGTAGAGAGATTTGCAACCTTATATTGGGATCGGTTTTGGCAGTTAAGTACTGAATTCATTTTCAAACTGGACCCGTGAAATGTTGGCATAGCAAAGTACAGATCAGCATTCACTTCTTAAACTGAAAAATTGCGTATTAAATGGAAAACAAATCTGAGCTCATGCACCAAATTCGTAAGTATATTCAGACTATAATTAACAAAAAAAAAAAATTATAAGCTTGGAGCCTTGGAGGTATTGACGCTCCGTGCTGGCTCGACAACACTTCCCAATATTGAACTCTACAAAGTGTTTTAAGAGGGCTTCCTTTAAGAAATTGACTGAAGCATCAACCAAAAGTGTAAAGAAGAAAATGATGTGCACTTCATTTTGTGTGCATTTCTGTCTGAGATTGCACCAGCTTATTCTGCTTTTCATGTATATCATTCGCTAAGATCCCAGAGACACAAATAAGATAATTGGGTAGTGAAAACTGCAAGTTCCAAACGCAATGAGTTTGAGGTAACCTGGGCAATTACAAGCAATTCCCCTTCAACATTCAACTAATCTCTTCTTTCCTTTTTTCCCATCATGCGCAATAAGAGATTATAGTCAACAAGAAATTCCACTTCAACATACAACTAACACTTTGCGTGATTCATTAGTGAAAATATTACAACTTAAGTTTTTAAAATCGAATAATTTCTGGGTAGTCCCACTTTATTATAAGTTTCTCATTGTTAATTCCTACATTTAATTAGAAGCTCCTTGTCTCTATTTCTTAACTTCAGTTTAGCCATGTAAAAATCTAACCCCCTTGACTGCTATTGCAAAAAAAAAAGAAAAAAAGAAAAAGAAAAGATTATTGCAAATGTTTAGACACACACACACAAATCACGAGATAAGGGTACTCTTATAATTCTTTCCTCTCTTGTATAATCTAGTGCCAATGAAGATCTCTATACTAATTAACTTAAAACCATTTAATGTTAGAATATAAAGAGAAAAATAATTTCAACGGCTCAATAACATTTGTATAACATAAAAAACTTGACGATTTTGTCTTTATTTCGCCATAATTGTCTTTAGGTAACTCCAAATGATTCAGGATTAAATTCATCTTAATCGAAACAAAAAATAAAAGAAATGTAAGCCTTTTTTTTCAAATAGCAACACTTAGGTTTTTCTCAAATGTTACTACAACAGATAGTGCTTTAGGCAATAGACAAAAGTATTGCTACAGGTACAATTATCATTGCTTTTTGTTTAAGGCAATAGAATTTGTATCGTTAGAAGAAGCGACGCTGTAATAAGTATAAGGCAACAAAATTTTTTAATTAGACAACAAAATAAAAATGTTATTTTAAGTTTTGACTAAGGCAACATATTACTTTGAAACTATTGCGACAATGTTAAAGCAACACTTTTAAGTCTTTATAAGGGAACAAAGTGAATTGTTTTAGGCAACAATTTGTAATAATGAAAACAACAATTTGTTATTTCATTACCAATATTATTTAATGTAAAATCAAGCCTTTGTCATTATGTAAGCAACATCTATATATACATTAAAAGAAATATATAGATATCAATGTACATCTTACGTGTGTTCGTACTATCAAAGGTAAACAACAAAAAAACAATATTTATATATAATATATAGTCCATAAGAACTTATAAAATCCAATCTTTTAATATATTCAAAATACAAAAACAAAAATTCACTAGCTAAAATCTATAATATTACCCTTCATTCCATGTAGAATATAAGTGAATTAATCCAAATACTAAACAAAACCAATATGTATAGGTGATCCAAAATCCAACACCTCTTTGTCCACTCCAAATCATCACCATCCTAAATAAAGAAAGAAACAAGAAGAATATTAGAATTGTAAAACTACTATGCTCGCAAACAAGTTGATATATCTAAAAAAATGAAATACTAACTACTTTACTATGACATCAATTTAATCAAGACAAATAATATAGTTTAAAAACTACCAACACAATAATTCAGCTCTTTTTATAAACAAATTCAGAATGCGTGAACATAAGCAACTAATCTCAACAAAAAAGACAAAAAGATGATGTACAAAAATAGCAAATTAAGGAAATTTGTTCCCTAGTATTCTTCATATTAATATGTATGGTTTGGAGGAATAGAAGATTCCTTTCTTGATTGACTAGGTATAATCAATTTACAAAGCATGTCTATATCAGTGGTGTTAGCTTGCCCAAGTTGAGTTTGAATAAGGGAGAGCACTTGTTTCATCATTTCTTCTCTATTAGCTTTATCTTGTTCTAGTTGCATTTTCATTTCTAAGAGTTCAACTTTCTCTTGTTCCAATCCCTTTCTCATTATCTCCTTTTCAACTTCCACCTTTTGGTTCATCTCTTCTTCTAATGCATTCTTGATGGACTATAACTACTCATTAGGAACTTTGTACAAAGCTTCACTCACAATATTATTAAATCAATTAATGAATAACAGAAGTATAAGAATGTAAAAAGTTGATGATTCAATCAAGTTAAAAGAAGTACTTTAACTATAATAGTTGAGTTACATCATATTCTATTAGTCTTGTTAATAGAGTTATTATGTTGATTGATGCATTAAGTTGCTTCTGCCCACAATAATATTATGGCACTAGAGAAATAGAAATTGGATCCATAGAAAAGAGAATCTACCCAGATAATTACACATTTGAAAAAATCCCAACTCGTGACTGCCGGCTTAATATTCATTCCATAGAAACTATTCAAAAAGAGAATTTTTAATTTCGCTTTTACTATCCTAACCTCAGAAACTTGGGCAACAATTACATGAAATAATAAGATCAACACAATCATGTCATAGGAAAGTTATGAAGAAATAAGGCAATTTTGAGTCAAGATACAACGAAGAAAAAAAGAACATTAAGGAAATAAATGAAGCATGACATTATGAAGACTAATGGGTACATAGTTCTCAATATGAGGCAGGGAAAAGAAATGACTCATAGTAATAAATGTACCTCATTTTTATACCATACTCCTTCTAGGTATCATAATCCCTAAATGAACTTTCAATCTCCATACTTAAATGGTCGCTTGAAAGCACAAAAACAAAATCACTTAAACATACTAGCAAGAAAGCTTAACATAAATCATAATCATATGATCAAAAATGGGTTTTGTTAGTGGCAATAAGTATGAACATCGCTCATGAAAACATCCAAAACAAGTCCTCAACTTTCTTAACAATCTGAGAAATGTGCCTAATTCATCTTCAAATAAAGCAGTGACTTTGAATGACTATAACACGCACTAGACTACCCTCGTTTGTTTAAAAAAAAAAAAAGAGGACGTTGTAAAGAAAAGTGCACTACGAACTACTTACCCATCTACCAAAAAAGAAACTACATCATCATTTGGAAGACTAAGTTTGTAACCCTACTAACTAAACTTGAAACTGAGGCTTCAGCCACAGGATGTTTACAATGCAAGTAAACCCAAAAATGAACAAAACTCATATTTCAACTAAGAAACTAAAATCTTTTAATAATAACATAAATATTATTGCAAAGTTTTAATAAGAAATGCTCAAAACTGCTATCAAAATTTGACCCAAAATGGTCAAAAACCAATAATATTCTGATCAAATAATTGAACCCCATTTCAGCTACTACACTCACGAACTCTCTAAAAAAAATAAAGTTGCAAATCTCCATCCAACCAAATCAAAAGACCCAAATTATATTTAGAAAAGGTTCTCACAACTGAAAATAACCAAACCTTTCCCCATTATAGGAGACCATTACTTGTTGCAATTACCACGAATTTCAAATGCCTTAAAAGTGTATATCAGCTAAAGCCCAAAAATGATTTCAAAAATATTATCAAAAACACATTTCCCAAAAAAGTCAAAGAAAAGCTCTTATTGAAAGCCAAAGAGAGATCTAGTCTTTGAGCATACCCATAACACAAACTTTAGGCACTAACCTAAGAGATTGAAGCCAAATGAGCCTTTATCATAAAACAATGAGGAGGCATTTTTCATAGAATTCCCAGATAGATTCTTTTGATTTAGAGAAACAGAATGAATGTTTAAATAGATTGGACCACACACGAAGGGGATAAGTTTGAATATGTTATCTCTTAGAGAGTAGGAAAGGACGACACCATTGTTATTTTAGTTCATTGTTTTTATTTTAGTTCATTGTTTATTTTATGCTTTGTTCACATAGTTATCAATTTAGTATTATCATTATTATAATTGATAGAAGTAATGTGCCTGAATTCGACAAATAATTTTCTATTTTGATATTTTAAATTCCTTTGCCTCTTTCTTAGATCGGAAAAGAAAACATGCAAGATTTGGTTAAACGACAGATTTCAAACTTTTTTTTATAAATCATAACACAGCAGAAGCAAGATAACCCAATCAACTTGCCACCATACATGATATGGTATAGGGAAAATAATTATCATAAGAACAATATGGAGATTATATTATCGACTCCTTCGCTACAGCTTTAACTCCTTATTGTGTTATCTTATCCTCGACAATGTATTCTCTCCTAAGTAATGTATCCTCTTCTTCTTATTATTGTTTCCTCTTCTTGATATTGTATCCTCAACCAATCCTATCTACCACTTGTTCTTCTTGGACAACTTGGTTAACAAGATCCTTTGGCGGGAAAGGAGAAGAAAACTTTGGATGAGATTTTTCTTAGAAGAAAGAAGCCAAAGATGAGACACTTCTCATTCAAACTTTGTCTCACCCATGTAAGAAAGGAGAGAGAGTCCAAAAATGCAAGAACACCTCTGTTACACCTTGTCAATTTCTGTTATGCATGAAAAGAAAGAATAGAAGAACATCCAATGCATCGCAACTTTCTTTAATCAAACATAAAGAAGCCATTAAATGAGACTCTTCTCATTTATTCTAAGATGGCTATATGAAAAGACCAATAACCTAAAATGACATGTCAATTCCAATTTTAATGAAGAAAGAAGGAAGATCATCCATCAAATACACCTCTTTCATCTTTATTCAAATTAATGCTAGAAAAAGGTTACATTACATACCATCATTAAAAGACAACCATTAAACTATTTAATGGTAAGATTATTACTCCATTTAATTATGATAGTGTACAATAAATACCATCTTTATTTAGCAATTCAATGCTAAATGTGCAGCTGCACATTCAGCCATTTCTTTAAGAGTTTGGTTTTAATATAATTAATCTAATTAATTACATTAAACCAAAATCTAGCCTATTTCTAAATGTTCATTTGGGCTTCTAATTAACCATTAATTAGTGCAAGTCCAACATTCAATCATGGACTTTAAAACCTCCATTTATATTTCTTACTTTGCTTGATAACCTTCCTTGAAGCCAAGTGGGGAATCTTATTGGAATTCAAGCTTCAATAAGCCCAGAATTAATTTAATTCTAGCTTATTAACTAAGTATCATTCCATTAAAGACAATTAGTTGAACTTTTGAATTACTAAATATTATGACAACACATATTTCAAATAAATGTACAATTGCAAACCCTATTAGGAACATTATTATAGCCATCCACACAATAAAGGGTAAAATTATTGTTTTGCCCTTATGATGGTTTTTCATTCTAGATCTCCCATTTTGTTATATATGGTGATTAACACATAAGATCTCATCTTGGTGTTATGACTTGATGGATAGCTAGTCCATCAAACTCCTGGCGCCAGTTTAATCACCAATCTCCATAAAACATCTAGAAGTGATGATATCACTATAAACTCTTTATTTGAGTGAATGTTCTTTAATACATGTTTCAATTAATAATTCCAACATGCAGACACAGGATTAATACTCTGTAAAAATCCATTTCGATTATATCATGAATTATAATGAAACACATATGAGTTCATCACTCATCAAGATTGTGGTCCATAATAAGCAAATGCTATAATGTATGTTTTAAGACTAAAGTAACAGGCTACTTTATTCTTGAAAACATATGTAATTTCAGATTCATTTGATAGTGTCATTATCTTTAGTCGACCACTATCATGATATGAAACTCATCATTCCCTTGAAGTATACTCCTTTACTTACACGAAGTGAACTTGCAATACTATAGTTTAAACCATAATCAAGTGACCAACTTGATTATTTAACTGTGAATCAATTAATTTAGATTCTAATAATATACATGTTTTTCATACATCTACATGTATGTGTATATTATATACAAAAGAATCTCGGTACCTTATAACTAGATATATAATGCTCATTAAAAACCAAACTCTTTTATTTTATTAATAATAAATATTTTCATTACAAAAGTATAACTGAAAAAGATTAAGTTACTTGTAAATACACTTACTTTCCAAGGCACTATTTTTATATAACTCCAACACTAGGTAGGTTTGTTAGTATTTTTTCATGAAAAGAAGTAGCTAAAGCAATAAGGTAAGCATTAAAAAAGGAAAAAGTTCTTGTAAAATTAAAATAAATAACTATTTTTCTGGCCTTCAGGTTATGAATAGAGTTAGTAGCTAGTTGAGAAAGTAATGTAGCTGAGAAACCATATTGACATGTATCACAAATGTTTGCCTTCGTATCAAAAGGCTATAATGACATTCCAATTAAGAAACTTACTAAAAACATGACTTAGTTGAGTAACTGGATTGACATTCATCTACAATGTTTGCCTTCGTGTAAAAAAAAACTAGGTCCATGTCTATAAAAAATAATAAGAAGATTTTTCTAATAAAAACCTACCTAACTTATAAGTAGTTTAACTTTTCACGAAAACATACTTAGGTTTAGTTACAAAGTTTGATTGACCAAATAGTTATTAATGTGTGTGTAAAATAAAAAAGGGTGAATAAACTTGATATTTAAGTTTTGATTAATATGTATATTTAGTCCAGAGTTTATAGATGTGGATTTTGAATGTTAATAATTTGGAACAACTTGAATGATTATTTTGAGTTAAATTGGTTTTGTGAAATTGAATCCATTGCCTCATTATCACATTGTGTGTTTTGTATTTTTGTGTTGTTTGTTGTTTTGTTTACTTGTGGACAAGCAAACATTTAAATGTGGGGATGTTGATAAGTGTAAATTACATTGTGTTTTTGGGCATAGTTTAAAATGTGTTTAGTTGTCAATTTTCTCATTTAGAATGTGCTTGGGTTAGAATTATATTAGTTTGTTAATTAATTATGTTTTAAGTGTTTTATGGGTTAGTAAAAGCTTTTGAGATTAAATATTATGTTTTTGAGGTGCCTTGATGTGTTTGCTAGTGTTTTAGGGTCAATATTGAAGAAAATGGCCTAAATCATGACAAAAGGCTTAGATGTGGGCCATGATTGTGGCCTTTGTCAGTTGGATGCTCACTCGATTACGAAATTCATATTTTGAGGGACTTTTTGGACCTTGAAAAAACTATAGGGTTCCCAAAACATAAGACTATTTAAAAATATTGAGGTGCGCAAAGCAGGTTTGACCTCATCCACACTTAAAACCCTAAAGAGAGAATATGGAGAGAGAGAGAAAGAAGAACAAGGAAGAGGAAGACAAGGTTAACTCGATGTACTTCCCAAATCAGGAGGTTTCTAGACATTGCTACCTTCCGTCGTCTATTCTAAGTTATTATTTCCTTTTCTTTTCTATTTTATTTATGTATGGAATCGAGATGGATGGTATGATGATAAGATTTGGAATATTGATGATGTTCTAAACTCTCCTTTGGGATTTTTTTAATTTAATGATAATTTAGTTGAATGTGTTTATTGAATGAATGTCGTGATTTGATTGCATTCTTACATAATTCGGTAATAAATTGAGAGGGCAAACTGAATGAAAAATAATTAAATTGGATTAATGAGAGTTAGGTGATTTAATAGAAATTTTGTCAAATCATATTAGAAATTATATAGAGAGAGACCTCATGTGATGCTCCGACAGTTTATTAGAGTGCTTCAGATCTAATTAGGGTTTCGGATAACTTGTGAGTTAAGAGATTGCAAATTCCATAATCTGATTAGGGTTTCATAGTTATAACTCAAGAGAGGGTAATGAGTGCTAGGATAGTCTAGAACCGACATTACATTGACACATATTCGACTAGGTTAGCATTAATGATAAGTAAAATCCCCCCTCTCATAAATTGGTAAATTCTTTGCATTGATTTTTGTTGTGATTGCATAATGCTCACTTGTTAATACTTTTGTGTTTAATTTTTTATTTGATTGGTTGAACTCAATTCTTATAATTAGTTTCTGTTGCATCTTTTGTTTTAAGTTTTATAGTTTTTCTAGCCATAGATTTTAGGATTAGATTACTCTCCTTTCTTGTGTGATCAACACCTTTAATACTACGCTATGAACTATGCACTTGCGAAATATTGAGGGTTTTTTAATAATAAAACTTACCGCAATTAGCTGCCATAGGGACATCTGTCATTAGGGACCCCTAGCATTACTAGGGACACCTGGTGAGAATCAAGCCCGTGAATTAATTCTCACGAGTGTGAGAACACATCGCACAACCATGCATGGCCTTGTTAGCACCAATTTAATCTTTTTTTTTCATCAAGAACTTAGGGCATGGTGTGGTAGCACATTGTAACGTTACACAAAATAAACTAGACTACTACTATAGTAGTGGTAGGTCTAGTCAATCCCACAGATAATGTGTAAAGTTATTGAAATAAAATTAATCAATGATTAGGTTTTGGGGGGGTTTTGATTTTAAAAAAAATAAGAAAATAAAATAAATCTAAATTAGCACAAACAAATTAAACAAAACATGTAAAAATGATGAAAGTGGTGAATTCATTAGGAGTCTGGTTCTTTAGTTAAATCTCAACCTACACCCTATTAAACATATTTCATTAAATTGTTGTCTTCTTATCCCTCTTTGAACCATTAGTCATAAATTAACAACAAGTTCTATTATCCCTATTTTTCCTTAGGTGATAGTTAATTAAGAAAGCTCACTAATTAACCTTAGCTATCAAATAACTTGGGAGACACTCTCTAGTTTTAATCAGATAGCTACCTTACAAATGGAAAAAATGGACCAATCTAAGCAATAATCACACAAGCTTGGATTATCTAACCTTGGTAATGTTATCCCTAATAAAATTAGAGTAGTGCTCTAAAGGCAATCACCTTTAGCACTTTTGTACAAATTTAAGTTTGATTAATAAAATGAAAGACAATTTTCATTAATTTGACGTTCATCTATCTATGAATTGATATATGTCTTAAATCAAATTAATAAAGTCCATGATACAAAACATAGCATGAAGGAAATCATGATGAGATCATGATAATGAGATTCTTATCATGTGCAATTATGTTGGTATCTAAATTATCCCTAGTCATAGGATTAATAAGATAGGATATTGTTAATCTGTATAAATTAGCACATATTATACTTCTTGATTTGATCAAGCAATATATCTCATAAACTGTAAGCGTGAGATGTTTAGAGTTAACATATGGATGCTTACTAAAAGTAGTAAGTACATTGGATGACTCGCTATGAGATTATTATATGGATGATCTATCAAATGTCAGTGATTAATCTCATCATAGCAATGGTGTAAATATCCTAAGACTTGAGGTACTCAAGGATATCTTGGATACTGATCCTATGCTTTGGCACCAATCCTTGTTGCCTCAAGATGAGGTCACTCATAGGGTGGGGATTAGGTACAACTATTGGTATTCAAAGGTAATTGAGTAGTCAATAAAGAATTTACCTCTCCTGATAGAAGGAGATGATACGTACAACCTCTTTTCAAGTTCATTACTTAGAAGTCTCTGGACAGAGCATTCATTATTCATGAAGAGAGTCTTCAATGACATATAGAGTAATGAGATCCTTAGGATAAGAGCTAACATCACTTGGATTAGATCTGATATAGTCAATCTAGTAGGAGTTGACACATAGCCCATACCCTGAACTAAGTAATGTATAGGATAGTGAAGGGATAAATTGAATGGTAATTGTCTATGGAAAGGTTAAGAAGTCAAATAATTAACTATTGAAGAGTTCATGTGTTAATTCACTTATGTTCCAGTAAATTAGCATCATGAAACCCTTCATGATTTTCTTAGATTAAGAGTTAATTCAAGTTGCATGAAACCATTCATGATATGCTTAGATTAAAAGTTAATTTAATTTCTCAAAATAACCAAGAACCTAAGGGTATCATGTATAAAATATCAGATGAAAAAAAGTTTGGATGCCTATCATTAAGTAAGCTATGGTCATAGCCTATAGGCCACGATCGTGACCGACTTAATGACAGGTGGTATAAAAGTGAGTTCTTCAATTATGTATACACAAATTTTAGCCAAAAAACACACTTAATATAGAGGCTAATGGTCTAGAAGAGTTCTGGAAGTTGAAAAGAGTGATCTTGAGATTCTTTATACAATTTTAAGCAATTATTGCATGAGATTAATTACATGTAACTTAGTCTTAGTCTAACCCTCATTAGAGCATCTACTTGAATTCATCTTGTTTAGTTCTCTATCCATCCTTACACACTGATTTTTCTTCATCTTTGTGTGCTCTATAAAGGCCAAAGAACGTATTTCGTGTTTGCAACAACCTAAACAAGGAGAAGATTCAAGAAAGGAGGAGTACATAATCTATAATTCCATGTTCTAATAATTTGTTTATACATGCACTTAGATTTTGGATTTTTTGGGATATCGTGGGGTTGGAATTTTGATTTCGACACTTTCTCTGCCTTGTCATGTATATCATGCATGGATCTGGCTTAGCAACAGTGGTTTCTATAAGTTTCTGATTATGCATCTTATACATAATATATATCAAATATATGTAGCGGAAAATAAAACAAAACCTCAAAAATTAGATCAATCATGCATATAGATATAGAAAACTAAAAACTAAAAATGTAAGATGTGTACATACCTTTTCGACGATCTCCTTCATTCTTTAATCTTCTTCGCATTGGGTCATCATAAACCATAACGATCAACGTAGACCATCTCTAATGAAAGTCCACACAAAGATACAAGGATGAAATCTCACAAGGAGATGACTAGAATTCTTTCTTTATGCTAGCAAAGATAAGAACTCTTATGAGAGTTAGAGAGAAAAGGAGTGTGTGTGTAAGAAAGAACCTTTCTTTCTCCCTTGTGTCTCAAACAAGATGCAGGAAAAATATGATTATTTTCTACCCTTTTTGGCCTCTCATAACCCCTTTCATTAATGGGAAGTTAATGGTCATGAATAACATGCATTAATGGAAGTTATGGGAAGTTAATAACCATAGATAGCATGCATTAATGGAAGTTTTGGGAAGTTAATGACCAAATTAGCAGCTAATAACACTTATTTCTAATCCATTCCATGTAACGTTTTCTATCATGATCACTTTGCAATACAATCCCGAAAGACTCTCTTATTTCTTGAATCACCATTCAAAACCATTTTACTCATGTTTCAGATCTCTTATGTGTGTGACCTATTAGGTTCCCGGTTATATTGGCCATTTGAATTAACACTTAATTTAAGTAAGTCAAGAGCGGTATCTAGTAACACATCATGAATCCTAATTGACACATCATGAATACTAATTGACCAGAAAGTCAGTGGTTTGGCTATAATGTTGTCATACAATTTGTCATTTCACCATCTATACCCCACTTGGTTCAGAGTATGGTCAAAGTTTCAAATCCCACTATACTGACTGTGTCACATCTAGTCTAAGTGATATTAGATCTAGTCCTGAGGATCTCATTATTCTATGTATCATTGAAGACTCTCTTCATGACACATATCTGATCTGGCTAGAGACTCCTAAGTATTGACCTTCACAAGAGGCTGCGGGTATCATCTCCTTCTATCAGGAGTGGTGAATCCTTTATTGATTGCTCCATTACCTCTGAATACCTCAAAATATACTCAATCACACCCTATGAGTAACCCCTGAAAGGCAACGTTGAATGAATTCAAAGCACAGGATTAGTATCTGAGATATCCTTGAGCACCTCATGTCAAATGATATTTGCACCATCGCTATGATGAGACTACCATTGACACTGGAATAGAATATCCATATGATTGCCTCAGATTAGGTCAATCCAATGTACTTACTACCTTTAGTAAGCATCCATATGTTAACTCTAATCAACTCACATCTGCAGCTTATTAGGTCTACTGCTTGATCCAATCAAGGAGTATAACATATGCTATTCTATTTGGATTAATGATATCCCATCTTATGAATCCTATGACTAGGGACAATTTAGATACTAACATAATTACACATGATAGGAATCTCATTATCATGATCTCATCATGATTTCCTCCATGCTATGT
>JAOSBK010000205.1:31446621-31457431 GCA_027568895.1 Erythroxylum shatona | reverse complement strand
AAGAATTACGAGGAACCACGCTCAAGTATGATGGTATTTTTGTTAAGAGTTGGATTTCGGAAACGGGATCCAACATTTGTGGTATCAGAGCGCCAGTATTATGATCTTGCATGGGCGCATGTGTATGGGTTACACGCATAAGCAATTGTTAGGAGTTTGAGGTGATAGAATTAGTGAGAAAATGATGATACTCTTTCACGATATGAGAAAAAGAACGTTGCGGATAATTAGAAAGGAGAAATAGTGTATGGGTAAACATGACAGGTAATGAATCAATGCAATTGTATTGGAAGATGTATTATTGAACATGACACCAATATTGTACTGTGGTGATATATTTTCGAAAGTGATATAGATACGAATGTATTGCCATGGATTGTTGGAGAAATATAGGGATATAAGTATACCTGATGAGATTAGAGTGTACAAGTAGAGTGCAATGAAAACATAACCTTGTTATGATCTTTAGACGAAGAAATTGGAACCGAAGTGGTTGTTCGGTTAATACGACAAGAGTTATGATCCGCAGTAAGAAGATATTAGTGGAATTGAGGTCAGAATTTCATAATGATTATGCATCGATAATTTCGAATTGATTGAGGATATACATGTGGAAGATGAAATAAATGATAATAGGACAATGAGATAGAAGTGAGGAAATAGAGAAAGGGAAATGAAATAGACATAAATGACTTTACATGAGATAAATGAAATGATATGTAGTATGGGGAAATTAAAAGTGCGTATAAGATGGGATCTTATGCATGAATGAGATTTGGAAAAGGATGAAAAATCAAATGAGAAGAGTAGATGCACTCAGTATGGTAATGGACTCATTATGAAATGACATAGCATCAGAAAAGGGTGAATTCTGGAAAAACTGGAATAAAATTGGTGTTAGTATGTTTGATAAAGAGAGAAATGTTGTCTAAGATCAATGAAGATCAAAGTATCAACTGTGTAAGATATAAATTGGTGATTTTCAAGAGCAAATCTGTGGACAGAATGGCATGACTTTGATGATGCCCATCCAAGCATATGTGATAGCAAGTATGTTCATTACTTCATTGAGTTTTGAGTGACTTGAACATTATCACCTTATGAGGATGAGAGAAATTGGTCTTCTCGAGGTATTAAAAGTAGCTGATGATATGATGATGATAGTAGGTGATTGATAAAGATTTGCATGAACAGTATAGATGATTGTAGCAAGAAACCCTCTTTCGAAGAAGAATTTTACTGAGTTAGATTAAGCGTATCAGTTAGTTTATGTTAAGAATGATCAATGAAAGAACTGTCAAATGTGTTAATATGACAGTAAAACATGTAATCATGTGTTTTGGTAAGGCATGTTATTGTAGCTCTCTATTCTTCTTCGAATTATTTGCTCCTTCACTGAGGGCATCATGCTACCTAGAACCTTCATCACCTAAACCTGTGATGGACTCTCCCTCTCTATGTTAACCTTTGCAAAACAAACAGTTTAGCCCAGTCATTGATTTATTTTCTTTAATCTTGATTTTTCTTAGTTTTCTGAAACCCTAATCTTCACTTTCGTAGCTGGGATTTTTGCTGGAGATGCAACTAAGTGTGTTATAGTTTTTTGGATACCTTGTAAATGAATTTGATGATGTTTTACTAGAAATGAGTACATGCATGTGTTATATAAGTAGAGAGTTTTTGGATGAGTTGATAATATTATGCAGTGGAATGTGCAAGTGCTGTAATACTGATTGCATGTGGTTTAAAGAGAAACTTAGTAAAGTAGACCTTAGCAAAAAATGATAAGGGTAAGAAGGATAGCTTCTATGATGTTACGAATGTGTTAAGTGAGGTTTAGTGAAATTTGAAAATGTGCAAAAAGTTTTAAAATGTAGTAGTGAGAGAAAGCTTGTGTAATTTTCATTTTTGATGATCAATACCTTATGAGCTTATAGTTGATTGGTTTTGAGATTATATTGGAGTAAAAAGACAGAATATGAACTAAGGATAGATTAAGATGAAGAATTAAGGATTTCAAGAATGACAGAAGAAGAAAATTTTCAATGAAATGCATGACCGCGACTTTCCTAAGGGCAATGGTGAGTGGCAATCATGCTTTTTCATGATCGTGATATTGCTAGTTCATCTAGAATGTCGCAGTCGTGCAGGTGCACAATCGCGACTTTCTTGCTTTTTGAAGGGGGTTGTTTTGTGAACATATTTTAATCTTTTTGTTATAACTTCTTCTCCAGATATCCAATTGAGATGAAAATGGAACTAATAGACTCATAAGACAATGATCTTCATCTCCACCTAAAAAAGATGACCATCTAAAATGGATTGATTGGATAATTTAAGATGAAATTGTGAATGTATTGAAGTATGATAACTAGGATGATTTTACTAAACATACTTCGGTATTTTACTTATATCTTGATCTGTAGATTTCCAAATGGAGTGATTATTAATTGTAACTAAAGTAAAGTCATAAGGATGCAAATTTGCTGAAGAGATTGAATTCAAATTCCACCTCTAAGAATTTCAAAATTTGATTGGAAGTTGAGATAAGAATTTTGTTGAAGCTTACGTATAGTCTCAGATCTTTTGAGTATAACTTTCATTGTATAGAACCAAATGAAATGATCTTGGTTTTGTTAGAAAATTAAACATGGAAGAACAATTTTGTAGAAGGAAGTGTTATAAAATTACCTTACCTTCCTAATGAGAATAATTGAGCAAAGTGTACCCAAAAGTTGGTCATTAGATAAATCTGGATTGAGAAATTGAATATGGTTTCACATGATCAATAATGTGACAAGATTAAGGATAAGAAACTTGAAATTTGTCATGAACATTCATCATGCATATTTAGTATACATGAATGTGCATTAATCAATTCTTAATCATCCATAATAGTGATATGTGTTTTAGAGGAACTCATAGAGTGACCGATTCTAGATATTGTCGAGACTTCGAGGCAATAAGCAATAAGGGAGTTTTCGTAAGTGATTTAGATGGTCAATTTTGAAAGTAATTCAATAACAAATTTTTTATGGTTTTGATTTGACTGTTTTGTTTGCTATTGATGGCTCCATTGAATGATTTGCAAAGCCATCAGTAATCTTTAGGACGCTCACACTTTACTTTATTATGTTTAGTACTTAATTGAATTATGTTTATGTTGATTATGTTCTAAACTCGAGACAATGAATGTCCGAATTGTTTGATACATATGAATTTGACTAATTATTTTTGCACATGAAATGAACTTATTTGGTTTTGTAACTATCAAGTCCTAGTTGTGGGTAAATAGGCATGCCTAGAAAGGTCTGCAATTGCTTCTGTGACACTTCGGTGTCAAGACTTCGGTCTCTTTCTGTGATACTTTAGTGTCGAGACTTCAGTCTCCCTCTGTGAAACCTCAGTGTCAAGACTTCGGTCTCCCTCTGTGACACTTCGATGTTGAGACTCCAGTCTCCCCTTATGATACTTTAATGTCGAGACTTCAGTCTCCCCTTATGATACTTTAGTGTTGAGACTTCAATCTCCCTCTTTATATATCCCGTTACCCATTTATGTTCATGGATTTATAGTATAACTCATTTTGTACTTTGATCTCTAATAAGCTTTGATAAGAAACAAACCCTATTTTGATTTGATGGGTTAACACCCTATTCTGAAAACCTGTTCTATATTTTTGTATGTTATGTTCTACTATTGAAATGCCTAACTTTAGAATGTGAAGTGTTTTCATTAATAATTCTTATTCTGTTCTAAATTTCAGTATGTTGAGTTTCTTTTGTATAACATGATTCAGTATCTGTTATGGTTAGACTTAGTTTAGTTATTACTCATTAAGCTATATGCTTAGCATGGTGGATTTGCCCCGTGTAAGTTCAAAGAGAAGGACTTAAGGACTTAGACAAGTCAACTGTAATGGCCAAAGGAGTCTAAGCTTTTGTTTCAATAAAAATGTATTTATGAGTTTTTATTTTTGGCTTGTATTTGAATTTGTATGAAGGTTTGTAATAACCATAATACAGGCTGGTTCCTGAACTTGTGATATGTAATATATGTTTGCTTTAGTTTTTGAAAATTTATGTAATGAATGTTTAGTGTGTTTTGAAATGCTTTTGCATCGATTTGTTGCTTATTTCTATTTGTGAGTCCGATGTGGCACTCCCATATTCTCCCAGGGGGTATTGGGGAGCCACACCTTTTTGGTATCAGAGCACAAGGTTTAGGCAATTCTGGTTTAACCAGCACTTAACTCTTGCTTATACTAGAATGTAAAAGTTATGTTTTGGCCTAATGTGGTGTCCCATGTTTTGTCTATAAAATTAACAATAAAGAGATCACGTGAAGTCGTTGACGAGGTTGCTAAGAGTGATCATCCTAAGCAAACTCATCAATCAATAGCTGGACCCTCTAGGGTCAATCAAGGTGAAGTTGTGCCACCTCCTCCTCCAGCTCAGGGAGAGGCTTTAGTGCAAGCTAATGTGAAAATTAAAAGGCAAAAGATGATCAGAAGAGAATGGAATCAACGTAGGAGCTTTGCTAGAGGATGTCAGTACTTGGGAAAATGAAGTTGGGAAAGTACTTCCTCTACACCAGAAGTTACGTAGAGATCTGGGACTGGAGGAAGGTGACAAAACTTTCCCTCATTGACTATTTCTAGTAGGGGTTCCTCTAGGGGCCAAGGTTCTAGTTCCCTAGAGTGCCCTCATTACTGTATACAACATTGGGGTGTTTGTTAGAGGGCTACGGGTGCATGTTTCCATTGTGGCAGTTGAAGTAAATCACTTGTTAATATAGAAATCACGTATAATATTTACAATACACAAGAAGGGGGGTTGAATTGTGTTAAATTGTCAAAGATATTAATCTTTAGAAACTTCTTGAATTTCTTTATAAATTCAGATGATTACAAAACAATTCATTTAAATTGATAAGTAATGCAACAGTGAAAATTATTATCTATTCTTCTAACAACAAGAAAATTAAAGAGATAAAGGTTAAATAATAGATGCCGCGATTTTATACTAGTTTACCCTTAACCTTAGGCTAAGTCCAGTCCTTAGAGTTTGTATGAGATTTCACTATACTCTTTAATGCTACAAGTATTCTTTCTACACTTGCAGAGCCTCTTCAGGTCTCTCTCACAAAGCATTTTTTATTTGTTTTCTTAGCCTTTCTAGGCTCTAGCCTTTCTTTTGCTTGGAAAGATATTGTTTGAGCTTCATGTTACAAAAGTATTCGCTCTCTTTCTTTCACACTTGAGTACAAAGTTTCTTTAAGTATTGTACAATCAGATTTTCTCTCTTTTATTATATTGTAATGTTTTTTTTTGTTTACGACTATAACTAGTGTTTATAGCCTAAATCTTCAAATGTCTTCTTGAGAAAATTGCTTCTTGAATCTTCTAGAAACTGTTATTAGTTGAGTCTTGTAACTAACTCCAACTAACTAATAGACTGACGTTCTAAAATATTTTTCATTTGCATCATTTGGTACTATTCTTCATCTGGTATTATACTTTGTCTGGAGTCGTGCTTTCTTCTTGTGTTGACCTTGTATCTTCTTATGTTGACATTCTGTATCTTCTTAAGTTGACCTTGTATCTTCTTATGTTGACTATCTTATGTTGACCTTATATCTTCTTGTGTTGACCTTGTATCTTCTTATGTTGACCTTGTATCTTCTTATGTTAACTGCCTTAAGTGGACCGTCTTGAGTCTTAAGTAATGTCTAGGTTTGACCATGTATTGTCTCAAGTTGACGATTTATGTCACTTACATTTTCTGCACACTTAACAAACGCATCAAAATAATTCACACACCTCTAAGATTATTATTATTTGACTATTATCAAAGTTAATAGTGAAGTGAAGTCTTCTTGACTTAATAATCTCCCCCTTTTTGATGATAACAAATAATTATAATATTAGAAGATAAAATAATATTCAGACAATGGACTAATAAATAAATAATGTACAGACAAATAACAATCAAAGTAATACCTAAGATACGCATAAGATATACAATGCTTTCTAATATTCTTCACTTTTCTCCCCTTTACCAATATTCTCCACTTTTCTCTTTTCTCCCCCTATTTGTTATTAATAAAAAAGATAGCTCATTTTAAACACTTCATAATTTCAGAATACATGTGTTGAATATCAGTGCGGATTGTCTTGAGGTCTTGTTCAATAGAAACATATAGAAGTGTTATTTCCTCATGAAGATCACCCACTGAATCACCCAGTTCATCAACCTTAGTATGAATTTCCTCAATATTTTTTGCTAAGACTTCTTGAACTTCCTTCTGCTTATGACTAGCTTCATTCCAATTAATGAAATGCTTCAAGAACTCCGAATTAACAGTAGTATCTTGTTGTATTTCACTAAGTGGATGAAGGTATTCAACAACAGATGGTTATCTAGGTGAATTGTCTAACTCTACGATTTTGATTGAGGGTAGTTTGAAGGTTTATTTTCCATCTGGGAGATCAAGATCATCAGGTCTGGGTAGTTTGAAAATTGGTTGCACAAGGTGTAACACATTTTTAACTGAAGATATGAAACCAAAGGGTCTGAAATGCATGATTAAATGCACAAAGGTTTCTAAGTTGAAATTGATACCTTCTATTAAGATATTTCTATGCCTACATTCTGTCACTATGCCAACTACCTTGAAACTTTCACCTTTGGTAGAAACTCCAAATTAACTTCCTAATGCCTTTGATATGTGATGTGATACACAGACACCTACAAGTTGAGCTACATGACATGCATCGTATATGTTCTTCACAGCCACTTGAATATGTTCTGCTGTAAGATCATCTTCATGCCCTTCAGCAAACATCTTCTTCTTTCCTTTTTCTTCATTTATTACAGAGGTTGGACATCTTGGTTGTACATTTGGTACAATCTTTATTGTTGTCCTACTTGTTATTAGTTAGATAATATAACGATCTTTTGTAATCTTCATTAGATATGGTTCTGACTTTTTATCTCGCAGAATACCATATAGTCTTTGTTCTTCATGACTGAGAAGATGCATTGTCTGATCGTTTATTGGTATAGGCTCAATGTGTACCTTGATTATTTGCTTAGAAGGTTCTCTGATAATAATTGAACTTCTGTTTCAATCATGTACTAATTCTTCTATGACCTTCATTTCCAAATCCTTTTTCTTGACTGATTGAGGAGGGTTGTAAAGTACTAGTTGGTGTTCAACTGTTTGTGCCTTTTGTGGAACATCAGATGAAGAATCCTTTTGTTGGACCCTAAAATTTTTTTCAGTTATTATCGATTTCTTTGTTTAATTATTTATTTGTGTTTTGTTTGTTTGTTTATTTATTTATTTTTAAAATTGGGTCATTAAATTTAGTAAGCATGAATAGAGATTAGAATTTGATGGAAAGATTAGCATTAAGTTAGAATTAATATGGTCTTTAAGAAGATTAAAGGAGTTAGAGACATAAAAGACAAAGAAGGGGAAAAATGGGAAGGACAAGGTAGATGAAAGGTAAAATGGGGAAAGACTATTTAAATTTGCTTAAATTAGAAGAAAAAGAGGAGAAACATCGTGGGTGTGAGAAGAAAAGAAGAAGAAGAGAAAAATCAAGCTCGAGTTTTAGAGATCTTGAAGAGTTTGAAGCTAAACAAGTAAGTATAAGCATTAACCCTTCTTGATTGTTAGATAAACCATAATTAATGATAGTTAGAAGTGAAAATGAAGTTGAATGTGTGAAGGAAGTTGTTGATGATTGGTATATGAAAATGTTTTAATCTTTTAGGTTTAATGAGCAAAGATATATCTTGATGTATTTGTCAATTTTTTGGGATAAAATGAAGTTAAAAATGAAGTAAAAAAAGGATGATTTTTCTATAAGATATGTTAGGTTTAAGATGTTAGGGGTGAGAGATCTAGAAAATGGGACGAAAGTGTTGGAAATTTGTAAGTTTCTATGGGCGACGTCGAATTTCCTACACCAAACATACCTTGGTATTTTAAGCATAACATTTTCTTTATTTATCCAAATGGAGTGATTTATGATTTGAAGTAAACTAGAGACATATAAATACAATTTTTCTAAAGAAATTAAGTTTAAATTCAGTCTCTAAAGATTTTAATTTTTGTAAGGATGTTGAGCACAGAATATTGTTTCAGTATAAGAACAGTCCGAAAATGTTTGTAGCATAACTTTCAGGTTACTAAACCAAATTGAATGATTTTAATGTCATTAGAAACTTAAGACAATGAGGAACATTTTTCTAAAAGGAAGTGTTACCAAATTTCTTCATTTACATAATCTGAATGATCATGGGAAATTAACCCAAAAGTATGGTTTTGAAAGTGTTATCGTTCAACTTTAGCTTTTTTATTATTGAAGCCTTATCAATTTCCTTTAAATGTTGTTTGAATGAGAACTTGGTTTGTTATACGAAACCAAGAAAGCCCTATCCAATATCAAGAGGAAAGACAACATTGAATTTGGATTGTCAAGTGAAATTATGTGGGTAATATTTTTATAGTTGTTATGTAATATGGGCAAATTGCCTTGCATATATGTTGTGTGTTAAATTGCTTGTTTTGAATTATAGCATTTGTTGAAAATGCATTGTGGTTGTGATCATGTTATGCCTTGAAAAATGTCATGGCATTTTGTATAAATGAAAAGAGGAAAAAGCATTATGAGCATGAAAAGTATGAATGTGTGAGAAATGAGTTAAGCATTAATTTGATTGTGTTTGGGCAAGAGAGGAACGTTTCATTAGTCATGTGCACATTGACTTGTACCCTTCTCCCAGCTGCCTACTTAAGGTCACGAGATCTTGAGAAATCAGACTTGTTTTGTTAACGGTATAAACTCTGGTTAATCTGTTTTGTTCCACTGAACTCTCTAGCCATTTGTTGTGCATTTCATTATTGATTAGTTAAGCATGATGCATAATTGAGTGTTATGTTGTGATGAATAGTTACATGATATGTTCTAGGTAAAGACATCGTGTTAACTATGAGCTGTGAGTTTGAATTGTTAAATATATTAGCCACTAAGCTGTGTAGCTCACCCCATTATTCACTCCTCAGGTGCTGAATGAGAAGGTTAGCGATCCTTGTAAGGCATCAAAAACTCCAAGATAGTTAGAGGCTTTCATACTAAGTTGGTGACTATTTTAGTTATCTTTATAGGCATATCAACATTGAGCATCCTTTGTATTTTGTTTTGAACTTTGATATGTATGAACTCTTTTGGATTTATTAACAAATTGAAGAACTGAAGTTTCTTTTGAGTACGTTAGATTTATCTTGTGCTCAAGTTTGGATGGTTAGAATTGAGTGTATGTGTGATTAGAATATTGGTTTGCTGAATGTGTTTCAAAATTTTAAGTTAGTGTAATTTTCAGGGTTGGATTTGAAGGTTTCGCCATGGCGAAGTCAAATGTTTGCTGAAGAACCTCTCAGAAGGGCGTTTATAAACAAAATTTTGTGACTTCAACGCGGCAAGGCCCGACTCTTGCTGCGGTGAACTTTTCTCGAAGGGTCCATAGGGATAACTCCATTCACCGCGGTGAACTCTCCTTTGTTGCCACGCTAAGATTTATTATAAATGCAATGCTTTCCACTTTTCGTTTACACCACCCTCACATGACTCTCCTGAATGGTCACCTCGAAATTTGTCACGAGACCTGGGTTAAATATCTTTTAATATTTGAACCGATAGTTATGCTCTGAAAATGGGGCCGAACACCTTTTTCTGACTAGGCTTCATCTTATTTTGTTCTTCTGCTGGTTTGGAAGAGATTTATTGTTAAGGCTTCTTCCTCTCAAATACTAACTTCCTTCTTATCTCTGTCTCTCCAGATAATTATGTTGATTGAATTTGCAGAATAGAGACAATTGATTGGTAGGTTGTTGTTGTTGCTCTTACTTCTCAGAATCTCCACTAAGAATCAAAACTTTCTGCTTCTTCTGTTCTTGTTGTCGTAAGGCTAATAAGCTTGGTGATCTTCTTGACTTTTTGGGCTTTTCTGATTAGAGTGTCTCAGCCTTCCTCTTCAAAGACACTTGATGAGTTGATTGTTGAACATTTCTTTCCTCCCTCTTTAGGATCATATTGACTTGTATTGGCACATCAAACAATTGATTAACCTTTTCTTTTGTGGATATTCTTCCTGTCGATCGAGGTTTTGCTTGTTTGTCAAATGGAATATGTTCACTCCTACTTCATCCTACTATAAGCTCCCCCTTAAACTTTGCTTTTAGTGTAAAATCTATATCCGCTTCAGCTTGAATCTCGATTCCCATTTTGAGAATAGTAGATGCATTAATAACACTCTTCACATTCATCTTTACTTCGTTACCTCTATCAAGTAGGATTCTAGATTCTCTGAAGAATCTTATCATCAGCATACCCATCTGGTTCCTATGATAAATTTATTGGATGGTATAGGAACTAAAGATCAAACTTTATTCCTTGTAAATTGATTTAACCCCTTTTGCATGGCTAAAATCCAAGCTTCGTCTTGAAGAGCTTCATCAATTTTCTTAGGTTCTAATTAAAAAACACAAGCTACATTTGCCTCTCTTGTAAATTTACACTTAGTTCTCACTCCTTCTGATGTTTTTCCTATAATCAGGTTTTCTGGATGAGAAGATTTATACTTCTAGTCTTTTCTCAGACTAAAGTTTTTAGAAATGTCTTCTACCTTATCAGGTGGATCGTCCGGTGGTGATGTGTCTATATTATTAACTAAAAGAGCAGATAGAGTTTCATCATTAGAATTGTCTCTTCTATCTAGATGAGAATCATCATCAAATT
>JAOSBK010000205.1:31434213-31446521 GCA_027568895.1 Erythroxylum shatona | reverse complement strand
TGATGATTTGGATTTGTTGCTTCCGCTGCAAGTAATGATTTCTTAAAAGTTTTGAAATCTACCGTTTCTCCAAATATGGCATGCTTTGTTTTTCCGATCAAACATTCTTGAATTTCTTTACAAGAATTCAAATTATTGCAAAAACACTTTGCCAAAGTTGATAAGCAATGCAATCGTAAGTAATATTATCTACTTATCTAACACAAGAAAATTAAAAGATAAGGTTAGAGAATAGATGTTGCGATTTTATACTAGTTCACCCCAAACCTTAGGCTACGTCCAGTCCTCGGAGTTCTTCTGAGATTTCACTATACTTGCTTACTTTACAAGTATTCTTTCACACGTAGAGCCTCTTGAGGTTTCTCTCACAAAGTATTCTTTATCAGCTATGTTAGCCTCTCCAAGCTCTAGCCTTCCTTTCTCTCTCTAAGAAAAGTATTTTTGATCTTTCACATTACAAATGTGTTTGCTCACATCTTTTTCACTTAGATATACAAATTTTGCTAATCTCAAAACGTTCATGAGTAATTCTCTATCTGTTTCTCTGTATGTATTTTTTTATCTCTATATCTCTGTCTCTGTATTTTTTGATTCGAACTAATATTTATAGCCTAAGTCTCTAATTGTCTTCTTGATAACTGCTTCTTGAATCTTCTAGAAATAGTTATTAGTTGAGCCCTGTAACTAACTCCAACTAATTAGCTGACTGACATTCTAGCATATCATCTTTTTGTATCGTCTGGAATAACTTTTCTTATGTTTCTCCATTTCATCTGTTATTCCGCTTCATCTTATGTTTGCACTTCATCTTATGTTGCGTTTTGTCTTATGTTGCATCGCTTTGTCTTATGTTTGCACTTCGACTTATGTCGCGTTTCGTCTTATGTTGCGTTGCTTTGTCTTATGTTTGCACTTCGTCTTATGTCATGCTTTGTCTTATGTTGCACTTCGTCTTATGTTTCAACTTCGTCTTATGCTTTGACTTCGTCTTACATTTCAACTTCGTCTTATGCTTCCTAAGTGTTACTTGCATTTATCTGCACACTTAACAAAGTCATCAAATCAGTTCATACATTTCTAAGATTATTATTATTTGATTGCCATCAAAGTTAATAGAAGTGAAGTCCTCTTGACTTAACAATCTCCCCCTTTTTATGATAACAAATAATTATAATTTTAGAAAATAAAATGAAATTTATAGACGAATAGTATTTGGACGAATAATAAACAAAAAAGAAATATAAGAGAAGAATTGCATACAAGACATCTATAATGCTTTCTATCTATTCTTCTTGTTCTCCTCTATATCTTCTTCCCCTTTTCCTTCTCCTCTCCTTCTCCTTCTCCCCCTATTTGTTATCAATCAAAAAATTTCTCATTGTAGATGCTTCAGAACTTCAGAAAACATACTTTGCATGTCAGTGTGGATCGTCTTAAGGTCTTTTTGAATAGTAACCTATAGTAGTGCTACTTCCTCAGGAAGATCACCCATTGAGTCAGCAAGTTCATCTACGTTAGAATGAACTTCCTCAATTTCTTTTACTAATGCTTTCTGAGCTGCCCTTTGACTATGACTTGCTTCCGTCCAATTTGTGAATCGTTTCAAGAACTTTGGATTAATAGTATGATCTTGGTGTATTTCACTAAGTGGATGAAGATTTTCAACAGTAGATGGTTCTAAAGGTAAAACATCTAACTCTATAATTTTGATAGAGCGTAGACTGAAAGGTTGTTTTTCTTCTAGGAAATCAAGATCATCAGGTCTAGGTAGTTTCAGAATTGGTTGCCTAAGAAGATGTAACACATCCTTGACTAAAGGTATGAAACCAAAAGGTCTTAAATGTATGACTAAATGCACAAAGGATTCTAAATTGAATACCTTCAGCCATGATACTTTTGTACTGTCCTTCTTGCACTTTCCCAACTATCATGAAGTTTTCATCTGTAATTGAAACTCCAAATTTACTTCCTGATGCTTTTGAAATGTGGTGTGAAACATAAATACCTCCAGGTTGAGCTGCATTGCACGCATCATCTATGTTCTTCATAGCTACTTGAATCTACTCTTCTGTAAGATCATCTTTATTTCCCTCAAGAAACATCTTATTTTTCCCTTTTTCTTTGTTTCTCATAAAGTTAAGCATATTGGTTGTACATCTGGCATAATTTTTATCAAATTTCTTCTCGTAATTAGATATATTGCATATCGATCCTTTGACATCTTCAATGGCTATGGTTCTGCCTTCTCATCTTGCAGAATACCATATAATCTTTGTTCTTCATGGCTTAAAAGATGTATTGTTTTATCATTAATCGGTATAAGTTCAACTAGTACCTTGACTGACTTCATCAAAGGTTCTTTGATAATAATTGAGCTTCTGCTTCGAACAGGTACTGGTTTTTCTGTAATCTTCATTCTCAAATGCTTTTTATTGAATGGTTAAGTAGGATTATAAGGTTCCAATTGATGTTCAACTGTTTTTGCCTTCTGTTGAACCTCAGATGAAGAAACCTTCTTCTAACTGGGCTTTACTGTCTTTTGATGTTCTATCGGTTTAGAAGAAAGTTGTTGTTGAGGTTTCTTCCCCTCCAATACTAACTTCCTTTTAATTTTAGTCTCTCTAGATGATTTTGCTTATTGGCTTTGCAAAATAAAGACAATTGATCTGGTAGGCTACTGTCTTTTCTCTTGCTTTTCAGAATCTTCATCACGAATCAGAGATGTCCTCTTCTTCTGTTCTTGTTATCGTAAGTTCAATAGTCTTGGTGACGTTCTTAACTATTTGGATTTTTCTGATTGAAGTGTCTCTGCCTTTCTCTTGAATGACACTTGTTATGATGATTGTTGAACCAGGCTTTCCTCTTTCTGTAGAATCGTCTTAGGTTTTATTGATACATCAGACGATTTCTCAGTCTTTTCTTTTACGGATGTTCTTCCTATCGAACGAGGTTTTGTTGTTCTTGCAGTCATACTATGTTCACTTCTGTCCCGTCTTGCTATGAACTCCCCCTCAGACCTTGCTTTGGGAGTAAAACTACTATCCATCTCTTCATCAACCTTTATCCCCATTATGTGAATAGTTGAAGCATTAATAACACTTTTCACATCCATCTTTACCCTGTTACCTCTATCGAAAAAGATTCATAATTCTTTAAAAATCCTTGTCAACAACATTCCATACAGTAAAGAGCTAGAATCACCCTTTGTCTTCATCATGTACTTCAAAATCAATTACTGAAGATTAATGGGTTAGTGATTTAGTGGGTGATACAAACAATGTTCATCATTCATTGTCACAAGGCCCTTTGAGCCTACTCTTAGTAGACTACAGTGAAGAAGCAAAAAATGCAGAATCCTAGCCTTCGGAACAAGAGTTACCACCTTTTTAACTTCAGGATCACCACTTTCATAGAGTTGTCGATTAATGTGCATTCTATATACACGACCTTGAGTAATCCATTTTGTATTGTTGAACAACTTTACTCCAATACTAGGACACCCACTGACCCTTTTGATAGTATCTTCTATAACAATAACTGAAAATCCATCAACCATTGATACTAAGGTATCATCTACCACCTTTGTATGCTTCCAAAATTCATATATCTCATTCAAATAAACCTTTTTACGAACCTTGAAGAAGTTTTTTTCCAGCCAACTGCTTCAATTTCTGGTTCAATGTCCATCTAATTTTCTTTTAATGAGATGAAATCAACATGTCTTCCATAGAAAATCAATTGATCCATTTATGGTCTGTAACAAATAAAAACTAAACACACAAAAATATTTTGCTCAAAGTAGCAATGTTAGTTTCTAAAAGTAAGAGTATAAGATGAAATGAACTTAAAGCTTAGAACAGAGTATGAATCGTCTTGGATGAGAGCACTAAGCAAGTTGGTTTCAAAGAATTTTAAGAAAATTCTAAAGTAAAAGTTATTTTAGAATCTTGAGAATATCTCCTTCTTATACTTACTCTTGAAAAGCTATCGTTCATAACTTACTGTTACCATTTACTTAAAAACTTACGACTTTTTATCTTCTTCTTGTATGAATTGTCTAGGTCATGACGTGATAGACGAATGGTCATTCAGCATTACCATATTCAAGTTTCATCTAAATTCCTTGAATCTATCTTCACACAAGGGTAGTGAAGATATCTACCCACTGCTAATTCATCTCAACAAATTGTAGACTCGTGATTCCTCTTTGTACATAGTCTCATATAAAATGATGTCTAACTTCAATATATTTTTCCCTCGAGTGTTGTACTAGATTCTTTAATAGATTGATAGCACTTGTGTTGTCACAGAAAATTGGAATTTGATCTACACGTATGGAGTAATCTTCCAACTGATACTTAATCCATAATGTCTGTGAATAACAACTTGCAGCTGACATATATTCAGCTTCTACAGTAGATAGAGTAATTGAGCTTTGCCTCTTGCTTGACCATGAAATTAGGTTATGACCAAGAAAGTGACAACCTCCACTTGTACTCTTTCTATTAATTCTATCTCCAGCATAATCAGCATCATAGTAGCCAATTAACCTCAATATTCTTTTAACAACAATAAAACGAGATTCTCTATGATCTGCTTGAAATCTTGCACACAAACAAACACTAAACAATATATTAGGTCTACTTATAGTTAGGTAAAGTAACGAACCAATAATACCTTTGAAAAGGGTTTGATCAACCTTCTTACCTACTTCATCCTTAGATAAGAGGATTAACGAATGCATAGGAGTTTACATACGTTTAACCTACTCCATTTTATATTTGACTAACAGTTATTTAATATATTTCTGTTGATGAATAAAAATCTTTTCTTTGGTTTGCTTAATTTGTAAACCAAGAAAGAATTTCAATTCACCCATCATACTCATTTCAAACTCACTTTTCATAAGATTTTCAAAACTAGAACATAGCTTCTTAGGAGTTGCACCAAAAATAATATCATCTACATATATCTGTACTATAATGAAATCATTTTTGATACTCTTTCTAAACAAAGTCTTATCTATCTGTCCTCTAATAAAGTTATTTCCTATAAAAAAGAACTTAGACGATCATACCAAGCACGAGGTGCTTGTTTTAATCCATACAGAGCTTTATAAAGTCTATAGACATAATCTGGTTTATCAGCATCTTCGAAACCAGGAGGTTGCTTTACATAAACTTATTTAGCTATAAAACCATTCAAAAATGCACTTTTTACATCCATTTGAAACAGTTTTATATCATGACAAACAGCATATGCAAGCAAAATCCTAATAGCTTCAAGTCTAGCTACAGGAGCATAGGTTTCATTATAGTCCATTCCTTCTTGTTGATTATAGCCTTGAGCTACTAATCCAGCTTTGTTACGGTTTACTCGACCTGATTCATCTAGTTTATTTTTGAATACGCATCTGATTCCTATGACAAACTTATTTGATGGTCTAGGAACTAAAGACCAAACCTTGTTTCTTATAAATTAATTTTATTCCTCTTGTTTGGCTAAAATCCAGGCTTCATCTTGAAGAGCTTCATCAATTTTCTTAAGTTCTAACTCAGAAACAAAAGCTACATTTTCCTCTCTTCTGAATTTAGACCTAGTTCTCACTCCTTCTGAAGTTTCATCTATAATCATATTTTCTGGATGAGAAGATTTATACTTCCAGCCTTTCCTAAGACTAAAGTTTTTAGGGATAACTTCTATCTTATCAGGGGGATCAACCATAGGTGACAAGTCTAGTTTATCAACTAAAGGATCAGATAGAGTTTTACCATCAGAATCATCTTTTCTATCTAGATGAAAATCATCATCAAATCTAACAAGCACAAATTCTTCAATAGATTTAGAAACAAGATTATAAACTCTATAAGCTTTAGAAGACATTGAATATCCAAGAAAAATTCCTGAATTGATCTTGAATCAAATTTATCCAAATTTTCTTTTATATTCAATATAGTGCATTTGCAACTAAAAGGATGGAAGTAAGAAATATTTGGTTTTCTTCCTTTCCATAACTCATATGGAATTTTATTCAACATAGGTCACAGATATACTCTATTTTGAATATAACAAGCTGCATTCACAACTTCTTCCCAGAAATACTTAGGAAGATTCATTTCACCTAGCATAGTCCTTGCCGTTTCTTGAATTGCCTTCTTCTTTCTTTCTACAACCCTATTTTGTTGTGGAGTTCTAGGAGTAGAGAAATTATGAAAAATTCCATTCTCTTTATAGAACATTCTAAATTTTTATTTTTAAATTCTCCACCATGATCACTCCTAATTCCAACAATAGAAGTTCCCTTTTCATTTTGTAACTTTTTGGAAATAACTTTCAAGCACTTAAGAGATTCATATTTCTGCGATAAAAACAATATCCAACAAAATCTAGTGAAGTCATCAACAATTACGAGACCATACTTCTTTCTGCCAAGACTTAATGTTCTAGTTAGACCAAACAAGTCTATATGTAACAGCTCCAGAGGTCTGGATGAGGTTACAATGTTTTTAGAAGAAAAAGATGTTTTAACTTATTTTCCTTTTTAACATCTTTCAGAAAAGAAATCTGTGTTAAAACTTATTTTTGGTAATCCTCTTACCAAATCATGTCTAACCAACTTGGAAATATGTTTAAAGCTAACATGACCTAGTTTTTTTTAATGCCAAATCAATTTTTCTTCATCTGTTGATATAAAACATGAAATATTTTGACTTTTCAAAACATCTAAATCAATCTTATAGAGATTGTTTCATCTCTTGGCAGAAAAGAATACAGAACCGTCCTTGTTTTTGACTATACAAGAATTTGGATTAAAGGATACTCCAAATCTAAAATCACTTAATTGACTTACACTAATTAGATTATGCTTAAACCTTCAACTAGCAAAACATTATCAATAGACGTTAATAAATCTTTACCAATTTTGCCAATTCTAATTATTTTGCCTTGCTGGTTGTCTCCAAAAGTTATTGTTCCTCTTTTTGATTTTGGAGGTCTAGGAACATAGACCTTCTCCCTGTCACGTGTCGTGAGTATCCACTGTCCAAGTACCATTGGTGCTGGTTGCTTTTTCCAATAAGGGAGATCTGCAGTATATATTGTGTCCTTTTTAGGTATCCATATTTTCTTGGGGTCTTTTGGGGTTAGTCTTACAATAATTCCTCAAATGATAAGAGTACTATTTCTTATTCTTTCTGCTAGAAACACAATTCTTATTATGACGAACATTTCCAATAGTAAATCCTAAACCATTCTTATCCTTTGGATGTCTGTATTTTCCAATCATCTCATTCATTTTTTTAGTACTAACAGTCAATGTTGATAAATCTACTGAAAGACGATTAATCCTTTGTTTAAGTTGATTAATTTCTTCATATCTATCTACAGTTACTTTCTTTCTCATATCATCTACTTGTTTCTTAAGACACACATTTTCTTTCTTTAACACTTTCATGTTCTTTAAGCTTTCTACAAATATCTTTTTTTAGAATTCTACATTTCTCTAGTATAGCATGTGAATCTTCTAATAATTTTAGGTATGCTTCTTAAAGATCACTAAGGTTAGAAGTTACCTTATCGTCGCATTCTTCTTCAGCTACCAAGCATATATTTGCTTGTTCTGATGCTACTGAATCGGAATCAGATTTGGATGAATCCAAGTCTTCCTATGTTTCCATCATGCTCTTTTTGTTTTCTTTACTCTTCTTTGGTCTTCTTTTGAGCAATGGACATTTAGACTTGTAATGTCATGGTTTGTTGCACTAGTAGCAAATGATAGACATTTTCTCATTCTTAAATTCTTCTTAAAAGAAAAATCTTTATTTCCTTTCAATTTCTTTTTCCACATCCTTCTAATCGTTCTTGAAATGAAGGATAGTTCTTCATCATCTTCACTTGAATCTTGATCAGACTCACTGGTATCATTATTCTTGATATCTTTAATCATTAATGCTTTTGAAGATGTGCTTCTATTTTTCTGGTTCTTTTGATTCTTCTGACCAACCTTTAATGCGATAGACTTATCTCTTCTAGGTTTATGTTCTACATCAAGCTCTGCTTTATGTATCTTCAGTGAACCAAGAAATTCATCTAGCTTCAGCTTGCTTAAGTCCTTGGCTTCTTGTATTGCTGTAACCTTGGGTCTTCATCTTTTAGGTAGGCTTCTGAGAATCTTCTGACATGATTTTGATTATCATAGATTCTATTAAGAGCTTTAAGTCCATTAACAATTGTTTGAAATCGTCCAAACATCTGATCAATAGATTCCTCATCTTTCATTTTGAACAACTTATACTGATGAACAAGAATACTAATCTTGGACTCTTTCACTTGATTTGTGCCTTCGTGTGCAATGGCTAATGTGTCCCACATCTCTTTTGTAGATACGCATCCAAGAACCTTGTCATATTCACTTCTTCTTAGGGCACAACTTAGAAAGAACTTGGCCTTTGAGTTCAACTGAAATCAAGCTTTCTGATCAGTTGACCATCTTTCACGAGAAATGATGTTGCCTTCATCATCTATTGGTGTATATGGACCATTCTCGATGATATCCCAAAGATCAATTTGTGTGAATTCTATGAAGAGTTGCATCCTGTCCTTCCAATACTGATAATCCTCACCATTGAATGCAGGAGGTCTTGTGACTGAGGCACCTTCAGCCATAAAAACATGTGATTCAACCATGGATCTTTGCCCTCACTTTGCGACAGTGTTTCTTGTAAACCTCGCTCTGATACTAACTGAAGTAAATCACTTGTTGATATAGAAATCCGATATAATATGTAAACTACACAAAAGGGGGGTTGAATTGTGTAATCTTTTCGAAAATATTAATCTTTTGAGACTTCTTGAATTTCTTTACAAAATTCAAATGATCATTAAAACACTTTGCTAAAGTTGATAAGAAATGCAATCAAAAGTAATATTATCTACTCGTCTAACATAAGAAAATTAAAGATAGGGTTAAAGAATAGATGCTGCGATTTTATACTAGTTCACCCCAAACCTTGGGCTACATCTAGTCCCCAAGAGTATTTATGAGATTTCACTATACTCTTTCAACTTTACAAGAATTCTTTCACACGTAGAGCCTCTTAAAATCTCTCTCACAAAGTATTCTTTATGAGTTGTATTAGCCTCTCCAGGCTCTAGCCTTCCCTTCTCTCTCTAAGAAAAGTATTTTTGAGTTTTCACGTTACAGATGTGTTTGCTCACTTCTTTTACACTCTGAATATAGAATTTTTGCTAATATAAAAAATGTTCAAGAGTAATTCTCTATCTATATCTCTGTATGTGTTCATGTATATATATATAGTTTTCAACTCAAACTAATATTTATAGCCTAAGCCTCCAACTGTCTCCTTGATAACTACTTCTTGAATCTTCTAAAAACAGTTATTAGTTGAGTCTTGTAAATAACTCCAAATAATTAATTGACTAACGCTTTAGCATATCTTCCTTTTGTATCATCTGGAATAACATTTCTTCTGTCACTATATTTCGTCTGTTATTTTACTTTGTCTTATGTTGCATTGCTTCGCCTTATGCTTCACTTTCATCTTATACTTCTTCTCCGTCTTACGCTTCGCTTCGTCTTATGCTTTGAATTCGTCTTATGTTTTGACTTCACCTTATGTTGCAATTCATCTTATGTTGTGCTTCATCTTATGTTGCACTCCGTCTTATGTTGTGACTTTGTCTTATGTTGTGACTTCGTCTTATGTTGCGCTTCGTCTTATGTTACCTAAGTGTTACTTGCATTTATCTGCACACTTAAACAAACTCATCAAAACAGTTCACATTTCTAAGATTATTATTATTTGATTGTCATCAAAATTAATAGAAGTGAAGTCCTTTTAACTTAACAGCTTAATCACAGAGCATTAAGCTCTTTGAAT
The DNA here is from genome assembly GCA_027568895.1 of Erythroxylum shatona. Taxonomy (NCBI): domain Eukaryota; kingdom Viridiplantae; phylum Streptophyta; class Magnoliopsida; order Malpighiales; family Erythroxylaceae; genus Erythroxylum; species Erythroxylum shatona. The sequence goes on along the minus strand of JAOSBK010000205.1, from coordinate 31,436,622 downwards.
AATAGTCTCAGTCAGTCAGTAGCAACACCAGTCACCACTACCTTTATATTACATGCATTGGAATGGAATGCATATCACAATTCAATCATCAATTCAAACACTTTCATTTGCAAGTATTATCACAGTATAATAGTCACAGTATCAGTAGTCATCAGACTAGGTCCATCATTCAACTTTTTAGTTAAGAATCAGAAAAAAGTTAGGCAATCATACTCACATTCAAGAAGCACTTACAATCTTATTCACATGCATCAAACGCCTCGAACATATATTATTCGAAATTCAGTGCACACTCAATCAATGTAGTACAGTAATATATATCAATACAATTAAGTCATATACAGAACAAATAAAGTGAGACCATCTTAGGTTACACATAGTTGCTCCTTTAAGCATATTGCCTTGACGTTCAGGCAATATCTGGAAGCAGTTGCTCTAGTCACTCATCTATATGCAATAAAAACAATTTCATATTACTAAAGCGTTTACATAATAGAATAAACACATTTATCAATGCTTCATGTATCATGCATATTCAATGAAAAATTCTCAGTTATATTTCTGTCATACATTGATGTAATGTACATATTAATTGGGCTTTAATTGTACCAAAACTCAATCACTCATTCTCTATTTCAACTATTTCGGAAAGCATTCCAGTCAGGTCAACTGTGTATGATCATTAAGATCTAGAAAATGAAGGAGTTAAATAATACTTTCATCTAGACAATTGTTCCTCTGTGTCTTAGTTTGCTAATGACACCAAGATCATTCAATTTGATTCAATATACTGAAAGTTATATACCAAATATGTCAGTTTGTTCTTAGGCTATAACTAAACTCATTACTTGTCTTCAAAACAGATTTTGAAATTCTTAAAACTAGAATTACAATTTGAATTCATCATAAAAATTGTATTTCCATATCTCTAGTTTTGGTTGAGTTAAGGATCAACTCATTTGGAACTCTACAGAGCACGATATACTCAAAATACATAAGTATGTTCAGTAAAATATTCCAACAGATTCCCTCACTTTCATTCCATCAATCTTTTTCAATTCGATTCATATGACTACCAATTTTTATGGAGAGGTATAGAAATGTTTTAGGAATCTATTGGTTTAAGAATCAGGTCATTTGAATGTCTAGCGAAGACATTATAACCAAAAGAAGCAAGATTGTTCAGGATAAAAAAGGCTTTCGAGTGCACGATTGTGCTTGAGCACGATCGTGAGATCGCACCCTTATTAGAAAAGTTACCCTCGTGACTTTTGACATCCAAGAACAACTTATTTCTTTCCCTCATCTCATGATCATGACTTTTAACATAACCAGTAGAGTCGCCCTCGTGATGGCTTACAATCGCAAACTCTTTCTTGCGATAGTAGTGTCACGGGTGTGCAACCTTAAGTCACACACGTGACCTCCGTTTTTGCACTTTTGCATGAATTTCTCTCCCTCTCTTCTTCATATTAATCTATTTCTAATTCATATATTCTGCATTTCTACTCCCATTACAAGCTCTAAACACATAAAATACAAGCTTATCTTATAACTCATCAAAAATCGAAACTTCACATAGCTTTCTCTCACTACTATGTTTTCATTCTTACTACACTTATTTCATTTTCTATATTTTCTCAAATTACATAACACTCATTAAATTCATATTCAATTTTAGATACAACTACTGCTATTTTCATACATTCACTACCTCAAGTTATCATCTACGCCATTGAGTTTATTCATTCACCGAGGCTTCACTACATAAACTTCTTATGCATGTATATATATGTTTAGACCATAAACATCATCAGAGTGACTTACATTCTTTAGCTATTCCCTGTAGTAAAAGTGAATCAAATGCACAGAAATAACACAGCTGATATTTTTAGGGTTAACTAAACATAGGAAAATTGATCACAATGATGCTCTCAATGAAGAACAACAAGAGAGAGAGCTGCAGAATAACCTTCCGTCTAAAACACATAACCACATGTTCTCTTGCATGTAACACATTTTCATTGAATCATTAATCCATGTGTTACCATTTTACTAATTAAATTTCCTAGTACAAAACACCCAAAATTTCATAAATTCCTAAAATTCACTAAAAATCCCAAAATAATACTAACAGTCTCCAAATCTATTTTTACTATCAATATGTCATAGTTTACATTTTAAATTGCATTAGTCAGTCAGTTATACCCAAAAAATGTCAATGAATGCATGAACAATTATTTTAAATATGCCAACAATAAATATTCACATATATGTGATTATACAATGATGCATGAGCATGCAACGCACTCTAAATTTCTCACAGTATGCTCATGTTGGACCAATGGTGGTTGACAAATTAAATCCTACTTGTGTTTTGATAATAATAAAATATAGAATTGGTTAAGA
>JAOSBK010000205.1:31409993-31426510 GCA_027568895.1 Erythroxylum shatona | reverse complement strand
TTCCGATTAAGTGAGACGACCCGAGGTTGCATCCTGTACTGCAATCCTTGGAATTAAATTATTTTTGACTCGGTTTCCAAGGATCGATCTTAAGGTCGAATCGACAGAGCCGCGATCAATTTTATAATGGGTTTGCCAAGGACTTCGAAACAACATGATGCCATTTAGGTCATTGTTGATAGATTGACCAAGTTGGCTTATTTCTTGCCCATGAGAGAGTGTAACTCACTAGATCAATTAGCTCAGAAATATGTGAATGAAGTAGTTAGGTTACGTGGAGTTCTAGTGTCTATTGTAGTGAACAGGGATCCTAGATTTACTTCAAAATTTTAGGGTAGCTTATCGATAGCTTTGGGTACCAAACTCAATTTTAGCACTTCATTTCATCCTCAAACAGATGGTCAGAGTGAGAGGACGATTAAGACTATTGAGGATATGCTCAGAGCATGTGTTTTGGAGTTTCAAGAAGCATGGGATATGTATATAGCCCTGATTGAGTTTCTTTATAACAAATAGTATCACAGCAGTATCAGTATGGCTCCATATAAGGCGTTGTATGGCAGGAAGTGTTGTTCACCCTTTTATTGGGATGAAGAGGGTCTAAGGATTATCAAAGGCTTGGAATTGATTCAGGATATTGTTGATAAAGTGAAGTTGATCCGAAAAAGAATTAGAATGGCACAAGATCAACAGAAGAGTTATGCGGATCAGCATAGGCGAGATATGGAATATTAGGTGGGAGATAAAGTATTTCTAAGAGTATCACCTTGGTGAGGTGTGTTGAGGTTTGGTAAGAAGGGTAAGTTAAGTCCGAAGTACATTAGTCCATATGAGATAGTTGATAGAATTGGGCCACTGGCTTATAAGTTAGCCTTCCTTCTGAAATGGCACAAATACATAATGTGTGTCATGTGAGTATGCTTAGGACATATCGTTTGGATTCAACTCATGTGATACCGACTTAGGAGATTGAAGTTTCTAGTAATCTAAGTTATGTTGAACAACCTATCAAGATAATTGAGTATTAGAATAAACAATTGAGAAGTCGAGTGATCCTAATGGTGAAAGTACTTTGGAGGAACCATTCAACTGAAGAAGTAACTTGGGAAATAGAAGAATATATGCCCCAACTATTTCTCAACTCAGGTACGAATTTCGGGGACAAATTTTCTTTTAGGAGGGGAGAATTATAACATTCCATTATTCCATGATTAGGGATAGAACCCTAGGATGCTTTATATAAGAATTTATTGAGAATTTAGAAATGTAGTTCATACATTATATGGCATACACATGCACGTGAATAATGTTTTCATTCATGAAATAATTGTACATGTATTCATTGACATTTTTCTAGGAATAAGTGATTTTTAATGTGATTAAAGTGTGAATTTTGGATTAATTGTGTTAAAAATTTTATTTGGTGATAATAGTTATTATTTTAGAATTTTGGTAAATTTTAGGAAAGTTATTGAAAATTTGAGGTATTTAAGAATAGGAAAAATATTAAAATAAGAGACAAATTATGCAGTGACAAATGGATCTATTAATGTGTGACATGTGGATAAAGATTTAAGTGACAATTGGTTGCCTTACTTAGAAGACACATGTAACACATGCACTGGAGACATATGCCAAGCCTTAAAAAGGGACACCTAAGCATTAGAAAAAATATTTATGTAACTCCTTTCTTTGGTTTCACCGAAACCATCTACACTTACCTTCTTGCTTTACCATCACTGAAAATACCATCTTCCTTCTTGCTTTTCCATTACTAAAACCCATTATTTACTCTCCCCATTTCTAGAATTTCTGCTGAAGGAATTGAAGTGTGAATCAAGTAAGTAATGTTTTAAGTTTATGATAGTGTCAATGATTTCTGTTGAGGTTTTGATGTTTGCAGCTGGATGTATGCGTTAAAGGTGTACATTTTCATGCTTGTGGATTGCTGCATGCGTAAATGGTATTGATGCATGTGTGGGTGGTGAAAGAAGAAGCAAATTTGGTGATATGATTAACAAAGATTATAGTCATTGGAATTTGATATATCCAGTATTTTACTAAACATACATCTGTATTTAGGGCATAACTTGATATGTGAATATCCAAATTGGGTGGAGTTTGATTTAGAGTAAACTAGAGACACAGAATTACATTTTTCATGAAATAATAAATTCGAAATATGTCTTTAAGAGCCTGGAAATTTGGCATGAAATTCAAATTGGTGTTTTGTCGAGGCATGAAAATAGTTTGTGGATTTTTGATTATAACTTGCAGGATACTGAACTAAAATGCATGATATTGGTGTCATTAGACTTTCAAAAGATTGAGAAAAATTTGATTAGTAGAAGATGTTGCCTAAATACCCCATTGTCAAGGTCAAAATGGACATGCAAATTAGACCCAAAATCTGCTTAAGAAAAATCTAGAAAATTGATAAGTTTATGATTGATTTTATGAAGATAAAGAGGCTGAAGAAAATTGATTAGAGTTTGATGATTTTATGGAAAAAAAATTGGTTTGCGAATGAGTATAGAATGGTGATGTGTTTGTGCTAAAGTGATATAGAAAAATTGAAATGAATTTGGTGTAAAAATAGAAGTGAGTTGCGAGTGAAAGAAGAAAGTCACGATCGTGACCTGAGAGGCTATTAAAAGGTGATTTTTTTATTGAACATGCCTTGGTATTTTGATGATATCTTGATGTGTAGATGTCGAAATGAGGCAATTCATCTTTTGGATTAAATTAGAGACATATGTCTACAACTTTCTTGAAGAAGTCGAATTTTAATTCTGTCTTTAAGACTTTCAAAATCTAGTTTGAAATTGAATCTTGATTGAAGTTGTAGTACTAACTGAGACATAAATTATGTCATGAGGTTATCAAAGAAACTGAATTGATGTAGGCTGAATCAAATAATGGTGTCTTTAGAAAATTGTCTTAGCTTTCAATTGTTATTAAGTTTGTAATTTTTGGATATCATAGCTGAAAGATATGAGTTGTATAATTCGAGGTTATGATCATGTACTAGCCAAAAGTTCAAATATACACGGCCTATGGTATTGTGAGCATAACTCATAGAATATTGAATCAAATTGGATGATCTTAGAGTCATTAGAAACTTAAGACATGAATCAACAATTTCCAGAAGCAAGGGTTGCCAAATTATTTTATTTTCCTGATGACAATGATCATACAAAGTTAACCTGAAAGTATATTATTTGAAAAATCTGAATTGATCAATTGGGTTATGAAATTAGTTTCACATTGTTTTATTATGGTCCAAACGATAAGTACAAATTATTAATGAGGGTTTTGATATATGAATGATATGGTGATAAGAATTCGAGAAGTTAACCAAGATTGTCATTGAATATGCATTGTGCATTTTTGATATGCATAAATGTGCCTAAAGGCATGCCTATACATTTGTGCAGAAGTGTGATATTTGTAAATGTGTTTTGTATGATATAGAGGAGCATATTAGACGTCAGTCAAACATTGCTGGACCATCCAGACAATAGCATATCAGAGCATACTATGAGTCAACCTAGATGATTTTCCTATGATTGATTGAATTTGTTTGACTTCCAATTATTAACTATTTGTGATTTGTTTATGAATTCCGGACTTAAAGTCCGAGGAGTAAATATTTAGGAATGTATTGGAAGTGTTCTGATTGTTATGAAATTCTGAATGATATTTGTATTCTCAACAAAAGTTGAATGTTGAACTTAGGTCTAATGACTATGAGATTATAACTATGCCTCATATGTGACTGTTGTAAATGGCATATTCTGTATTTGATGCATTTCATAAAATGTATACTCAGATAAAGGCGTTGTGATCGGAGTAGCCAGTATGAAAGTGCTTACGCGTAGAGCTTTGCTCTGTGATTTTTGATTATACATGTAAAGCTATGCTTCATGATTTTATTCTGACTAAGTCCAATGGGCTAGTATCTGTATACGTATATGATAAGCACTCAGTCACAACATTAATAACGAATCTGGAGTCTCATGTGCATTTGTATTTGTAAATATCTATTCTAATTCACAATGATTACATGATATGTCATGTTAATTTGAGTATTTGGAGTATATATGTTCTGAATGAATATTTGTGAAATATGTGATTTGTGTATATGACCTGGGTGAAATCATCAATGATGGTTCGCTCACTGAGTTCACAAAACTCATAAAAAAATTACAATATGGCTTTTCAGGTATGAGACAGGAGACCTAGTTTCCTAATCTGGATTAGAGGAACATTTTGGACTAGTTATGGTTCAGAGGTCTGTCAGCTTACATAAGAAGAGTTGTCATTTGTATTTTGTAGTTTTAGTCTAGAACTTGTATAAAGCTTGTAAAATACAGTGTAAGCTTTCGTGAATGAATGCAATGAAAGGTTTTCAAATTTCATGACTTTTAATTAAGTTATTTGATGCCATGTGCAAGTTGGATTTGTTTTTGCTCTAGCATACCATTATCATAGGATATGTAGTTTAATGTCCTTGGATGTTCGGGTATATACTTTATGGTAGTGAGATGTTATAGGCACACTCTTCTTATTTCATCCATTAGTACCTTAACCTTTCCTACTTTTTCCCGTAATCTTCATCTTCGTGATATATTAATTATTTGTCATATTACCATTAATCTTTTATTTGTTGCCAAATTTATCACTGATAATTCTTGTGTCATTGAATTTAATCCATCTGGTTATGCAAACTGTGATATCGCTTCCCACGGGCCCTATTCATAACAATCTTTACCTAATAAAGATTCCACTACATTTCACAAATCCATTTGCTCTCACTACTGCTTCCACTTTAATAAATTTTTTGCATCAATGTCTTGATCATCTATGTCACTCCACATTATCTAATGTCCTGATTTTCAATTTAAAAATATTCTCAATTCTTGTATTTCTTGTCTTTAAAGCAAAAGTGTTCATCTTTCATTTCCTTTATCTCCCTCCATTTATGTCAAACTTTACAATTAATTCATTGTAATATTTGGGGACCTTCCCTATCTCTTTCCTACTTTGTTTATCGATATTTCATTATATTTGTGGATGATTTTAATCTTTTTAGTTGGATTTTCCGTCTCACCCATAAAAATCATACATTGCTTCATTTTCAATCCTTTAAATCATTTCAATGCAATGGAGATCTAAACCCACTTTTCAATGGAATCACTCTTTGCATCTTATCCTTATACACCCCAACAAAATGGCCTTGTTGAATAAAAAATTCTTCACATAACTGAAACTAGTTTTACCCTTTTGCTTCATACATCTTCCTAAGATTTTTGTGGCATGAAGCATTTACCAATACTATTTATCTTATCAATCTCTTACCTAGTCATGTTCTTCACCACAAATCTCCTCATGAAGTACTCTACTGTTATAAACCTAACCTTACTCATCTTTGTGTTTTTGGTTGTATGTTTTCCTTATTTATGTTCCACTCACTCAGGCAAACTTAAACCAAAATATGTACAATGCATTTTTCTTAGTTATGCCTGCCAATATAGAGGTTATCAATGCTTTGATCCCATCACCTTTAAGCTTTATATTTCTTGTCATATCTGCTTTCTTGAACATCTCTTTCCTTACACCAATTTACCTGTGTCATCTTCCACCTTACCCTCCTCCTATACCATTTACTTACCTTTACCTCTTACCCCTCTACCCTCTACTCCCTCTTCCCCTCCTTCCGTAAACATATCAAATCCTCCTCTTTATCCCATAATCACGCGTACTTGAGATTGCACACATATCCCTCATCACCTTTTTGATTATATCACTTACACTATCACCACCCTGAATACCCTTTATGATCTCACATCTTTTACTCAAGTTAACAAACTCCCTCAGTGGTGCTAAGCCATACTTAAAGAGTTCAATGTCCTCTACTATAATTGCACATTGACTCTTATTTCCCCTACAAAACATAAACATTGTCAACTATAATTGGGTCTTTTGTAGTAAGCAAAATCCCGAAGGCTCTCTAGAGTGCTACAAAACTCATCTTATTGTCAAAGATTATCATCAAACCCCAGGAGTTGATTGTATTACTACTTTTAGTCGTCTTGTTAAATCCATCACTATGCATCATTGCCTTGGCTATATCCTATAATTGGTGATAAATATAAATTATTACATATTTTACACCCCTATTTGATATTGTTTTAAATCATTTATATGGCATATTTGGATGAATAATGTTACATTTTTATTATTAATAACTTAAGATGTTTAGTTTCATATTTTATTTAAAAAGGGATTAAATTATATTAAATATTTTTTTGGTTTGATGCTTAGGTAAAGAAGGGGGAAGACCAAACAGTGACAAACAAATGCAAAGTCCAGAGGGCAAAATGCAGAAGCTCAAGAAGATTTCACCAACATGCGACATCTTAAGAGGAAAGCATAATAAAAGATAACACGAGCAACCCATCACCAAAAGCGAATAAAATGCAATGTGTAAGAGGGGAAAAATGCAATAGCCCACCATAAACAAGACAACAATGACAAGGAGAAATAGCCAGTAATGTAGACACAAAATGACGTAGTGAAATAGGTTGGAAAAAACACATAACTAAAAGAAGCAAAATGTAAAAGACCAAAAACGCATCAGCGAGGAGAGAGTAAAAACACGCAGTAGAATATCGTGTTCAGGAATAGAGCTTCCTCTTTCTTATCTTCATATACCCTTCTCGGTCTCCTTTCATCACCTGAGTTGGCTATGTCCTCTGCCACTTAAGCCTTGAACCTTGACATCGCCTCCTTCACTCCCACCTTCCCTCCTCCAGCCATTTCCATTTCTCCCACACAGTATAACAATCGTAAAACAAAGAAACCAAAAAAGCATTACTTAGGCCTTTAACTCTCTATATCTCTTGATCTTGCCAAACCTGTAAACTTGAAGCAACCAAAAATTAGCCCCCAAATATGAACTCTAATTTTCCAACCCTGTTATCCACCATCCACTATAACATCCCACCAAACCCTAATTCTAAATCCACTCTTCCTTCCCCCTAAACTAGATATTTCTCTCCCCACTTCCCCATCCCTTTGTACAACTACCTTTACCCCTAAAATGGCAGCTCCTCCTCCTAAAGGAACAAACCCTACTATAGTAGACAATGCAAAAGGAACTAGGAAAACTTGGAAACAAGTGGTTAGGGATAACTTAGACTCGTCTTTGGTTTTCAGCCCTCCTGTAGAGATGGATGGTAGAGTGGCTCCTAGTTTTGAAGTGTCATAGTAGGGAGTTAAGACATAAGAAGTTTTACTTGTGGGTTTTTATGGAAAAAAGGCTTGTATTTTCGATTATACAAGCATAGGCTATGAGGAATTGGAAAGGAAAAGAGTTAATGGAGGTAATGCTAAGCAAAGAAGACAATACCTTCTCTTCCAAATCGGGAGCTTAAAAGGTAATAGAAGAGGGACCTTTGCATATCTCTCAACTTCCTCTATTTCTCCAAAATTGGCATATGAGTATATAGCTTAAATAATTAGAACGAAGGACATTCCCCTAAGGGTGAACATTGATAATATCCCACTCGAGTATTGGACTACAAAGCAATTGAGTATGCTTGCAAGCTACTTAGGAAAACTAATTTGCATAGATGAAAATATTGCATTGAGGAAAATAGTAGGTTTTGTTCATTTATATGTGAGTATAGATATGGCAAAGGAAATGAAGGATAGTATTCCTATCCTAAGATTGGCAGATGAAAACTCTCTAAGAGAAGATAAATTCCTGGTGACTTATCAATGGAAACCATCTCTTAGAGCTCAAGGCAATGAATGGAAAACGATGGGAAAGCTCTTCACTAAAGGTGATTACTAGGAAGTGATAGGAATAGAAAAAAATGAGACTAAAGATATTAAAGAGAAGGAAGAGTTATAACAAGTAGCAGAAAATCAAGTTCCGGTTTAGATAGTAAAAGACTCCCCTATAATAAGGAAAGATAGCTCGGAGGAAAAAAAATATAGTTCTTGTTCAGTAAAATAGTATTCTATATAATCCATTAGAAGATTTCTGCAAGTCTATTATGAATAAAGAAGGAAATGATCTAGAATCTATTGGTACTAGCCAAAATGAAGGATATATGGAGGTTAAACAAATTAAGCAAAGTCTATCTAGGGTTGATCTGCTAGACTGAAATGTTCAAGAGGAGCAGTTTGACCATGTTACCTCTACGAAAAGTAGTAGGAGCAATAGGAAAAGCTCCAAAGGTAAAGCCAATTGATTATGTCATTGATAGTATCAAATATGCATGGAATAAATAATCCTTCAAAGCTTAATACTTTAAGGAATTTTGTGCTAAAGGAAAAGCCATGGATTTTTTGTATGTTGGAGACTACAATTAAAGAAGAAAATCTAAATAAATTGGGTTATCTAGGCAGTAATTGGCAGTTCATTACTAACCATCAAAGCCATGTTTATGGAAGGATCATTATAGCTTATGATGGTAACTTTTTGAAACTAGAAATGTTAGAATCTAACTAACAGCTTATCCACACTAAGCTTTACTTCAAAATAGAAAATTCTTGCATTTTAGCGATTTTTGTACATAGATTCAACACTGTGTTCCAAAGAACTGACCTATGGTATTTTTTAAGAAGGATAAAGGCTTTAGTTAATTCCCTTTGGATGGTAGGTAGGGATTTTAAGACTACTTTGTACAGATAGGAGGTTGAAGGTAATTGTAACCTACTTAACTACTCCCCAGATATGTTTGATTATATGCAGGAGGTGGATGTTGGCACTAGATTTTTTTTAGGAGTGAGCTTTTCTTTAGGTCTATGATAGTAGATTTATTGCATGGGTTAGTTAAATTAAAAGTAGTAGGAAGCCATAGAAGGGTATTTTGGATAGCTTATTTAAGTTTAAAAACTGTAAGGCTTTAAAGGAAGGGCAAGGTGGACTTTTATCAATCATTAAGGGTAAAATGGGAAGAAAGAAGTGTTGTTTTCTTCGTTAAGAGGGGGGAAAACGAAAATGGGAGAGAAGGAAGTGAAATAACAAATTAAAGAGAGAGAGAAGAGAGATTTTGGTGGTTGAGAGGAAAGAAGAGAGTTGAGCTAGGGTTGCATTTTTTCTAAGCCTCCTAGAGAGATTTTGAGGCTATGTAAGAAGGGAAAAAAGGTAGAGGAAGATAAGAGCTTTCTTTTGAACCAAATATCCCTTCATTTGGTGAAGATTTAAGGTAAGAGCTTTTTAATGTTTTGGATTTTTGGAAGGGTCTTGGTTCATGAAGCTTAGGAAAAGCATGGGTTTAGGTACTCTTGGATCAATTTTAGTAAATATACTATGTGGGTCTTCAATTTTGCAACCCTTTTGAACTTGTGATTTTTTTTACTTATGAAAGGGAATCTATAAAGAAAAGAGGAGCAAGAGGAGAGGCACATTTGCACAAGTTTTAGTCAAGAAATTCAAGGTGGGTTACATTTTTATAATTGACTAATAAACCAGAAATGTTTCTTTCAAGAAAAGTGAAATGAAAGTTTTCAACTACTTTTAAATGTGCATTTATTTGCTCTTTAAATGCTTTGAGAAAGCGCTGCATGTTATGTGCATGCATTTTGTAAATGAAAAATGAAATGATTTTGAGAAGATATCATGTTTATGAAAAATCACGTTTTTGATCTAGTTCCATTTTGCAATAAGTTTACAAGTCATGAAATTGTATGTCATGTGGGTTTGTGTTGATCACCTAAGTATGTCAAGTGCACTTTGACCAAAGGCTTCTCCCGCCTGTCCGCTAGTGGCATGGAGCTCCTTCATAGACTCCCCTAAGTTCACGACTACACAAGACCCTTATGGTAATTGTGTAGTACGTTCTATTTTGGATCTACTCAAACCATTCCGACGTGTTTATGTGTTTAACTTGTGTTGGCAAGTTTGATGATGCCTTAATTAAGTTGTTTACAAATTGTTGACATATTGACTACTGAAAAATATGCATATCTTGCTTCAATGTGAGCTTTAAAAAGGTTTTTGCTTACTATCGATTATAAAATTGTTACCCACGAGCTTTAAGCTCACCCCTCCATTTTCGCCCTATATTCAGGAGAAGAGCATGAGAACGAGTAACCAAGGGTAAAGGCATCACTCCGACTTTGCATACTTTTGTATTTTAAGCTAGTTTTGTAAACCAAGGCTTTAATTGCATTTTGAGCAAATTATGGCTCATGTATATTTTTGTATTTTGGGTTTTTTTGAAATATTGTTATATCGTGGCTTGAAATGCTATTAAATCTTTGTAAAACATTTATCTTTCGATAAAAATGATGTATGAATGTGTTTTGCAGATGGTTTCCCAAATGGTTGAGTTTCATTTTGTTTCAATCTTCCATAGGGGTAAAGTTTGTATTATAAATTCGAGGAAGATTCTAGAGTGATATAGGCTGAATTAGAGAAAAGTGTCTTTTAGAACATTGTAGGTCTTTTTTTAATCTTTCCAATGGTATATAAACGGTATATAGCATGAGAATTTTAGACTTTGGTGTCAAAAGTTATGGTCCTTATAAGAGAAGTTGTATTTTCTGCTTTTTTGCTTCTTCTACGTTTTGCTTTTTCTATGATGACGTGTCATCTGTGTTTTGATTCTTCTAAGATGACGTGTCGTCTATGATGACATGACATGTCATCTGAGTTTCGCTTCTTCTATGATGACGTGTCGTCTGTGTTTTGCTTTTTCTGTGATGACGTGTCATCTATGTTTTGCTGCTTCGGTGATGACGTGTTGTCTGCGATAATGTGTCATCTGTGTTTTGCTTCTTCTGTGATGACGTGTCGTCTGTGATGACCTGTCATCTATGTTTTTCTTCTTTTGTGATGACGTGTCATCTGTGATGACGTGTTATCTGTGATGATGTGTCATTTGTGATGACGTGTCATCTGCGTTTTGCTTCTTCTGTGATGACGTGTTGTTTGTGTTTTGTTTCTTCTATGTTTGACCTTCTACTTTTTCATTTGGTTTCGTCTGTACCAATATTTTGCTCCATTTTTGACCCTTGAGTAGATATAATATGTCTTTGAAGTCTTCATGAATGTTGTAGATCTTGAAGTCTTCTTTTGAACCATCTAAAGAACACACAGATCTGATATTTATAGGGAAAGTTATAGCAATTTTCCCGATTTGTCTGCTTTTTCCCATTCGTCCACTTTTTCATTTGGTTTCGTCTATACCTATCTTTCACTCCATTGTTGACCCTTCAGAAATGAAAGTTGTAGATCTTGAAGTCTTCTTTCGAACCATCTAAAGAAAACACAAATCTGATATCTATAGGGAAAGTTAAGGCAATTTTCCTCATTCATCTGCTTTTTTCCATTTGTCTGCTTTTTCATTTGGTTTCATCTGTACCTATCTTCTGGTCCATTTTGACCCTTCAGGTGATAAAATCTGACCTCAAGGTCTTCTTTAAAGTTGTAGATCTCAAAGTCCTCTTTGAAATCGTCCTAAGATGATCTTAACCCGATATCCCTAATGACAGTTATGCAAATTATCCCAAGGCAGGTGCAATATGATTGAGGTCAAAACCCTGTTCAATTCTTTCAACCATAACGTTATTATAGGATCTCCAAATGAGTCAGTTCTTATCTCTAAATAAACTAGAGGCATAGAGCCACAAATGTTCTAAACAAGTCAAATTGAAATTCCCGCTTTAGGTTTCCTAAATATCTGTTCAAAAATAGTAGAAGTAAGCTGTTTTGAAGTTTGTCTTGGTGGGGGCAAGCCATCCTTGTGGGATACGTGTTCAGATGTCACTTAGGACGTCGGAATCGTGACTCACAAGGGCAAGGTGTCCAACACATTTCCCACCCTGAACAGCATTGGTTCTTTTGGTCATAACTCCTTCTCTAGACATCCAAATGACTTGATTCTTGAAAAAACATTGATTGAGTGAAAGTGTGAGAATCTATTGGAATAGAATGAATTGGAATATTTTATTGAACATACTTTGGTATTTTTATTATATCTTGATCTATAGAGTTCCAAATGAGATGATTCTTGATTAGAATAAACTAGAGGCATTCTAGTTTGAAAAATTCCAAAATCTGCTCTGAAATTGAATTATGATTTCTGTTGTAGCTTAAGAATAGACTAACATACTTGGAGTATAACATTCTATCTGTTGAATTAAATTGAATGATCTTAGCATCATTAGAAACCTAAGAGAGGAGCAATTGTTTAGAAGGAAGTGTTATTTAAATCCTTCATTTTCTGGATCTTAATGATCATATACAGTTGATCAGAATGGAACGCTTTCAGAAATAGATGAAATAAAGAATGAGTGATTAAATTTTGGCATAATTGGAGTACAAATGATATGTACATAGAAATATACCCGAGAATTTACTAGAGTGATCGCTTCTAGATATTGTCAGAACGTCAAGGCAACAGGCTTAAGGGAGCAACTGTGAGTATCCTACGATGGTCTCACTTTATTTGTTTTGTATATGACTGAATTGTGTTGTTATTTATTACTGAACTGCATTGACTGATTATGTACTGAATTCTAGAAAATACATGTCCGAGGCATTTAATGCATGTGAATATCATTGGAAGTGTTACTTGTATATGAATGAGACTGTCTAAATGATTCTTTGATTCTTAACTAAAAAGTTGAATTCCATATCTAGTCTGATGACTACTGTTACTCTGATTGTTACTGTGACTATTATACTATCATAATATATGTAAATGAAGTGATTGAATTTTACGACTGAATTGTGGCATGCATATCATTTCAATGCATGTAATATAAAGGTCGTTGTGGCTGATGTTGCTACTGATTGATTGAGACTGTTACTGAAAGAGTTTAAAGCTCTATGGTAGAGCCTATGGTTCCTACTGTATACTAAGTCTGGTGTCTGCAGCGGATACGGGAGACCGAAAAGGCACATAGTCACAACACTGTAAAAACAAATGTGAGTCTCATACGTATAACATTCATATATGATTGGAATTCATTGAATGATTTGCAAAGTTGTAATGAAATGATAAGTTGATATGAATTGTTTGATTGTATAAACTGTGTCATTTTATGGTGATTGTATTTTGTTACATGAGTCAACCATCGAGAATGGTTACTCTACTGAGTTTACAAAATTCATCAAAATTGCACCGTTGACTATTTTAGGTCTGAGAGCGACACGACCTAGCTTCTAAGACTCCACAGAAGCAGATTTTGCACAACTTGATGCTAGAGATGACTCAAAGATTAGTTAGCTAGGATTGAAGACATTGTAGTTGTTATCTTTTGTTATTCCTCATATTTGTAGCATACTGTATAGACTGAGCTGTTTATGCTTATAATATGATGTTAAACTAAATGCTGCAATGTATCTATGGTTTTTTACATAAAAGGAGGAAATTTTGGGTTTTAGCAAATGTGATTTAGGGTTTTAATTACGATGCCATATGATAGAGTGAATGTGAGATAGTTAACATGCTATTTTTGTCGAGCATGTGCACATGTTACCAAACGGGGGTACATGCATGTGTTAGATGGGAGTGGGATGTTACACGTTTCTAGTAAGATGTTGTGTATAACTATATTATTAAGATACACCATCATGACAGAAGATATAATCAATCATATTGTAAGAAGCTACATAAGAAATTATTAAGTTTAGCAATAGTTGTGCTACTATTGTAAGAAGCTACATGAGAAATTATTAAGTTTAGCAATAGTTATGAGTATCACAAATCATCTTTGATTTGTAACTTTATGTTATTCTATTTTTCAATAACTAAACTATATTTTAAATTTAGAGAATGAATGCTTAATTAGTCTATCTATTTATTAACCTAAAAGTAATGGATTATTTATTTTGTGATCACTTTGAAATTACATATGTGATAAAGTATCACTCTTCTTATGGAGCAATACCTTAATAATATTAGTTTTAAGGAGAAAGGTGTGTCTTACTTTAAAAAATTATATCCATTATACTCTGTGTTCTTTAATTTGTAATGCATATATCTAGAAAGTATTAAGGTTAAGAGAATTGGAAATGATTCCATTGACACTTTCTTATTTATGTATCATTAGTAGTATTTTAAGTAATTTAAAGGGTATGGCCTTTAGATTTTTTAAGTCCTTTTTAACAACATATTAGACCTCAACCATTAAGTTGGATTTTCTTTACTTATAGCAATAAGGTAAATACTCTATCCTTACTTAAGACTTTTTTAGTTAACCTTTAATGATATTATAGGAACTATCTTTTCTTGTAAAATCTTTAACAAAATGACTATTCTTTTGCATAATTATTTTGCCATAAAAGTGAGAGATGAATGTCTTTATTTAAATAAAATGACAAAATTAAACATTTCTAAATGAGTCGTCATCAAATTTCAAACTAAGCATTAACAAAATTGATGCACTACAATTTTGTCAATTGAATGTAGGAGTACAATAAGATGGAGAGAAAGTTCTTAAAATAAAAAATTGAAATGTTAAAAATAGGAGATATGGTAGACAACCCCAAGTGCAATGTGCTGTATGGAAACATGTAGAAGGTTTTGAAGTAGTTAATTAAGCAAGTGTAGTTTGCTACATTAATATTGTTAATGTGGTTTGAAAGTGAATAAGATGGTATGTACTTATGTTTCTGGCTTCATATTGAACTGTAGATTTTTTTAAAATAAATATAGATGTGTTATTGACTTTATTAGGATTTGAGTTAGATGTTTATAGTTATATAACACTACCCAAAATAACTAAGCTTAAACTATAGCTAGTGATGAGTCTAGGTTGATCCTATAGAGAGTGCTTGTAAAGCTTTTGCAATGAAAAAAATTAATGTTTAGGTTGAAATAAAAAAATAAAATGAAACTAAACCAACCAAAGTAAATTAAAACAAATAGTTAAAGATGATGAAAGTGATGAATGCATTTAGGATCCATTTATTGGTTCAATCTCAGCCTACACACAATTAAATGTATGTCATTGTCATATTGTTTTCACACCTCTCTTATAATTATTAATCATAAATTAACAACAAGCTCTGTCAATTTCCCTTAAATTATGTTTAATTAAAATAAGCTTTTTAATTGAATCTAATCATCGAACAACCTAGAACAAACTCTCTAGATTTAATTAGATAGCTACATTAAGAGTAAGGAAAATAGATCAATCTAGGCAATAACCACATAAGTTCAAGTTATCTGACCCATGTTACGTTATCTCTAATGATTCAATGTCATTAGTTGGAATAAATGAATCTAAACAAAACAATTACATATTATATTTAAGATTCTAGCAATGAGTTTACATAAAACAATCTAATTGAGTATTCATATCATTCATACACAATACCTAATTCAATAAGCATAATATAATGTAAACAATCCTTAAAGAGGGAAAGAACAATGATACACAAAGATGATATGATTAGAAATGCTCCTTGGTGTCAATTTCCACTCTAAACTAAAATAAAGAAGCCTAGACTAATATAGATCCTAAAAAGGTAGGTTTTCTACCCTTTCCTAATCCTCTAAGATAGTTTTTCCTTCAATAACAGCCAAAAACGTCGATTTATTGTGAAAAATAGGTTTATGAGCATATGAAAATTTAGGTACATGGCCGTGCACTCAAACGTGCAACAAATTAAAATTCACAATTTGTGAATGTGTAGGATTGGATGCATGGATTTGCATTCGACCATACATCTCCTAGGTGTTGCTGAATTGTTGTTCTTCTTGTGATTTGTTGTCCAATCTTCACCCTAATTCATCTCCTTATTTTTCCACAAGTGTAATGTTGGATCGAAAAAGAAAACATGCAAGATTTGGTTAAATGGTAGATTTCAAAACTTTTTTTAGAAATTATAACACAACAGAAGCAAGATAACTAAACCAACATGCATAGTAGTTGTGAAACACCTCTTAAAATCTTGCATGACAAACTTATTGAGCGTGTTCTCAATGTAGGTTAATTGAGACAAGGCTGTCTGTTTATTCTTACGATTCCTTATAAGTTTGATCCCTAGAACATAGTTTGTAACATCCCATCACCGATAGGAAGGGTAGAATAGTAATTTGGAATGGCTGATGAGTGTTTAGAATTGTCTTGATATGTTCATGCATCCACATACCCGTGAATAGTGAATTTTGCACATGAAAATGACTGTACATGCGCTCATGACATTTCCCGGTATATTTGTTAATAAATGTGATTGGTATGAAAAATGTAATTTGTGTGCTTGAAACTTGAGTTAGAGAGAGTCATTGACGTTTGAGAATTTGTAAGGAATTTTATAATTTTTTTTGAAAATTTCGGGGAAATTTCTGGACTAGGAAAAATGCCAAGTGGCAGACTGATTATTTACCGGTAGTGAAAATGACTATCCAATGGCACTGGAAATTTAGATACCTGATGTTAGGATTTATTAATTGAGCCATTGAAATATTGGTGAAAAATTGGAGTAGAAATTGAAATTTAATTGGAAAGAAACCAAGTGAGGGCTTTAAAATAAGACATGTGGC
>JAOSBK010000205.1:31389615-31401453 GCA_027568895.1 Erythroxylum shatona | reverse complement strand
TTCGGATGTCGGATCCGCTTTGATTTGTTTCCGCTTATGATTTGTTTGAACCGTTTCGTTCGATTCCGATGCCATTCGTTTTCGTTTCGATTTATGATCCACCTTTCGTTTCGCTTTGTTATCCGATTTTCTTTCGCTTTTCGTTATGAGGTCTGTTTGTTTCCCTTTGTGATTCGTTCCGCTACTTTGTGTTTTCGTCTTCGCTTCGGTTTGTGTTTCGATTTCCGTTTTCGTTTTTCCATTTTTCCGGTTGGGGTCCGGCTTCGAAATCGGGTCCCAACATAAAGCTTAAAACTCAACTTACTTGAGTTAGCTAAATTCCCAGTAGTGAGAGTGGTTTCGGTGGATGAAGAAATTCCAGAATAAACAGAAAGAAACACTCTCTATATGGACTAAAATTCTTACTTTGATGTAAGAATCAATAACCAAGTTCTCAAACATAAATCACAAGTTGTTCGGTGTGTATGACAAAGGAAGAAAATTTCAGTGTTTTCGGTGATTAACAAAACCAAATGAAGAGTAAACTCCAACTGCAAACTTTTCCTACCTAAGCACATAACTACGTGTGTTGTTATTTCACTGCCACATGTCACCAATGCATGTAGACCATTTGTCACTAAATCATTAGTCCACGTGTCACACTATCATTGGTCCGTATTTCAATATTTTCTTAGTCTAAAAATACTTCAGATTTCCAAAATACCCGAAATATTACCAAAATTGCCAAATCACATTTAATACACTCCAATTTAATTTTTAAGAAAATAAAATCCACAATTCCCATTAAAAATCAATTTTACTCGAAAATGTCAATGAATGCATGTACAATTATATTAATATGCAAAAATCAATATTCTCGTGTATGCGTATGCCATATTATGCATAACCATAAATTATGCTTCATAATTTCTCATTAACCACTTATAAACACTATTCTAACCTTATCATAAATAACAGGATGTTACACCTGCAATAAGGTAAATTTAAGATAGAGCAAGCAAGCAAGAGGAATGACGGAGCTACCTAAAAAACCAAGGGGAAAATTAAAAACACAAAACCAATAAAGAGGAGAAAGAGAATAGATGGATGAAGAATCTTTAGGTTTTTCTTTGTCCAAATTTATTAAATTTATAAAATAATTAACTAGAAAATAATTGAACACGTGACAAAACTTTTAATATGATGTGGTGTGTCATGTCAGCAATATTAACAGAGAACTTAACTTCGGGCTATATTCACAACAAATTGAAAGTTTAAGGATTTTAACGCCGCTTTTTAAAGTTTGTACTAATATTGCAAAATTGAATAAAGTTTAGGATTTTTTTAGTAATTAACCTAACTTCAATAAAAATGTTAGAATAACCAAGTAAATATAAACACCTCTTATTGGTGTGATGTAGTGAATTGAAATTCATACTCAACAGATTAGTGTACTATTATTCTTTTTAGTAATTCCTTATTAAATAAACTAATTAAGTAATTATTCACATCAATTTTATAAATCAATTTTTTTAGGGAAATGATAGGGAAGTGCAACAATGACAGCTTACTGCTGCCTTTCTTTAGCTTTTTCTTTTGCGATGACCCATATTTCAAAAAATGAATAATAAAAGAAAAAATCTCCTCAAATTAATATTTCGTATCCTACAAGCTTCAGTAGCCCGGTTTCCCACTCAACTTATAAAGTACATGAATTGGTGTCACACAATATTCCCTATAGTTTATTTACTTAGATATACTCCAACGTTAATCACGAGTCCCGTTGATTTGATTCTTCTCAATTGTTAGAAGTTAAATCAAATTATATATTTCTTTTTCTTCTAATTTAGATTGTGGAATCAGTTGGCTTTGTTTAATTATACTATTTTTTAATGTTAACATGATGTACACAAGCTTTGCAGTTTATATATCTCCAATATAAACTAAGAATACCAAATTAGTATTGAATCTAAAAGCAGGCAAGCCTTTGAGCATATTTTTGTAAGCAGTCCATAGCCACATTAACTAGCTAATGTCTGCTACTAGAATTTAGCATTAAACAAACCTGCATGTTTTCCATAAAATTAAGACTTAACTTCAATTGTAAGAAATGAAGAAATTGTATTTTCTAATGAGTGACGGTCTAATACTGGTTGAACCTTTTAGACCTTAAATTTCTTATTTTACTAGTTTAACTTTGATTTGGTTTTTAAAACATTTGCAAGATCTATTACAAGTGCCTCAAATTAATCATAACCTGTTATCTATTTCACCTTTCACTCATTACAATAACATTTCTGTTGAATTTTTTTCCTACTTATTTTGAAATCAAGGATAATCGCACGAAAGATTTGCTACTTACAGGACCAAATGACAATAGCCTTTATTCAATTCTTCTTTGAAAAATCTATGATCGATAACCACCTGCATTTGCCTTAAATTCTTCTCTTTCTACTTGGTATAAAAGAATAGGACATGCTTCCTTTCGTACTGTTTGTCAAGCATTTAAAAAATAAATAATTATGTTTCTTTTAATAAACATTTGGGATTATGTCATACTTTTAGTATTAGCAAGTCTCATAAATTTCCATTCACTAGTTCAACCTTTTTTTCTTAGGCACCTTTAGATTTAATTTATTTAGATGTATAAAGACCGTCACCAATTACTTCTATTAATGTTCTTAAATACTATGTCATTTTTATTGATAAACTTAGTTATTATTGATGGATATATTTTTCTTAAATAAAATTCTGATATGCTAAATACATTTATTAATTTCGTCATGTTGTTGAGGAATTTTTTGATCAACCTATTAAGGTTTTTAAATCTAAATGGGGTGGTGAGTATCAAATATTATCCAATTTTCTCTCGGAAAATGAAATAACCCAACAATATGCTTGTCTATATATACCTGAACAAAATGTCATAACATAAAAAAAATTTAGACATACTGTTGAAATTGTCTTATCATTTTTACAACATTCATATGTCCCAAATTTTTATTGGAATTATATCTTTGACACTACCACCTACATTATCTCCCTACTTTTGTTCTCTATGATGTTTCTCCCTTGAAAAATTATTAAATAAATTGCTTGATTACAGTGAATTCAAGGTTTCTAGTTGCTTTTGTTGTCATTGGTTTCGTCTTATGGTCCTAACAAACTTGCTCCACAATCTGGTACCTATTTTTTAAAAGAAACTTCATAAAGTCTACTTTTGTCTTATCTTGTTAGTTCAAAAATTCTTTTCTCACGTCATGTTTCCTTTGATGAGCATGAATTTCCTTATTCAAAACTTCAAGTTGCTTTTGACAGTTCAAAGTCCACGTCTCCAACAATAATTCCCTAATCATATATGCAATTCGCCTCCTTCTCTTCCAATTAATATGCCACCCTCACATACTCCCACTATACATACAACTCCTCTAAGCTCACTCTTATTTCCTACCAGTCCACCTACCGCACAAACACAAGTCCATCCAAACTCTAAGTCATCTCCTTCTCCAAACTCGCAATCAACAAACTCTCTTAGATTATCTCTACTTGTTAACTCATATAAATACAATGTAAGTCCCTATTCATTATCACCCAATCAATCATCACCCATTCTTCACAAAATGCATCATATAGTTACAAATTCCCAAACCACCTCCTCTAATCCACGTGTCTTTTCTGCACATCTTGAAGAGACTGAACCTACTAGTTGCATTGAATCTGCAAAATCACAAAAGTGCCAATAAGTCATGGCTACTAAGATATGTTGTTTGTTGTTGACTTTGATGGCCCAATTTCTATCCCATATTGGGAAGAGATGAGGATGGGAGGAGTTTTTCAAGTTATAAAATAACTCCTCCCACTCCTAATCTAAACCATCCCAAAAATTTGATATATACTCAAAATTCGTACACATATCAAATTTAATATTCTCTTCTTAATAAGAGCAGGCTGCCTTAAGTGGTGCTTGGAGAGTAGGCAAAATTGGCCAAACTCCATTATCAATTTTCGGGTGTGTTCTTTCCTTATCTCTTTTATTTATTTCGCATTTATAGTATTCAATATTATTTGTCAGGTATATTTGTAGTGCTATGTTTAATTTATTTGGGTGTATTTATTGTTCGTGAATGTACACAGGTTAGGTTGTGATAAATACACCGTGCACGTAATTTCTGTCTAGGAGGTCGGATTTTAAGTGGGACCGTTTGTGACCCCTCCGTTCTTTCCTGGGATTTTACGTGGAATGGTAATACTGTCTTAGGAATCCGTTTGGCGGTCTTTCCTGGGTATTACCGAATCAGTTCACTTCACTAGTTGTTCACCTTAGAGGAAAAATTACCCAATTTTTCCAACGCTGAATTCACACTTGGAAATTACTACGCCTGCTAAAAATAGAAGAAAGACAGTTAGGTGATTGCCTAGAAAATCCTCAGACGAAGGAAGGAGAACAAGTCCACATGATCAGAGGCTTTAGGTGAGCCAAAACAATGGAGATCGAGAGCCAAGAGTGTGATGGTGACTTACTGGCGAAGGGATTTTCCATACTTATAGAAGCGCGAATATGACGAATACCGGGTATACCCCTGTACACATATCTTATTTACAAATTTGCGGCGAAAGCTTAGTTTATTTTATTTGAATGTAACCTTTCCTTCCGATGCCGTACTAAGAACATGTGGACCTATCAGCTTCAACTATTATGTTCCAATTTGTTGGGATCATTATAGCCAATATTTATTTAGATTGACTATAACACAAATAGAGTTATATCAATACGGGAAAATCGGACAAGAAACTCAAGTATTGTTGGACGTCAACAACAATACTTGAGTTTGGAGTGTTCAAATTTGTATTGGCATAAAAGAAAATAAGATCTTTCATTTAAAAGAAGATAAGATATTTTATTTAAAAAAATTTCCTTTAATCTATCTGATTAGATTAGATCAAATCAAATACCACTGGTAATTATCAGATTATAGATGTATTATCAAAAATGGATGGTGTACACGCATCATTAAACAACAATATCATTAGCATAAAATGCAATGAGCATGTCAGGGGTTGAAATCACTGATTTAGTATGATTATAATCTCTCTTGATTAAAAATGCAATGCAATGGTCATTTCCACGGTAAAGTTAATTTGCATGAAAGAGAAATCTTAAGGAGTTGGTCAATTATCCCACACACATATGGTGACTTGATTAGACGTTATATTGTACGTCATTTGCCCATTCTTTATTAAAAACCTAAGGAAAAATGAAGTAAGGAGTCAAATTATATGATAAAATAGTAAATCATAAGAGTACGTAATAATTTTTAAAATTTAGAGACTGGATAAAATGCAATAAACAAATTAAAACAAACTGAATTAAAATACAATAAACAAATTAAAACAGACTGAATTAATAATTATTATATATATAATTTGTTATTGCATGCTAACAAATTACTTTGCTACTTAAATAATGTAAATCTCAATTAATCACTATATATATATTTCAGCAATTCATGATTGAAAAGTAATTATCCCTGCTTTTATTAAACAAAAATATTTTGTAAAAAGATTAATAAATTGTTAATTAAAATTTAAAATTATAATCAAAAGTTCTTATTTATTGGTATATTGTTGAAGGATGAACTAAATCGGGGGTAAACAAACATCACAAATTTTGTTTGGAGATTCCGACTGTGAATAATATATCAAACTTTTTTTGTAGAAATAAGAAAATATCAAACTTACTAAAAAAATAATAAATAATAAATTTTTAGTTTTTAAAATATTTTATTTTATATTGGGTCTTTTGAAACATTAAATTAAGTGTCTAAAATTGTTAAAATTAAATAATTTTGTTTTAAAAATTATGCTAATATTTTACTGAGATGACCAATAAAAGAATTCAAGGATTGAAATATAATTTTTTATTTCGTAATTTTTAAGTATAAAAAAAATTATATTTTAAATTTATAATCATCAATAAGTTTATCAAATATGGTTACAATATTAATTTTTACGTTATTTTATTAGTAAAATATTAAAATAAATAATTTTTGAATTGAGTTATTTGATTTTTAAATTTTAGAAATTTAAATACAAATTTAAAACAAAAATAAAATTGTATTTAATTTATGTGATGTGACTAATTTAGATTAGCTATCATATGAAGTTTTACTACCGAGGACATCCTAACATTGTTGGGTGTCATTAATCATACAAGTTGCCATATAATATTGTGTTTGATCATCAGTTAAATTTTTATTAATCATATAAGTTGCTGCATAATATTGTATTCTATCATCAGTTAAAATTTTATTAAAATCATGTCAAATTGGCCGTATGTAGTGTTTATGAAAACCTTAGACATTTGTCGAATTGATAGCATCCAGTTAAGCTATAACTGAATTTTGAATAATCAATTCTCGCTATGCCTTTCAAAAAGAAAAGCTAAAAACAAACTCGGGGCTGTTGGCATGTAAATTGTTTTCCAAATCTGGGACAGGCCGGGACGTTGTAACATTTTTGTCGTTTATAATTTCACATGTCCTCTGTTGCAATCTAGTAAAAATAACATAACAACTTTTTAAAATATTCAAGATATTGTTCGTTAAAATAAAATATTCAAGATATTGTTGGTTAAAACCACCCCTCTTTATTGTAGACAATCCAATAAAAAAATAAGGATTAAATTCATTTAATTAAGCTGTAGTTTCATCAGCACCAAACTTTCGTTATTGTTGGTACTTGAAATCTAACAGTCAAAATGTTAAAAATAAATACATAATAATGAATAATTTAATATAAATATTTGAAAAAATTGCAAATATCAAGTGAAGAAGCATACCCAACTTTAATCCAAAATGGAATTTCGATAATCCACTACATTTTCTACGTCTTCCAATTGAGACAAGACTGCAACTCCTCCTCTTTGTTTTAAAAATTATCTCAAAGATATTTGCTACAAGATTTTAAAAGAAAAATGTAGTAGGAAACCTTCACAACATTATAGAATGTTTAAAACCAAGTAAACCATTATTGAATACGAAAACTATTTCAGGAAGAGGCTCATTACCATGTTTTAAAATTTTGAAATATATTTTCCAATCATTTCCTATCTTTCCATTATATTTCATGTAAAGAAAAAGGGCGTTTTAGAACTTTTCTAATTCAATATAAAAATTTTAAAATTTAATTTAATAACTATTTTTAAAATTTTATATAATGTAAAAGAATAATTATTTTCTAACTTATTTTTTGATGTGAAAAATTTACTATTCAGTGGCAACCACGTAACATAATGTGTTTCATGTGAGTATGCTTAGGAGATATCGTTTGGTTTCAACACATGTGATATTGACTCAGGAGATTGAAGTTTCTAGTAAGCTAAGCTATGTTGAAGAACCTGTTAAGATAATTGGCTATCAGAATAAACAATTGAGAAGTCAAGTGATCCCAACGGTGAAAGTGCTTTGGAGGAACCATTCAAGTGAAGAAGCAACTTGGGAAATAGAAAGACATATGAGAAAGCTATACCCCCAACAGTTTCTCAACTCAGGTAAGAATTTCGAGCATGAAATTTTTTTAAGAGAGGAGGATTGTAACATCCCATTATCCTATGATTAGGGTTAGAACCTTAAGATGCTATATAAGAATTTATTGAGAATTTAGAAATGCATTTCATGCGTTATGTGGCATACACATGAACGTGAATAATGTTGTCATTCATGAAACAATTGAACATACATTCACTAACATTTTTTTGGGTATAAGTGATTTTTAATGTGATTAAAGTGTGAATTTTGGATTAATTATGTTACAAAATTTATTTAGTGATAATAGTTGTTATTTCAGAATTTTGGTGAATTTTAGGAAAGTTATTGAAAATTTAAGGTATTTAAGAATAGAAAAATATTGAAATAAGAGACAAATTATGTAGTGAAAAATGGATCTAACAATGTGTGATATGTGGACCAAGAGTTAAGTGACGGTTGCCTTACTTGGAAGACACATGTAACTTATGTATTGGAGACATGTGTCAAGCCTTAAACAGGGACACCTAGGCATTAGAAAACACGTTTCTATAGCTTCTTTCTTTGATTTCACCGAAACCGTCTACACTTACCTTCTTGCTTTACCATCATCGAAAACACCATTTTCCTTCTTGCTTTGCCATCACTGAAACTCATTATTTGCTCTTCCCATTTCTGGAATTTCTTCTTATAGAATTGAAGTGATCAAGTAAGTAATGCTTTAAGTTTTATAATAGTGTAAATGATTTCTGTTAAGGTTTTAATGTTTGTAACTGAATTCATACGTAAAAGGTGTACATTTTCATGCTTGTGGATTGCTGCATACATAAATGGTGTTGATGCATGTGTGGGTGGTGAAAGAAGAAGAAAATTCGGTGATATGATTAATAAGATGAAGGATTATAGCCATTGGAATATGATATATGCAATATTTTACTAAACATACATCTGTATTTAGGGCATAACTTGATCTGTGAATATCTAAATTGGACGTAGTTTAATTTATAGTAAACTAGAGACATGAAAATACATTTTTTATGAAATAATCGAATCCTAAATATGTGCTTAAGAGTCTGGAAATTTGGCTTGAAGTTGAAATTGGTGTTATGTCGAGGTATGAAAATAGTCTGTGAATTTTTTATTATAACTTACAGGATACTGAACTAAAATGTATGATATTGGCATCATTACACTTTCAAAACATTGATTAACATTTGATTAGTTGAACATGTTGCCTAATACCCCATTGTCAAGGTCAAAATGGTCATGCAAATGAGACTCGAAATCTACTTAATAAAAATTTGAAAAAATGATAGGTTTATGATTGATTTTATGAAGATGAAGAGGTTTAAGAAAATTCATTAGAGTTTGATGATTTTATGAAAAACAAATTATTTTGTGAATGAGTATAGAACGGTGATGTATTGGCTCTAAAGTGATCTAGAAAAATTGAAATAATTTGGAGTAAAAATGGAAGTGAGTTTCGGATGAAAGAAGAAAGTCGCGATTACGACGACGCGTGATTGCAACCCTTGAGGCTATTAAAAGGTGATTGTTTTTATTAACATTCTTTGATATTTTGATGATATCTTGATCTGTAGAAGTCCAAATGAGGTGATTCATAGTTCAAATTAAAGTAGAGACATATGTCTACAAGTTTCTTGAAGAAGTCGAATTTTAATTTTGTCTATAAAACTTTCAAAATTTGGTTTGAAATTGAGTCTTGATTGAGGCTGTAGTACTGACTGAGACATAAATTATATCCTAAGGTTATCAAAGAAACTTAATTGATGTAGGTTGAGTCAGAATTCTCTTAGCTTTCAATTGGTATTAAGTTTGTAATTTTTGGATATCAGAGTTGAAAGATATGAGTTGTACAATTGGAGGGTAAGATTATGTACTAGCCAAAAACTTAAATATACATAGTCTGTGGTATTGTGAGCATAACTCATAGAATATTGAATCAAATTAGATGATCTTAGAGTCATTAGAAACCTAAGACATGGGTGAACAATTTTCCATAAGCAAGTGTTGCCACATTATTTTATTTTCCTGATGTCATGATCATACAAAGTTGACCCGAAAGTATATTGATAGAAAAATATGAATTGATCAATTGGGTTATGAAGTTAGTTTCACATTGTTTTATTATGGTCCAAACCCTAAGTATAAATTATTAATAAGGGTTTTGATATATGAATGATATGGTGATAAGAATTCGATAAGATACCCAGGATTGTCATTAAACATTCATGGTGCATTTTTCATATACATAGATGTGCGTAAAGGCATGCTTATACATTTATACAAAAGTGTGATATATGTAAATGTGATTTGTATGATATAGAATAGCACATTGGATGTCAGTCAGACATTGCCAAACTATCCAAGCAATAGCATATTGGAGCGTACAGTGAGTCAACCTAGATGATTTTTTCTAGGATTGATTGAATTTGTTTGACTTCCAATTATTAACTGTTTGCAATTTGTTTATGAATTCTAGACTTAAAGTCTAAGGAGTAAATATTTGAGAATGTATTGGAAGTGTTCTGATTGCTATGACATTCTGAATGATATTTGTATTCTCAATAAAAGTTGATTGCTAGACTTATGTCCGATGACTATGAGATTCTGACTATGCATTAGATGTGACTATTGTACATGGCATATTCTATATTTGATGCATTTCATAAAATGCATGCTTAGATAAAGGCGTTGTGACCGGAGTAGCCAGTATGAAAACACTTGCACGTAGAACTTTGCTCCGTGATTTCTAATTATGCACGTAGAGTTATGCTCCATGATTCTATTCTGACTGAGCCCAATGGACCAATATATGTATACGTATGTGATAGGCACTTGGTCACAACATTAATAACGAATCTGGAGTCTCATATGCATTTGTATTTGTAAATATCTATTCTTATTCGCAATGATTACATGATATGTCATGTTAATGTGAGTATTTGGAATATACATGTTCTAAATGAATATTTGTGAAATATGTGATTTTTGTATATGATCTGGGTGAAATCATCAATGATGGTTCACTCATTGAGCTCCCAAAACTCATAAAAATAATTGCAACGTGGCTTTTCAGGTATGAGACACGAGACCTAGTTTCTTAACCTAGATTAGAGGAACATTTTCGACTAGTTATAGCTCAGAGGTCTGTTAACTGACATCAGAACAGTTGTAATTTGTATTTTGTAGTTTGTAGTTTTTGTCTAGAACTTGTATAAAGTTTGTAAAATATAGTGTAAGCTTTGGTAAATGAATGCAATGAAAGGTCTTAAAATTTCATAACTTTTTATTAAGTTAGTTGATGCCATGTGTAAGTTGGATTTATTTTTGCTCTAACATACCATTATCATAGGATATGTACTTAAATGTCTTTGGATGTTCGGGTATATATTTTATGGTAATGGGATGTTGCAATATAGGAATCTATTGCCTTCATGTAACTGAACATGGATCTTTGTAAGGGTCATATTCTAGGTTCTTCCTCTAAAATCATGCTAAAATCACTACAACTCAACTTGAACTTGTTTGAATTTATTCATTTTTCATAGAACAAAGTACGTCAAAATACAAAGCAAACTAAGTACCAAATCTCATGGAATTAAAACACAAGTTAATAGAGTAATGAACACTTATTATTCACCATCTCTTTCCTTTTCTGGTTATCAACACTTTATTAATAATTTTAATCATTGTACATAGATATTTCTCTTAACTCAAAAATCTTCTCTTAACTTAAAAATCTCATAGTTTCTTATTTTCAATTTTTTAAAATTATAACTAAAATTTTTTTCTTTATTATTATTAAATCCATGGCATGATGCCTGCACTAGCTTTACCTTAAGTTAGTAACATAAGAAGAAGTTTTTGAACCAAAGCTTTTAAGTTATAATAAATTCACGTACTACATTATATATTTAAATCATCACTGCATTGTGATGGACATGCAGTTGAGAATGATTGATACAATACTTATCAGCTTAACTCGTAATCATCCCAAATATTAATTGAAATTCTGTAACTTTAACTTCAGTGAAATTGGTATTTTAAGTTCTCAGATCGGTGAGACTCAGCATAACCCGTAGATTTAAGTCTTCTACTCCACCCACTTTTCCTTATTAAGTATATATACTAAGAGTGAACGGGATGGACGACCACGGAATAGATCCCTATCGTCCATTTAATCCAACGGCTTATATTATTCTTTCCTTCTTTTCTTCTTTCTGTTTATTGAACATGCAATCTTCTGACCCAATCTTATTCTTTCTGTTTATTGAATGTTGTGTCTTCCCGCGATATACACGCAATCTTCTGA
>JAOSBK010000205.1:31360579-31372200 GCA_027568895.1 Erythroxylum shatona | reverse complement strand
TCACCCTTCCTCTTCATCCTTTGTATGGAGGTGTTCTCTAGGAATTTGAGAGTTACTACAAACAACA
Organism: Erythroxylum shatona; assembly: GCA_027568895.1. Classification (NCBI taxonomy): domain Eukaryota; kingdom Viridiplantae; phylum Streptophyta; class Magnoliopsida; order Malpighiales; family Erythroxylaceae; genus Erythroxylum; species Erythroxylum shatona. Next base: position 31,372,133 of record JAOSBK010000205.1, on the reverse strand, counting down.
ATCCTCAGTTTAAATATCATTGGAGATGTCAAGGTCTTAAGATTAATCACCTTCTTTTTGCGGATGACCTATTAATGTTCTGTCATGGGGATTTGCTCTCAGCCCAGCTTTTGCTTGATTCCTTCTGTACCTTCTCTCTATTTTCTGGCCTGGAAATGAAAACCTCCAAAAGCTACTTTTACTTATCCTCGGATGTTCATAATCTGAGTCGTAGGATGCAACTTGTTTCGAGCCTTCACTAAGGTTCCCTCCCTTTTAGGTACCTCAGTGTTCCCCTCATTACTGGTCGGCTTTCCAGAAGGGATTGTGCTGTTCTTATTGATAGGATTGACAATAGGATCAATCGTTGGACCCATAAATACCTTTCATATGCGGGTAGACTCCAATTGGTCATCTCCGTTCTCTCTTCCTTCCATGTCTACTGGTTCTCCCATTTTATCTTCCCCTCTTCCATCTTTAAGGAAACAGAGGCTAAACTTAGGAACTTTCTATGGGCAGGTAGGGCAGTTACCAATACTCAGGCTAAGGTGAAATGGAGTGACATTTGTCGTCCTAAGAAGGAAGGGGGTTTAGTTGTCAAACATTTGACTACTTGGAACCAAGTTCTGTTAGGGAAATGGATTTGGATTTGTTTGAAGATAGGGAGGCCCTTTGGGTTAAATGGGTTCATACAATTATCTTGCGTAGGACTAATTTTTGGAGTGCTCAACTTTCCTATAATTGTTCGTGGAGTTGGAGAAAGATATTATTAGTGAGGGACCAGTTGTGTCATCAATTCAGATTTAGGATTGGAAACGGTATCTTTACTCTTTTCTAGCAGGATCCATGGCACCCACGAGGTATTCTGAGGACCTTGACCACTTCGAGAGAGATCAATGGGTTGGAGCTGCCACTCACAACACGTGTCTCTGAAGTTATTCTAAATGATGCTTGGAATTAGAGGGAGATTTCCATGGACCTCCTTAGACACCTAGAGCCACCAGTGTACTTACCCAATAGCACCTTACCAGACAACCTGGAATGGTTAGCAAGCCCCACCAAGCGATATACCAATACGTCAACCTATCTTATCTTGCGACCTCCGTTACCGGTAGTACCTTGGTACAACCTGATATGGTCCAAATATAATACCCCTCGTTGCTCCTTTATTTTATGGCTTGCTTACCTGCAAAAGCTTCAAACCAGGGATAAATTGTCGTACTTCTATACACCTAACCATTGCTCCCTGTGCCTCTCAGCCAATGAATCAATTGACCACTTATTCTTCGAATGTCCCTTCTCTCACTCAATTTGAGTCCAATGCCTCACCCGATTCAACTTACCCACCTTCACCCACTCTACCCTTGCAACTCTCCTCTATTGGTATAGAACTGTTTCCTGTACCAGAGTGCAAGCCATCATTCACTTCCCCCTTCTTCTCTCCACTACAGTTTACCATATCTAGACCGAGCGCAATGCCCGCACCTTCATGAATGAAGCTATGGAGGAGGAGCGAGTGTATCTCGGAGTAATCTCCCACGTTAGGGAACTTCTTAACCTACACACCGAGAGGAAGTAATATTTTAAAGTTCGTTTCTTCTTTCTTTTGCAAGTTATTACTCAGTCATCTTGTAGGTTACAGCATGCGAAGCCCTCTTTGGCAAGGCCATGTCTCGTCTTGCCACCCTTGGTGGTTCAACACCTTCACATTTGGGCAGCAACTTTCCTTGGCCTTTCACATGCTATGGGTCTTCTTGTTGGGTTCCTTTTAAACCTCTTTTGGCTGGTTTCTTTTGGATTGTAATACTTTCTTATGCTTTACAGCTTGCTTTGGACTTGGTTTTGTGTCCAGGTGTTTCCGCTTGATTGCCTATGCTTTGGTCCTCTTTTAGCTTATGTCTACCTTTTGTTTTTCTTTGATTGCCCTGCGGCTTTTGCTTAGTTTAGCAAGTTGTGTCTATAGTGACACTTGTAAATGAACGCTATGTACATATTCTGGTTCATTAATTTATTCTTTTGATTTACCAAAAAAAAGAAGAAAGTCGAATAGTGGTTAACCACACTATCTGACTATTATACTAGTCGATCGATCTATCCAAAGCCTTAACATTGGTCACTTAAGTTACCATATTAATCGATTAAATGTCCTAACACAAGAGGCTGTTTGATTCTACTTCTTTTTTCTGTTGTAATTTTTGATTTTAACTTTTTGTTTTTAGTTATTAGTTACCTGTTTGATTATTAATGTCCATGTAGTTATATTTCTATTACCGATGATAATTATATATTATATAAAACTTAAAGATAAATTATTTTTAATTAATTAATTAATATCTTATATAATATTTTATTAATGAACTATCAATAATAGTCTTTATTAAAATAAATAATTTAAAAATTAGTATTTATTTTTAAAATATTTAATTATTAAAATTTAAATTTATATATTTTGCAAATATTTTAGATTTAGTTATATTTGCTATTAATTATTAAATTAATTATATTTAATTTAATTATAAATTTTAAATATATTATCAAATATAATTATATTATTTATAAAATTAATTAAATAAATATTAAATCAAATTATTCAATATTTTATTAATAATTAATATATTAAATAATTAAATAATATATATTTAGTTGATAGTAAATCAGATTATGAAAAAACTAAAATAGAAAACAAAAATTATTTTTTATGGTTTTTATAAAATTTGAAAATCGGAAGAAACTAAAACCAAAAGCAAAATAAAAAATTCAAACAAACATTTTTTTCTAAATTTGAAATAAAATAGAAAATATAAATATAAATGGAAACAAATAGGCCCTAAGTTTGTAGAACTTTTTAAGTTTTTCAAAGATCAAAATGCATTACTTTGATAAAAAACTTGATTTAAAACTATTTCAAAAGTTCTTTAAATGTATTTTATACATTAAGAGAGTTTTCTTTAAAACCTTCCCAAATTTTCTCTTGAAAGTATGTTGAATATTCTTTAAATTTAAATAATCATATAATGATTTGAGTAATTAATTAAAATGATCAAAATAATGATGTAAGAAGAATTACAATGATTTACTTAAATCTTAATGTGCTTGAATCCTTCTTGTTCTTGATTCTTTACTTGAATTACATGTGTACTTCACTTTGCTCATTTTCTCCATCATTTGATTGTTTAATTGGTTCAATTGGCTCATTTGCTCATTTTACCATTCTATTGAACTTATCTTTCACATATTAACTTACTAATATCAATAAATCTAGAATATATATACTAATATATCTTGTTATCATCAAAATGGTAGGTTAGAACTTCACTTAGTCTTATAATATCTCTTTTTTTAAAACAATAAAATATATGAATATATTAGAGAAAACAAATGACATTGAGTAAGCTCTCATATGTTATAGAAATATATATTGCATGTTTCCCTTTAATTCATGTATCATGAATGGTTAAGTTTTAATATCAAAATTCTCTCCCAGTTTTTATCAACATTAAAAGGGTGTATGATATGTCGTTAAGCATTAAAAGATAAAAACAAATAGCTTTTCTCTCTCCCATTTCAAAAACTCTAGCACGTTGACAAAGAGTACATATAAAGTTCCCTTTTTTACTAAAGATTATTACCAATTTAAAGATCAATATACATATCTTCCACTCAGTGCATGCAACAACACTTACTCTCCCTAAATTTATATGCCAAGTCAAAATGTTTAAATGTAAGTGGTTACCTTCTTTTATGTACCACCAATTGTTATCTTCTTTTCTTCTTAGTTTAGTAGTTAGTCTTTTGGTACTAATTTCCTTATTTGGATTATGTAAGGGCACTTGGTGGTTTTTTTTAATAAACTATTAGAAATCCCATTAATGTTACTCATTTGATATCTATAGAGGTAATACTAATTGGTGGTATTCATTTGGCATCACTTCATATTGACCTACAATATTTTAAAAAATCAATTCTAGTTACCCATATAAACTTAGTCCTTAGAGATTAGTTCTTAATTTTTTTTGCAACCCATATCTTTTTTGGTTTACTTAATAAGCATTATTTTAAAGAGAAAATTTATATAGATATGTCTATAATCACCACAAAATAGCATCTCACATAATGAGGATTGAAAGTGCTATTAGCCTATGAGCAATGCCTTTAAGAGTATAACTTATATGCATTTTTAGGTTTTGTTATTGTGTGATAGTATAGCCTAATAAGTGATTAGCATATGATATACTCTTTTAGTGAAAATATGACCTATGGTAATTTAGAGAAAATGAAATGTTTCTTTGTTTCTTATAAGGATTAATATTAAATGGTAGCAAGTACCATGCCCTTATGGTTATAAAGAGACCTATAATGATTGTGAGCTTGTTTTATGCCATTTTAATGATAAAGAGGCCTCTATGAATGAGAACGAGGTTATAAGTTCTTTTGAGATGACCTTGCATAAAAATTGCACCTATTTTTGCCTTGAATAGTATACCCTCTAGGTTTAGAATGTGATCCATATATGAATTTCCTTTTTCTTGGGACTTAGAGGATGGTAGATGAGCACATATTTTCTGTAACCATTTAAAAGAAGCAATATCATCATGTGAAGATTTAGACATAGTCTCATTATATGATTGCTCGGCCCTTTTAAAAATAGTCTAGGCATTCTTTAATGCAATTCCTTAAGTGAAACTAATTCCTTAACTATCATTAAAGTTGTTTTGGGCCCAAAAATAAACACTTGATATACATGAAACAGTTTCCATATCTCATGGGAGGTCTAGAAAATAAACAATTAATGTATATGAAAAATGCACATTGTTTTTCTTGATTTTCAGGTCAAATTGTCATATCTTAGTTTATTTATTATTTTAAGGTATTTGATATAAATTTTGAGCTTAGGAAAAAATTGTTAAAAAATTGGAGATCATTTCAAGTGAAAACCATAAAAAATCATACTTCTTAGAGGAATGTATTATAGCCCATGCTTGTGTTCCAGTTCATATCCTATAGGGATCAAATGTAGTAAGAGACAAACTAAAACATAGCCTAAAAAGAGACCATGTGGCATAAAAGAAGATATATAGAGAAACATGGCCTTAGTTATAACTGTGCCAGAGACCATTTGCTAATCATAAAGGAGACAATAAGATTTATGGTCTTGGAGCACAACTATACTTTAGACTGCGTATTAATTTAAAGAGAAATACTGACATCTACAGTTTGAGGACATAATCATGCTAGAAAACATGTCTCGCACTTAGCTTGTTCCTCAAATCGTGTTCAAAGGCAGGAAAATATATATAAAGTTTTTAAGAAGTTTGGAGACTTTACACTTTAAACACTTCTTTTACTCTCTAAATGTTAGGGTTAGCCACGGGATGTCCAAAAATCCTTGGGAAGCCAATTTCAACTTTTTTCATAAAAAATTAAAATCCATACATCATCTCAGTAGATGACGTTGTTGGTGAAATCATGATGTACACATATATTTTATTATATCATATTTTCTTATTTTTGTTTATGGATTTTGTTGTTTTAACTATGATTAATAGCTAAACAACTTTTTTTTGGATTTAGATAGGGAATGGGTGAATGCTATGCATATATGTGTCAATGTTAATAAACTTGTCCCTATTCTAAATCTATCACTCACTAACTAGGCAAGTACATCTATCATTAGAAAGTGATATGATAAGATCCCTGCTGTATAGATCTTAAAGGCAAGTGCACCTATCAAAATATAGTATAGCGACAGTGAATATTGAGTGTCAACCTCACAAGGACTACAAATAGTAGTAATTACCTCTTTTCTGTTATATAACTTAAAATTTTAAGTGAATATTTAATTTAAATAATAAAATTAAACTAAAATTTAACACAATATTAATGGCTAAGAATGCAAATTACTTAAAGATTAACCAAATCAAATAGCATCACCTAGGCAATGGATCCTTTTAAGACCTTTTAAGTTATTAACCCCCTATCATGCAATTTAATTAATGATCAATGGACTATGAAAATTTATATTTTATGTTAATATCTTTTTCAAGACTATTAACACCTACACCCATGTTGATTAATTGAAATCTTTTTCTAATTAAAACCAATAAGATTACATTAATCGATTCATAAATTTTACTATTAGGTTTAACTTTAATCCAGAAGATTTATACTGACCTATCTTTAGGTTTGCATAAAACTCCTATCAACTATAGTATATTTATTTATATAAAAGAATTTCTCAATCTAAATCATATGAAATCATATATGAAATAATATTTTAAACATATTAATTCTTGAACTAATCAAAATAAATATTTGAATCCAATAAAACAATAATCAAATTGCATTAAGTAAAGGATTAAAATATAAAGTCTACCCTAAGGTTCATCTTACCTAAGCATTAAACAAATTTAGTTCATACAAATAGAAAACATGACCAAATATTCAGAATAAGAAGTAAAAATAAGAGAATCCATTGTATATCCTTTTTTCTCTAATACAATCTACTAAAACTTTGATGGAAATATGGTCTCTATTGATCTTTATGTTAATCTACAATTGTGTGCTATTCGAAAGTTCAAATATGTGCTTAAAACTTGAACTACCTTTTGCCCATTGAAATTAGGGTTTTTGTAATAGACACGGTCACACACATTACCCTGTACAGTGACTATGTCCTTTAAAAATCACTTTAAAACTTAACCTTCACTCAAAAACATAGTTTTAGAAACTCAAACTAAGTGGACATGTCAGTGTACAAGACTTTCATGGGTGTGTCTACCTTAAGATGGGCAAAAACAATGTATTTTTAACCTATACACGATCACAAAGACTTATATGGTCCCTTGCACAACCATGTACATATCTCACAAGGGTAAGTCCTTTTAACAATAACTTCACTTCTTTTGTTTCATGCCTTAATTTTTCTTGACTTCTTCTCCTTTTGATTGATGAAGGAAACTAAGACTTGAAAACATATCACGGACAAATTAAATACCAAAACAATAAAACTATAAAAATAAACAAGGCAATGCCCATCTCAGGGTGTAACTCCACTAACAGACATGGAGGTCCCGCGGGAGAGAGTCTTCCCGTATATACGGGAGAATCAATAACCCACCATAAGCATGCATAGAGACTTGTAAGTATCTAAACTTAACACTTATATTGTAAATGTTTTACTTTGTTGTATTATAGATAATTATAATGGTATAAACGTTTGGTGTCATATATGACTGTGTTAAGTGATTTTATTTGTTTAACAGGGGGAATATCATAAAAATAGAGGAAATTCTACCAAAATTTTTATAAAATGTAGTTCACATCTAGCAATTTAGGTTTGATATGCAGGAAAAGTCTATAGGTATGAAGCTTACACCTAATCAACTATTTTTGCACACTCATATGAAAAGGTATGACGGTGTGACATTTGTCAACAGTCGATATAAAGAACTGAATGTATGTGAAATTAATGCATTATTATTATTTCTTAATAATAACCCTTTACTAATTAAACATTGCTTCCTAATAGGACCAAATACAACAAACCGTTCAGCGATAATCTCAAGAGGAACCTGTTGATGAGACTCAGACATATTTTGATGTTATGGGTGGTAGGGACCATCGTGAAAAGATATTCAAGCTAGGTTCATTTTTAAACACATGTTATTCGCAATCCTCCATGTCCAATATAGCAGCGTCTACTAGACCAACGCAAACCAATGAAGTCACTGAGCTTCGGGCCATAGTGTAGACAATGATGGAGGAGATGGCTCAGCTGAGATAGGAGATGGAAGAGTTGAAGGGGAGGGGTAGCACCTTAGAGAACCCGCGATCACCAGGATATTAGGATTGTTGTAGTCATTTGTTTTCAATTACAAAGACTTATTATGTACACTGTAATGTTTTTATTATCAATTAAGATAATTTCAACTTTATATCACAATCAACTTTCTATTTAAACAAATTAAATATATAGACAAATAAATTTAATATTCGTAGATAATTCAAAATTGTAAAATTATCCATTTATCATAAGATCATGAAATAAAATTTAATGTAAGAAATTTTTAAAAAATTTCTTACTTTTAATTATCGACGGAATATATAAGACTGTCGCAAAAAATACTATATTTACCGATGGAATACTTTAGACCATCAGTAAATTGTTTGATATTTATCGACCGTTCTTTTTCTTCCGCAGGTAATATTAAAACCTTTGCGATTATCTTAACTATAGTTTACTGACGAAAATACCGATGATTATGTTTGTCCGTCAGTATATTTTACCAACAGAAGGACATATAAAAGTCTGTCGTTAAAATTACTTATGGTCATATTAACGATGCCTTTGTTCGTCGTTTCATTTCGTCAGTAATTATTATTACTAACGGAATTCTTCCATTTACCGTTAGTGTTTTCCGTCGGTAAACCGCAGATTTCTTATACTGATGCCAGGTTCCATGTCTATATAAATTGGAACTACCACTTCCAAATTTAAATATGCATCTAGATCTATCAAGTTCGGATAAAGAAACCAAATTCTCCGGCATACTAGGTATATAAAAAGTTTCACATAATTCTAAATAATACCCAGTATCTACGATTAAGTGATAACTCCCGATAGCTTCCATTGGAACTCTCATTTTATTACCCATATAGACAATCTTTCATTTGATCTTATAGTTTGAGTCATAAGGAATCCCTGCAAGGAATTAGAAAAATGATTAGTACAACCACAATCAATTCACCAAGTACTAAAAAGAACTTTAGCTGGGTCTTTCTCAAAGCATACATAAACACTAAACTTACATTTCTTCTTAAACCATTCCTTACATTTAGAACATTTCCTTTGGAAATGCCCAACCTTCTAATAGAAATAAGATCTACATTCATCATGTTTCTAATAGAAATGAGATCTACATTCATCATGTTCCTTCTTGTGGATCTAAGAGGACTCCCCACTAACTTTTAGGGGGTCCTCACAAACTTTCATGAGTCCCTTAACTTTCTTCTTATGCTTCTTTCCAAGTTTCTTACCAGCTCCTTGATTCTTGACATAATTAATAGAGTGACATCCTTAGTTCTTGAATCTAGTCTCTTGCTCAACCAACATACTGTGCAACTCATGCACATTATATTTGTTCTCTATGGTATTATAGTTCATTTAGAAACGACCATACTCAGACAATAATGACTTTAGGATGAACTGCATAAGGAAGCTTTCATCCACTTCCATTCCCAAGGAATTAAGTGTTGTTGCAATGCTTGTCATCTCAATGACTTGTTCATGCATAATACGTGATCTATCAAATTTCATGGTGATCAATATACCTATAAAAGTCCTAACATGAGGCTTGTTTGTAGTTTGGGATTTCATTAGCACCTCTAATTTTAGGAAAAGAAGACTTAATATTGCCAGCAGTTGTCAGCTTTATATACATCAGACTCAATCTACTTGATCTTTTCCGGTTGTTAAAATGGTTTTTCTCCTTATCAACATTTAAAATATTCAGTTCCTAATTCATATAATCATATATCATTTTATTGTCTTAGTCTTAAAAAGGAAGTACGTGGAAGGAGGGCCCAAACATAAATTGGTTATGTAAATATAAAAGAAATATATACAAACTTCATAAACATTTTGTTAACAATATTGAAATATAAAATCAATACTATAATGAATTTAGAAGCAAATATATTATTATGATGTTTAAACAATTAGACTTATTACTATTTGACAAGAAATAGTTGTAGAAAATAACTATGACTATTAATTATAATAATTAATAGTTATTATAATAATTACATGTTGATTCAAATTAACTCTTAAACTATAACTATTAATTATAATAATTATATTAAATTATTAATTTAAATCAATCTCAATTGATTAAGGTTTAAGAGCTAATTTAAGTTAGTATATTAGTGACATTTGATTAGCCTATATAATTGTGTTTGATATTCATACGATTAATATTTCATCCTTATTTTTTAAGTGAACTCTAAAACAAAGAAATTTTCTTTAATTAAAATTTAAAAGCCTTATAATAATTATATTTAGACTAATAATTATAATAATATCTTAAATTATTAATCTAATTTGAATTCTACGTAACTCTGAAAATTGAAAAAGGTTTTTTAAAAATTTTGATAAAAGATAAAAGATATGTTGTTAAAGTGGGATTTGAAACTTGAAAGAAATTAATCTATTGATTTCCTGAACATGAATGCTATTTTTGGAACGTACAAATGAGTCAGAGAGACCTGCAAGTCAACAAGCAAGGCGGAGGTGATTTAGGCCCGCACAAAGTTGCCACCTTCCTCAGTCGTGCTACATCAAGAAGCACTTTTTTCTCTTCATACGACTGGACACCACACCGAGATTCCTACTCCTCAAAGTCAAGCCTTTTACTTGATGCGGCCCATTCAAGTGCTCTTCTCATGCTCTTACTCTGCGCTGCTCTCAATGCAACAAGAGATAACATGATCCTCTTATACGAGCATCTATCTGTTTAATAAATAAGACCTATAATAAATAGATTGATAAATATTCATAAAATAAGATAAGAACAGGGTAACGAGAAAAAGTAATCTGAATCCCTCAATGCAGCTCCTCTTGGTGGTCAACAAGTAATCTGAATCCCTCAATGCAGCTCCTCTTGGTGGTCAAAGGCTAGAAGTGTTCGTGTTGTTGTTCATTGAAATTTTGCTGAAGCGTTTAAGCATTTATTGTATTTTTATGATAATATTAAATGTTAACAAGTGCTTGGTTAGTTGATATGAAAAACAAGGAAAGAATAAAAAATGAAAAAGAATGCTTGATAATATATTTGCGTTGGATGAGCAATATTTTCATATCTTCTTTTTGGGGCAATATTGCAAACCTCAATATAGTGAGGAATGAAATATTCATTTTTTTCTTCACTATATTCATTTTAAATCTTATTACTATTTCTTCAAGTGAATAAATTACACATTAAATTATTATCCAACCGGGAATGGATAAGAGTTTGGATTCTCTGTCTAAAATAACCTTGTTCCATGGTTGTGGATTTCGTATCGTTCCGGCCGGTACCGGAATGGGCATAAAGGGTACCGGGGATGAATTCCGGTAAGTACTGCCAATTACGGACTTTTTCGGGACTATTCTGCAAAAAAAAAATTCCAGGGACCTATTTGCAAATAAAAAAATTTAACCCTAATTTTATCTACCCCTTCCCACCCGAAGCCCCGACTCTTCCTCTCTCTTCGTCTTCTTCTCTCCCTTCCGTCGTCTTGACTCCCCCGTGTTGCGTCTCCGGCCTGCCTCGCCGCTTGTCACCGACACCGTCGCCGCCTCGTCCTCCTCCTCCTCTTCTCCTCTGTCTTGGAGTCGTGGAGTAGCGACTCGCGCTCGCCTTGCCGCCTTCAACCGTCGTCCACGCCTCCCGAAGACGTCGCCGCCTGCTGAGGTCCACCGTCCAGCGTCCACCGCACACAGTCCGGCCTTCTCCTTCGTCCTCCTCGCGCTCGACCGTGACCCGACGTCGACCCAGATTTGGTGAAGACCGATTGTTATGCCATTTTGATTTTTGTT
>JAOSBK010000205.1:31304253-31319099 GCA_027568895.1 Erythroxylum shatona | reverse complement strand
CAATTCTTTTCTCATCAATTTCCTTAAAGCCCAATAACATCTATAACACAATACATATACAAAAACACTCATTTAATTTCATTTACTATTTCTAAATTCCACTTAAAGATCGAGGTCCAACATCAAGGGTATTTTTGGCATGACACTTAAAGTTAAAAGAACATAAGCTTATATGGAAGGGTAAAATGGACTTTTTGGAGTCATTAAGGGTAGAAATGGAAGAAAGAAATATAGTCTTGCATTTAAGAAAAGGAAAAACGTGAATTGGGAGAGAAGAAGAGAAAATAAGAAAGAAAGAGAAGAGAATTTCGGTGGTTGAGAGAAAAGAATTGAGTTGACCTAGGGTTTTTTCATTTCTTAGCTTTTGAGAGAGAGATTTTGAAGTGGTTCAAAAAGGGAAAAAGGTAGAAGAAGAAAAGAGTTTTTATTTGAGCCAAAGATCTCTTCATTGGGTAAAGAATCAAGGTAAGATCATTTTGAATGTTTTGAATTTTTGGAAGGATTTTAGTTCATGGAATTTAGAAAATGCATGGGTTTAAGTATTATAGCGCCAATTTTAGTGATTGTGCTTTGTGGGATTTTCAATTGAAAACCCTAATGAGTGGGATTTTTGTTAGTGTATAAGGGGATCAAGAAAGGAAAGAGGAGCAAGAGAAGAGACATTTTAAGCAAGTCTTTAAGCAAGGAAAACAAGGTGAGTACATATTTATAATAGAGGAAATAAGCCACAAATGTTTTCTTTGAATCAAAGAAGTTTAATGCTTTCAATTGCATCATAAATGTGTATTCATTGCACTTTAAATGTTTTGAGAAAGTGCTACATGTTTGATATATGAATTGTGTTGATGATTTATGAAGAGACTTTGAAAATGAATTTTTATAAAAAGGTAAGATGTTTATGAAATCATATTTTCGGAAATGGTTTTCGAAATATCTCATATTCATGATAAACAAGTCTCCAAGAATATGTCATTTGGGCAAATAGTTTTCAATTCTTCAATTACATGTCATGTGGGTTTGGTGTAATCCATTCAAGAACGTCACATGCACATTGACCAAGTTAAAGACTTCTCCTGCCTGCCCGCTAGTGGCACAGAGCTCCTTCATGGACTCTCTCAAGTTTACGTCTACACAAAACTAATATGTGGGATTGCGATAGTACGTCAAGTTTACAACTACACAGGATCATTAAATGGAAATGTGTAGTTTATCATGTTTATGGATTTACCTAAACCATTCTTATGTGCTTAAGATATGTGAACAAGTTTGATGTATTTATGTTTTGTAGTTTGAGGATTTGACTACATGATAAGAATTTGATAAAAATGTGTTTTATGAACTCAATGAAAATTTTCTACAATAAGTAAAATGTTTTCAAAGATTTGCTTATTTTTTCATTATAAACTATTACCCATGAGCTTTCAAGCTCACCCCCTTTTCATCCCATCTTCAGGTGATAACTAAGAGACCAAGTTATCAAGAGCCTAAGGGGGATTATTCCAAATTTCCTTATTTTATATTTTGAGTTGGTTTTGGGAAAGCACAATGTTTTAGTCACATTTCAAGTTTATCTGTTCAATAATCTTTTGTAATTTGAGATTTTGAGACGATGATGTGCTGTAGCTTGAAATGCCGTTAAAGATTTGTAAAACCTTGTTCTTTTGATGTTAATGAAATATGAATTGTGTATGGATGATATTGACTTGGAATCAGATATACGTGAAGAAGTTATCAACTTGAGTTGATGATTTTGAACATGAATATATATAAATATATAAGTGAGATGTTATGGAAAAGAAAGATAGGAATTATGACTAATTAGATGTAGTTGAATGTGATGAGTCAAATGAGTTGAGATTTGAGAGTGTAATGAAGTCAATTTGGTAGTTAAATGGTTATGCTCAGGACATTCCAAGTTGGACAGTGTAAAATTTGAAGTCTTCCATAGGGGTAAAATTCGTATTCTAACTTTAAGGGAAAATCTGGATTAATCTAGGTTGAATTAGATAAAGTTGTCTTCCAGAAAGTTGTAGCTTATCTTTCTAGCTTTCTAGCAGTATATAGTATGAAATTTTTGGATATCATAGTCAAAAATTATGATCCTTATAAGTGGAGATGCTCAGGAGTATAGACTGTATCTTTTGGTGATGACGTGCATCTTCTATGCACTGTTCATAAGATTCTTCTGGGTACTGTCCATATTACATCTTCTAGTCATAGTTTGACCCTATAAATGACAGAATCTATCATCAAGTCTTAATGAGAGTTGTATATTTTGAAGTCCTCTTCGAAACTGTCATAAGATGACCTTTATTTGGCACCTATGGAGAAAGTTATGCTAATTCTCCCAAAATAGGTTCAATATGATTAAGGACAAAACTTTCTTTGATTTTTACAGCCATAACCATGTCATCCGACCTCCAACTGAAATGGTTCTTAGATCAACAGATTCCTAACACATTTTCCTACCCTTTCATAAAATTTTATAGCTTTTGATACTGAATTGAAAAAGATTCATTGAATCAAATTAAGGGCATTGGATGGAAGAGTATGAATTGAATATTTTACTGAACATATTTCGGTATTTTGATGTTATCTTGATCTGTAGAGCTCCGAATGAGATTATTTTTGTTTATAAATAAACTAGAGACATGGAGCTTCAAATTATTTGAAGGAATAGAATTTTAATTCAATCCAAAAGACTTTCAATTCCTGGATGAATGTTGAGCACATAATATTTGCTTCAGTATAAGAATGATTCGAAAATGGGGCCCGACACTTATGGTATTAGAGAATGAAGATGAACCGAGGATGACTAATGGGGGTTAATTAGAATAACCATACATGGTAATAAGCACAAGAACACATTTTTATGACATCAGAGTTGGGTTCTGATATCAAGGTCCAATAATCACGTTAATTTCTTCAGAATCCTTTGAAAAATTAAATTCTAAAAACTTAAAAAGCTAAATCAAATGTATAAGGAACTAAAATTTGAACACATGCATACCCGATTGAATGACTCCATCATCATCTTGTACAGACCATCGAGATATCACCACCACCTTTATTTTCATCTATGTTCTCTTAAAGATTCGAGGAAACTTTATATAACACATAGTACATATAATCACACATTCATCTAATACCACAACTAATAGAGAAAAAGAGCTAATTCGAATGATACTAAAATCTTTTAGAAGAATTGTCATTGAAGTTAGTGGTGATTAGACTTTGATGAGAGATTTGTTGTGTATCAATTTGCTCTTCATCCGAGAGAATTTTTCCATATTCCTCCTATCGAAACTCATTTTAACCATATTGACATTTTGGGGGGTTAGTAGTTTTATTATGTGAAGTCAATCGAAAAAAAAACAAGTTATAGATATAATCAATGTAGAAGTAGAAGTAAAGTGTACAATTTAATGAGGAAACAAATAATTATATGAAGTTACATGCAATTAACAAAGTATTCACAGAAGAAGCAAAGATCATTGGAACTTAATTTTTTAACCATCCAAAAATCCCCTGCATAAGCACATTCTATATTTGCCACTCACCATTAAAGATAAATACATCCTAGAGCACATGGCACAGATTAATAAGTGATATGACTTCTTTAAGAATAGAAGACTTCTTATTTGAATGTTCTTTTCAATTTGGCACTTCTAAGATTATTAATGGACATCAATAAGTCAATATAAGCAGTTAAAGTTGAGTTTATAACCTATTCACATAAGAAAAGAAAGTTTTTATTACACACAATATCAGTACTTTTATACATTGTGTATTCCAAACATAAGTCATAACTTACATAAATACACAACCAAATTATACAACATATACCATATAACTTTTTATGTATTCTATCATCAAATATAATACAAACGTGCTTATCAATTAAGGTAAAATTCATTACTTATCTTTGTATTTGTGATTGATCTAAGCATTAAGTTTGAGCATGAGTATAAATATAATGCATTATTTCTTACCAGAAGCATCAGCAAGAGAGAACATCTTAAACTTGAACTTATATCAAATAATAGAAACATTGTAAAGAAGAAGAAACGCTGAGGAAATGACTTTGGAGATCTTGGATAATCATTCATGCACATAAATATCCCACTTCCCCACAAATTTGTTTTAGCATTCAAGCAATGTTAATTTTATGATCAATTAACTGAGACAACTTCATATGATAAGGTTGAGAATCTTAACTATGTATATACTATATTTAGGGGATGTAAAATTAAGTGTGCTTTCCTCTAAAGCCACTATTCTGATAAAAATAGGGCAACTATGTAGGAATTAGATCCCTCAAGCCCCTCATTAGATATAAAAAGATCTACTATTGTAGAATTCAAAATGGAAGGAATTACAAAAATAGGAAGTGTAATCTTAAGCGATCAATAAGATGCAGAAATTACATAGAACATGTATACAAGAAAATCCAGGCAAATGAATAGACTTACCTGAAGAGTTGAATGGAGAATGGGGATCGAGGTTGTTTCTCCAAAACGAGACCTTATGATCTCTAGCTACTATTTGGAAATTTGGATTAAGTGAGAAGATGTTGAGTTAATACAAAAGAATCAAGTAATTTCATACCTCGAGGTTAGCTTTCACATGGGATAGAAGTGATATGTGACTTCTCTAAGAGCAAGCTAATGACTAGCTATTAGAGAACAGCGACCAAAGGTAAAAACAAGAAGGAAAGGTGGGAAGCAAGCCAAAGGAACCCATAGCTAACAACTTGACTAACTTAGAGAAGTAGATCGTCTTTAATGGTTTAGCCCTACTTAGAAAGCATATGGAGACTCTTTCAGTTGGGGACCATTTATTTACCTTATTTATAAAATGTCGTTGTAGATAGATTACCTTGTCTGCTACATATAGCAATGTTTTTATTTTTTCCTTTGTTGGTAATTTTAGGTTACATTGTCGTTTTGACCATACTTTTGTAGGAGAGGCAGAA
Organism: Erythroxylum shatona; assembly: GCA_027568895.1. Lineage (NCBI taxonomy): Eukaryota > Viridiplantae > Streptophyta > Magnoliopsida > Malpighiales > Erythroxylaceae > Erythroxylum > Erythroxylum shatona. The sequence continues at coordinate 31,314,124 of JAOSBK010000205.1, read as the reverse complement.
CTGGTTTCATTTTTCATAACATATACTGTCATAATTACCCGTCATTTTTATATAATAAGTCTTTCACACTTTAATAAGGGAGTTTTGCTGAAAGAAATCAACAAAACATACTTATGGTTAATTCCTAAATTTTACAATCCAGCTTCCTTTAGTGATTTTAGGCCAATAGCTTGTACATACTTCCTATACAATATTATAGCAAAGCTGTGGCTAACAGATTGAAATTATTATTTAACTCTAAAATCAGCAGAAACTAAGGTGAATTTTTTAGTGACAGACATATTGGTGATAAGATATACGAGTTTATGAAGGGATATGCAAGGAAAAACTCTCCATAAAATTGTGCTATTAAGGTGGATCTTCACAAAGCATTCGATAGTTTAAATTGGTCATTCATGTTGTAGACATTTAACGCTTTGAATTTCCCTCAAAAATTCATAAATTGGATCAGAGCATGCATTACCTCTCCATATTTTGAAATTCTAATAACTGGCACTCCTGTAAAAAATTTTAAGGTATCTAAAGGTCTCAGACAGGAGGACCCTCTACACAAGCTTCTTAATTTCAAGTAATAAAAGTAAATGGGGGTTTGATTAAATAACTGATTAAATAAAATTGATATGAAAAGAAATTAAATCAACTGGATTTAAATATGAGAAAGTCAAGATTACCAAACTCTTATTCAAGGGAAAGATCTTATCTAATTGTAACGTTAATCATTGGTTTAAAAAGAATATTTTCATGATTCAAGCAGTTATTCCTAAACATATTAAGATAGTCGTAACAAGTTTCAAATTTTCTAAATTAATTAGTTCAAACCTAAAATCTAAACCAAAACTTATCATTTATTGACTGAGTGTGATATCATTCCATGTCAAATAAATGATAACAATAAGTTTCGTGAAAAAGCTAAATCCTAAATTAAATAATCATGATAGTTGCAACTATTCAATTTAGTTTTCTTGTTTATCATAAGTTAAATATGGATATTCATAAATATCCTATTTACTACTTATACTATACCTTCATGATAATTACAGATAATTAAATTCTTAGATAGCGATAGAATAATCAATATTAAATTAAATTGTCAGATTAGTCAAATATTAATCATTCATAAGATATGAGAACTCAAAACAAGAAATACTTGAATTGAAAAGTGAATAAAAGTTTAGAACACAAAACCTCACAAAGTTACAATTAGAGTATTGAATCCCCTTGAATCAAAATAATTGAGTTTAGCCACACATGGCTTTTGCACCAATAACAAAAAGAAGAAAAATAAAGAATTGCTAAAAACATAAGAGGAGATAACCTTTTTCTGTTGTGTGGAACATCCCTTTTATAGGGTTTGCTATTCTAATCATAGTCTAATTATAACTTGTAAAGATTTCTATCCAAAACAAATTCAAATTTGAACTCCTACATGATAGGATAAGAAGATGTTTGCTAGTTAAACTCTAACTTTTCAAGTGATCAGCCTTATCCATTGCAATAATCTCTTCACTTTATCCATAATTTGTGATTATCATCAATAGAGTCTTAATTTAATGTAATCTCCACATTTCATCTCCTAAAACAAAACAGATATTATTTTCCATATTTAAGCATCAAAATAAATCCAAAATAAAGGAGAAAATATCAAATAATATAGTAAGATGAAGTCTTATCGAATTCCCCACTTCGGACTCAAGCATACATCAATTCAATACATTAATCATCTTCATAAGAACCTCTCATCTCCTTTCATATTATCCAGAAATATCCACAAGCTAATTCACATTTAAGGGTTAATATAAAAAAACAATTGAGAGAATACACACTCATAGGACACATTGTTAAAGCATAGCATCTCATCAATTCCATCAAAATCAAATGAACAAGACTTGACACTCTCACAAGAATTTCACATTATACGCTCAAAGTGTTTAGGGTTCATTAAGCTCACAAATCAAAACATAGCGAGTTATTTCCATAAGCTTGGTTAAGAATCATATCTCTACCACTAAACAAAATGAACCTAATACATAAATCAAAGGGAATTTATAATGGTTGTAACATGGCTTAAGTAAGGTATGGCAAGAAGAACCTTTCTGGATAAATAAATTGAAGGGAATAATACAAACTTATCCACATAAGTTTCAACTTAAATCAAAATTCACTTAATTCAAATGACATCTCTTTCGATAAATTTTTCTTTTCTTTTCCTTTTTCCTTTTTCCTTTTTTTGGCTTTTTTCAACAACAATATTAAAGAGGAGTTTTTTTTGTTTACTTCTCCTCCATTCTAAAAAAATTCAAAACAATGCAACTTGAATCATCTAATTTACTTTTAACACTATTAGTTAAAATCCTATTCACATAAGCTAATATAATTCCTTTAATTTAGGGGTTCAAAATTATTAAGGATATCAACAACAAAAAGGGTAAAGGTTATTATGCAACAAAGAAAGGTTAAGACTCAAATTGGTTTTCTAAGGAGAAAAAGTGAGGTAGGTTTGTTTAGTTCAAAAATAGTTATCCTAAATGTCTTCATAATCTTTATACACAAATTCATGAAAAATGTGGCCTCAACATGTATTCAAAAGCAAGTTCTAGCATAAACAAGCTATGTTTGATAACACACAATAAAAAGATATATATGAGAACTTATATTATGAATGCTTTTAGGTTCAAAGCTCACGTAGGTGTCAAAAAATGCATCAACTCTTGCACGCTTTCATTCAACAAACCCAATGAGGTACTTGAAATAATTTAATGAAAACCCCAATCATGCTTGTCTCTCTCATACATTAGATCTTAAACCAAAAATGTATCCTAAATTAAGAATTATTCATATACAAAAATCAAAAAATTATAAAGTTATCATAAGAAATAATTAATATATGAATCAACATATCATGAGTCTAAGCACAAATCACAATGCTCATTATAATGTAAACATTCACTCCCTCACACCTAAATCATACATTATCCCTAATGTATGCATAAGATACATAAAAATAATCAACAAAAATAAAGAATAGAATAAATGACTCCCCTGAATGGTGAGCATCTAAACATTATCTGTGTATGCTTCTTTGTGGTACTGGTTTTTGAGCCTATAGTGATTGTAATGCCCCACTTCAATCCAACATATACTTATATGCCCATCAGACATTCGAGCACGTGCTTGACAGAAGTGGTGCACTAACTATATCACTTTCACTTATCACATGGCATCAAAATGTAAAAACACAAATAATATAATGACTAAAGATCAATTCCTCATTTCATTTCACCAACAAAATGTACATTGTATCATTACAACATCATCCATATATGTACAATGTCAAAGACCTATTAGAGTCTACAACTCTGTTTACAAGCATGCTACGTGCACGAGGTTTTAAACAAAAATTGTATCTAAATCCTTCAGTCCAACTGACCAACTTTTGAGTCATTTATTTAATCCCAAAAGCAGTACTAATCTTCTTCTAAAATGTTTTAGTATATAATTCACCTCTCTCGTGCCTGAAAAATCAACGTTCTAATTTTGGTAAGTTTTGCAAACTCCATAAGTTAACCATCCTCAATGGTTCACTCATATCACATAACACAATAACTCATACAATCACATAGTTCATATCATTTCATCTATCATCATATAGCATCACAAAACACTTTGTTCATAATTTTCACAATTTTTATTCAACACAATTCAACAATACATTGCAATCATTCAAAACATCCATATCAAATGTATATGCAATGTTTGTGAGACTGACATTCTTTTATTATATTGTTGTGATCGAGTGCTTTTTTCACTATCCTGCATCCGTTGTGGACATCAAGCTCATTAATGTTGTCCTTTATCTATTGGAGATACAAGACTCATTTTAAATAGTGAGCTAGAGGCTCTTACCACATTTTGAGCTTTAAGTTCTTTTACACTGGCAACTCCAGTCACAGCTGCCTTTATCTTGCATGCATTTATGAAATGAAATGCACCACACGTATTCAATCATTGTGTTCAATCAATCACATTCACATTCTCTTTCCCATTCACATTTTTCTTCAGACCTAAGTCTGGCATTCAACAATAATGTCAAGAACACTTATTCCATCAAATTCACATATAACAAGCACTTCCAATAGTTTTCATGCATTAAATGCCTCGGACACTTAATGTCTGGAATCAATACATTCACAACACATAACAGTTCACTATAGAATTTGAACAAACAAATAATCAATATGAGACCATCTTAGGTTAGTCACAGTTTGCTCTAGATAGCTTATTACCTCGAAGTCCCGACAACGTCTAAATGCAGTCGCTCTAATTACTCCTTTATATAATGTAAACATACACATTTTCACATTACTACTTTGCACATTCACATGAATACTCAATCATATACACACGTATATGCGTTATGTATAATGCATATTCAATGACAATCTTGGGTATATTTCTTTAATACATATCTCATAATCAATTGATAGTACCTTTCAATCATTCTTTAATATCTAATATACTTTACTCACTTAAATCGCCTCATTCATCATCAACTAGGTTCATTTAAGATCTCATTCAAACCTAAATACATCATATGGAAGCACCGTAGCATTAATTGGTTCATACATTAATCAAAAGAAAACTCTTTTCTCCATAGGTCCTCCCACGATCGTGGTATGCCTGCCTACCATGATCGTGATAGAAAATTTTGAGGCTAGCCACGATCATGGTGGTCCTGCCACGATCATGATAGAAACAATCATGACATAAACTTATTTTTGTCACCCCACAATCGTGCCCTGCACTTTTTCCTCCATTCAGATGAATTCAACATATATTCTAACATCAATTTCACTCCAATTTTCCAGAATTCACTTCCTCTAATGCAACCCTCTAGAGAATAAGCATATTTTCCACACTCTTGCTGATTGCAATTGACCTACAGCTATTTGACAAACTAAAGCGATTAAATCATAAAATTTATCCTCAAGGTGCATGTTACTTATCTCATTCACATGCTTAATAACTCCATCCATCCTTGTCCTAAACTATTGAGAATTTTTGGCCATAATTGATATCAACTGTCTAGCTGCCTCAAGTGTGTTCTTTACCGAAGATCCTGTGGATGTAAGGCCCGAGAGGTCGAGATCCTGTGGACGCGAGGCCCAAGAGGTCGAGGTCCTACAATCGGTATCAAAGCCAGGACCCGAGCGATATGTCAGCGCGGATGCTGGGCCTCCTGAGGGGGGTGGGGGTGGATACTTAGGGGTATCTCATATTGGCTAGAGAGGAGAACAAAGCATGCCTTATAAGGATGTGGAAACCTCTCCCTGGCAAACGCGTTTTTCATACCCTAATGCACTGGATCCCATCAGAACTTCGAAGGTAAACGTGGTAGGGCCAGAGTAGTACCAGGATAGGTGACCTCCTGGGAAGTCCTAAAAAAAACCATGAGAGTGCGAGGCCCAAAGCAGAGAATATCTGCAAGTGGGTGGACGCGAGGCCCGAGAGGCCGAGGTCTTACATTAGTAGTTTAAACTTTGTTTGAGAAATTAATTAATGAACAATTAAAACAATCAAAGTATCAACTGGGAGAAAAGAATCACAGAATTAAGGTTAGTAAAAACAAGAGGAATCGATGTTAAAATTAGTATTAAAGTTAGGATTACCCTTACTACCCCATGCAATCTTTCAATTTTTGTCAATATGATCGTGTTTAGTCCTAAGTATTTTCTTATGTTTCAGCCCTTTCTCTCTCAATACTTGGACCTAATAATCCCAAAATAATGATTAAAATATAGTATGTGATCTCTCAACCTCCGTTCCTAAACTAATCGTTAATTAGATTTGATTACCACTTTAGACAGCTACATCACATCTCATATCTCTATGTAAATGATGAAGTAACTTGATAAATGGAACGTCCTACATGAATGCCCACTCCTATGGTATGCTCACAATGTAGCAACCCAGACTTTGCGTACCGGGTGGGTTTCCTGCGCACCTCAAGAGGCCCGCGACCGCTACTGTAGAGCCCGGCCTCTACCGCCATCACTCCAGGTATTGTCCTCTTTGGTACTTGGGTGAGCCACTGCTCGAACCCAAGACCTCAAGGTTTTGTTGCACTTTAAGTGCACGCCTCTTAACATAAACACACATAAATGATCAAAACATTACATAAAAGTGAAGTCTTGTATAGGTTGAGTAACAATAATCCTAAAACAGCCTAACAATCCATCAAACACAACTCATTCATCATCGATATAGGTTCCAAACTTCTTCCCATACAATAAACAAAAAAATCAAAGAAAAAGATCAGAAAAAAGATAGGAAAAACAAGCTTATTGCATGAGGAAGCAAGCTGGAAATTTGGACAGCTTTGGAGTAACCTTGGAATCCTTAGTGTTCTCCCCTAATGTGTAGCTCCAAATGCCACCTTTCTACCCCTCCTTTGTTCAGCTATGTTCTCCCATGACATTCCCCTATTTTTGTCCTCCTTTCCTTGTTTTTATGCAGTCTAAATCACTCATCACATGGGTGGTACACTAGACCTCAACAACTCTCCTTTTTGCTCCCCTCTCTCACATTTTTGACCCACTCACGTGTTTCCTCTTTTCCTAGCCTATCCTTTTGTTATAATTAATGTTTCTTAAAACATGACCAAGTTTCTAAGTCATAGTTATGACTAGCAAGGTCACAACCGTGATCACCAATGTTTGGTAATTTCCTGTTATAATGTCCAACTTTTATTCCATGCTTCCTTCTCTCAATTGCACCATTTAGCCTGCCAATAAACCATGAAAATAAGTACTTAATCATTCCTTAACAAATTGCAATTAATACACAAAATAACAATAAACACAATGATACTTATGCATGCACACATTGGATGCAATGGTAAGGTTAACACACCAACTTACACAAAATGTATATACAAATGAACTAGAACATAATTAAACACTAACATGGCCACATGCAACATAAAAATACCAAAAACAAGCATAACATATACACAATCATGCAACATTAAGATGAAAAACCTAATTCACATGCACTTTCCATGCAGTAGGCACATATAAAATATATGTAAATACACACTTATCAACTCTCCCACACTTATTTTTTCTTATCCTCAAGCAAGACAAAACACAAAACTAAAAACGATTCACAACACAATGCACATATTACTCAAAACATGCACACTCTTAAAACACGCAACTATATGATAGTGGCACAATCGCAATAATCTTAAAGAAATCTTTCAATCTTAAATGTAATCATCCAACATAATCCAACATTCAATTCATTCATTCATGCTGAAATAGACTGAAATAAATATACAAGTCAATCAAGGTAATTATAAGCTATCCCTGTATTTATGTCACTTAAATAAATGCATTTATGAATATCAATCAAATAGAAAGGTATTCAATTACTAAGTCATCCGTATGAAAATTATAGATATTATAAAAAGATCGGTAGGCTTTTATTTTGTTAACATTTTTTATTGTTATTATTAAGCTTAGCTGGTGAGTCATTCTAGCCTTTTCATGCGAAGGCAAATATTTGTGATGTATGTCACCCAGTTAGCTATATCTAGCTACCACCTCTATTTTTAACTCTTTTTGGGCGAGTGGAATAACTATTCATTTAAACACAACTCTTTTTTTCATATTTTAACCTACTTCGTTTGTAACATCCTGTTTCTATATTAAGGGTTAGAACCCTAAAATATTGTACATGAGAGATATCAATGAGAGATTACAAAAATGCATTTCATATTCATCCATAATATTAGCATACACTCACATGATTGTCAAAGTTACACACATTACAATGATTGTTCATGCACTCATTTGACATTTACCGAGTATAATTGATTTATAAATGTGATTATATGGTGAATTGTGGATAATATGTCTTAAAAAGATTTGGTGTGTATAAGTATTGACTTAGAATTTTTGGTAAAAATTTAGGAAATGTCTAAAATTTATGTGTAATTTGGGATTAGAAAAAATGCCAAGTAGTAGGACAATTAATAAATGGTAGTATAATTAAGTGTCAAACAATGTGATATTAGGATTTAATGAAAAATATCATTAAAAATTGGGAGACAATTGGATTAAAAATTGGATACAAATTGACTAGTTAAATAAGAGAACCAAGTGAGACCATAGGAAGTGGACATGTGGCAAGTGACACTTCTCCTACGACACTCTCTTCCAAGTGAAAGACCATCTTCATTTTTATTTTTCTTTCACTTTAATCATTTGCAATCACCTCTTATTAATTTCTCTTCTCATCTTCTTCATCTACAATACTCATTTCTCACCCTTTCAACGTAAAACTTGTTCTCACCTTTCACTTGCTACTTTCACTTTGTTATCTTCTTCATTATCACCAAAAGTTCTAACCCTACAACTTTTGATTGATGATGATCATGTGATATTGGGAAGCTAAGGTTAAGAGTGATTTAAATATCTTGAAGGATAAACAAGTAAGTAATATATTACTTTTCATGATTTGTTAAACGAGAGCAATTAAATGATTACAAAATGTGGAAAGATCATTATGATAATGTAAAAAGAGTGTAGAAATTTCACAAAAAGATGATATGTTCACATTATGTTTTCTTGGTGTATTAACGTGGATCTCTTTTGGTGTTATAGAGGTGAACTAAAACGAGTATAAAGTTAAAAAAAGGAGTAGTGTGGTGCCTTGAAATGAGGTAAATTAAAATGATAAGTTAGAGATGAAATGAAGGTGTTAATAAAGATGAATATATGCAGAAAATATGATGAATTTGTGTATACGATATGTTATGTTTTTGATGTTTATGATCAATAATAGATTTTGATTTGTTTGTGAATGGTATGGAGCTGAAATGGAAGTAGGATTGAAGAGGAAATAATGAGGACATAAGCTAAAAATGATAGACCAAGCAAAAGAGATGAACTAGGATGAAAATGATGATGAAGTATGCGAGAATATGTTAGATGGAGTGTCTATATTTTAGTATATCTTGATCTGCAGATATCCAAATAGGATGATATTTAATTAAGATTAAACTAGAGATATATAGCTACAATTTTCATGAAGAAATTTAATTTTAGTTTTGTATCTAAGGGTTTTGAAATTTGGCTTGAATTTGAGTACTAGGTGCTGTTGCAGATTGAGAACAGTCTTTAGTATTTTAGGTATAAATCATAGAATACTAGACCAAACTGCGTTAACTATATGCCATTAGAAACTTAAGAGATATAGGAACATTGTTGGAGGAGAAGGTGTTGTCAAAATATTTCATTTTCTAAGTCCCAATGATCATAAAAAACTGATCTTAAAATAGAGTTGGAAAAGCTAGAAAATGGGAAGATAATTGTTGGGTATTTTGGACATAAGCATACCACAATCGTGGGAATATGTCCATAATCGTGGGAATGCCAAATGAAGGCTGAAAGTTTATGCCAATGAAACCCATGATTGTGGGAAGTTGTCCACGATAGTGGGAATGGGTTTTAGGTAAAATATGCTTCTTTTATGTGTGGTTTGGAACAACAAATGGTTGGATGCTTCCCTATGATGCTTTTAATTTCGAATGAAGCTTGAATTGAACCTAGAATGATACTTGAACAAGTGAATAAATGAGTTGTTAGGCGCCGATTTCGAAGCCCAACTTCAGATCCTGAACGCGAGTTGAAACCTATGGAAATTCCTTGAATATCACCGATTCATCTTCTTTCTCTGATACCACACATGTTGGACGCCGTTATCGGAACCCAACTGTTGGACCCCAATTTTTTTTGAGTGGAATTTAGAAATATTAATTGAGCTTGAATGAGTGTGTTAGTATATGTATTGTGTTATAGATATATTT
>JAOSBK010000205.1:31286583-31304153 GCA_027568895.1 Erythroxylum shatona | reverse complement strand
AGCCTCTCAACTAAGTTAGTGACACTTGTCACTTTCTTAATGTCTAAGCTCTAACCAAGTTCCTTTTGAACTAATTTCTCTAACTCTCATCTTTACAGTCCAATTATCTCCAATATTATTTTGATTTCTTTTTCCTATTTTCTCTAATTTTTTGAAATTTATTCCTAAATTCATCAAAATTCACAAATCTCATAATTCTACTAACCAATAATATTTTCAACATAAATAAATTGAAAATTTACTAAATTTCCAAAAATCACAACTCAATCTAATTATACCCAGAATTATTTATGAATGAATGTACAATTATTTTCATGTGCCAAACTTTCACTATTCACGTGTATTTGTATGCCATATTATGCATGAGCATGAAAAATGCATTTCTAAGCTCTCATTAATTACTCATATTTACGAAGCTCTCATTAATCACTTGAAATTCTTACTTATTTGTTCAAACAGGTGGGGATATTGTCCCCTTATATGCTCCTCCGTCTCTTATGTTGCTTCCACGGTTGAGTGGTTCCTCCAAAGGACTTTCACCAATGGAATGATTCTGTTTCTCAACTGTTTGATCTGTGATCCCATAATCTTGATGGGATCCTCAACATAGCTTAATTTACTAGCAACCTCAATCTCCTGAGCTGGTATCACATGTCTTGGATCCGATCGGTATCTTTGGAGCATACTCACATGAAACACATTATGCAACTGAGACATCTCATTCGGTATAGCCAACTTATAGGCTAAAGGTCCTATCCTCTCAATGATCTCATAAGGACCAATGCACTTAGGGCTAAATTTGCCCTCTTTACTGAATCTCAAAACTCCCCTCCAAGATGATACTCTTAGAAATACTCTGTCCTCCACGCTATAGTCCATATCCCATCGGTGTTGATCCACATAACTCTTCTACCTATCCTGAGCTGCTTTAATTCGGCTTCGGATCAACTTTACCTTATCCACTGTGTCCTATATCAACTCTGGGCCTTCCACAATTCTCAAGCCCTCTTATCCTAATATAAAGGTGACTGACATTTCCTACCGTACAATGCCTCATAAGGTTCCATTCTGATACTACTGTGATAATGGTTGTTGTAGGGAAACTCTATCAATGCCATATATTGATCCCAAGCTCCTTTAAACTCCAACACACAAGCTCTAAGCATATCCTCAACAATCTTGATTGTCCTCTCACTGTGTCCATCTGTCTGAGGATGAAATACTATACTGAATTTCAACTTAGTACCCATAGCAGACTGCAAACTCCTCCAAAACCTCGAAGTAAATCTGGGATCCCTGTCTGATACTATAGACACTGGAACCCCATGCAGTCTCACCACCTGATTCACACATCTCCGGGCCAACTGATCAAGTGAGTTATTCTCTCTCACTAGTAAGAAGTGGGCCGACTTAGTTAACTGGTCCACTATGACCCATATAGCATCATACTGCCTCAGAGTCTTAGGCAAACCCATGATGAAGTTCATAGTAATCCGTTCCCATTTTCACTCCAAAATAGGCAACAAATCGAGCTTTCCTGCCAGAGCCTGGTGCTCAGCCTTAACTTACTAGCAAGTCATACACCTAGATACATACTCTGTCACTTACTTCTTCATTCCAGGATACCAGAAATGTTGCTTCAATGTGTTATACATCTTGGTAGTACCAGAATGCATAGCAAAGGCAGCCATATGAGCTTCCTCAAGTATCTCCTTCCTCAAATCATCCACATTAGGCACACAAAGCCTCTGTCTCAATCATAATGTCTTATCCCTAAACTCAAACTCAGAATCTGGATTTATCTTTACTTTCTCTATAAGATTCACCATATCAGGATCTTCTCTCTATACTTTTTTGATTCCATCATGTAGCATCGTTATCAACTTCAATGTAGCAATCAAGGTCCTATCCTGCTCCAAATTCAACTCCACATTCAGAGCTCTCAAGTGAATTAAACTGGGTAACCTCGATAACTGAATATGAACAGCACTAATATTAGACTTCCTGCTCAAAACATCTGCCAACACATTAGCTTTCCCTGAGTGGTACTCAATATTGTAGCCATAATCCTTCAGTAACTCAATCCATCTTCTCTGTCTCAAGTTCAACTCCCTCTAACTCAGCAGATTTCTCAAACTCTTATGATCTGTGTATATCTAGAAAGTCTCTCCATATAAATAATGTCTCCAAATCTTTAGACCAAAGACAACTACAACTAGCTCTAAATTAGGTACTAGATAATTGATCTCGTGAGACCTTAATTGTCTTGATGCATAGGCGATCACCTTGCCATGTTGCATCAACACACATCCCAATCTATGATGCGAAGCATCACTGTACATCATATAATCTCCAGTCCCTGATGGAATAGTCAACACCGGTGCAGTAGTCAATCGATGTTTTAGCTCCTCAGAGTTCTTCTAACACTCCTCACTCCATTTACACACTACATTATCCCTCAAAAGTTTAGTCAGAGGGGCTGAGATTAGAGAAAACCCCTCGATAAACCTTACCCAACCAATCCTAGGAAGCTTCGGATCTCCAACACATTTCTCAGAGCTTCCCAATTCATCACTGCCTCAATCTTCTTTGGATCTACCTGTATGCTATCCCCAGTCACTATATATCCCAGAAACACAACTTGATTTAACCAAAATTCACACTTACAGAATTTGGCATATAGCTGCCTCTCTCTCATTATTTGTAAAATGAGTCTCAGATGCTCAATGTTGGGCCCTGTTTTCAGAACCCAACTCTTACATTGAAAATCATAAGACTTGAGTGTGTGTATTACCTTGTAGGGTTATTTCAATAAACCCTCATTAACCATCATTCCATATGGGTGGCGTGCCTACACCAGTCAATTGTCAAAAACGAACTCATTTTCTCCTATTTCTGAACAAATTTTGGGAAACCTTAAATCAAAATTTCAATTTGGCTTCTTCAAAACATTTGTTCTCCATTGTATTAAGTTTCTAAGGACACCAAAATCATGCAATTTGGAGAAAAATATAAAATTTATAGCCTACTCATCGTCAGACTATTAATAAATTGAAACAACACAATATACTCGAATTCCATCCAAAAATTGAAAGTCTTAAAGTCAGAATCAAAATTCAATCTCTTCATAGAATTTGTATATCTATGTCTCTATTTTAATTAGAAACAAGAAGCATCTCATTTAGATCTCTACAGATCAATATATCATAAAAATACTGGAGGATGTTCAATAAAAAAGTCCAGTTCATATTCTTCTAATTGATACCCTCATTTTGATTCAATCAATCTTTCTCGAATTAATACCAAAAGCTATGAATTTTTATGGAGAGATAGAAGCATGTGTTATGAATCCAATGCTTCAAAAATTAGGTCATTTTGAGGTTAGACGAAAACGTTATGATCAAAACAGTGAGAGGTGTTCAGTTTAGGGAAACCAGCAAAGTTGTGATTGCGACGATGCGCAGAAAACAGCAAAGTTGCGATCGCGACTTGCTTCCTTCGTTTTTCTTCTTTCGAAATCTCAACTTCTAAACCTCATAACTTTTGATACAGAACTCCAAATTTTGTAAACTTTATATTAATATAAATATAAAAGAAATATCTACAACTTCTATGAAGAAAACAATTTCGGCCTTTAAAAAGGTCAAATTCCAAATCAATGTGGTTGTCCCAAAAGTTCCATCCTAAACAACATTACAACTTCTAATAATCATATCTTCCAACTCCATTGTCCAAAAATTTCATAATTTATATCAATGGAAAGCTAAAAAGATAAGCTACAACTTTTAAGAAGACAACTTTGCCTATTTTAGCCTAGATCAATCCCGATTTTCTGCTGAAGTCAGAAACCCAATTTGACTCTTATGAAAACTTGAAATTTGCAATGTACAACTTGGAAAGTCATAAACATAACCGTCCAACTACCAACTTTACTTCAATAAACTCCCTAATCTCTAGTCATTGACTCATCTCTTACAACTAATTCGCATCATTCATAAAAATCATATCTTTCCTTTCCCATAATATCTCACTTATGTGTATATACATATCCACAATACATATTCAAAAGTCATCATCTCAAGTTGATAACTTCTTCAAAATATATCAAATTCCAACTCAACATTATTCAAGTTCACATTTCAATTTAACAACCATCTATACACAAATTCACATTTCATTAACATCGTAAAATAGGAGTTTACAAAGCTTTAATGGCATTTCCAAGCCACATTACATCATCAATATCAAAATTCAAAAATACAAAAGATGCGAAATCCAATAATTCTCGAAATACATTTGAAGCCTCGTTTTACATATACTACTCCAAAATAAAGCAAAACATACAAATTCGGAGTAATGTCTTGACTTTTTTGTACTCGGTCTCTTGCCCATCACCTGAATAGGGGAAGGAGAGTGAGGGTGAGCTTGAAAGCTCGTGGGTAACATGTTTATAATCAGTAACAAGCAAAACCATTGAAATTATTCATTTGTCATAGAAAATTGTTATTGAATTCAAGAAAAGCATAGTTCTCAACCAATTCACAATAATACAAATCATGTATGCATCAACTTGACAATTCACAGATGCAACGCATAACAAATAACTCGAGGGTTCTGTGGAACGAAACAGAGAAACTGAAGTTTACTTCGTAAACGAAATGAGTCCACTTTTCGAATCTCGTATGTCACAAGTGGGTAGTTGGGAGAAGGCTTTATGTCGATGTGCACGTGACTACGAAATGGTTTCTCTCTCGCCCAAACACAACAAAGCTTATGCTCAATTCAATCATTCACAATTTCATATTCTCATGCTTTTTCTTTTTTCCATTCAAATCAAAATGCCATGACACAATTCAATAGCATAATATGATCATAAATCACAATACATTTTTCCATATTGACAACAATTCAAATCCAATCTATGAAGCATATACACACATATAAGCGAATTTTTTAAATCATTTAAAAATAGTATATGCACATTTATGAAGTACTTGAAATCATTTTATTCTCTTGATTTGAAAAAAAATTTAATGGCTAATTATTCAATTATAAATATGAAACCCACCTTATTTCGCTTAAGAATCCAAACTCAATTATTCCCTTCCTCTTGCTCTTGGATAAGGTTTCTCTTGATTTCCTAAATCAAACCAATTTTTTATTCAATTCCAATTCAATAAAAATCCCTAAAACTTCAAAATCACGACAAATGAAAGCAACACAAATCAAACTCAAACCTAACCTACCCATAATTCATCTAGGCTAGAAAACTCAAAACCTAGCTTAGAGACTCTAAAATCAAATGGGTCCCCTTTAAACCATCTTCTTTCGCCATTCATCCCAACATAAAAACCTTTTTCTCTTTCTAACTCCTTCTCTAACAAAGTAAGAAGAAAAATAAAGCTTACTTTGAACAAATCTTCTTCCTTCTTCTTCTTCTTCTCTCCACGACTCTCTCTCCCTCTTCTCTCTTCTAATTTTCGTTCTTGCTTCTTCCTTAAAAGGTAAACAATCCTTCTTATTTCAATTTTGCCATTAATGATTGTGCAATGACTAGTCTGCCCTTCCTTTGATGCCTTATAACCTTAATGCTTAAATGTTCTTCCCAAAATGCCCTCATACATATATACTCTTTCAAGGCTACTTTATTTCAATTGAACCATATGATAAAACCCTAAAATATTTACATATTGCTGGCTCCAAAAATAATCCATCAAAACCTCATGATTAACTAGCCTTTCCATATTTACCCTTCTTTTGTCTTTATAACTAACATCTTATACTTCTAACTCTTTGACTAATGATCATGAAAAAATTGAAGGAATTTGATAATACTTTCTCCTAGAAAAATGTTTCTTATTGTCTTAATTTTCCAATGACACTAAAATCATTCAATTTGGTTTGGTAATCTGAAAGTTATACATAAACATTTCCGAACTATTCTTATACTGAAACAATATTATGTACTCAACTTCTATACAAAAATTGAAATTCTTCGAGACTAAATTAGAACTCGATTTCATCAGATAAGATGTAACCCTATTTCTTTAGTTTAATCCAAATTAAGAATCACCTTATTCGGATAACTAGAGAAAAAGTTATGGCTAAAATACTGAAGCATACTTAGTGATCATGTTTCAACTACATTTTTTCAGCTTTCAACTTCCAACATTTCACATATAATAGTTCTAATTTCTAAAAAAAGTTTGTCAGTAGCAATGGCAGTGGATGAAGGAATCGGAGGAGTTAAAGGGGATACCTGAGAAGGAGAAGCAAGCGCTGAAGGTTGCACAGAAGACTGAGGATTAGTTCGAAAATTCACTGAAACTGTAAGCCAAGGCATCGTCTCAGGATGAACAGAAAAGTCACACGCAACAGTGGAGGAAGCAAATGGAAAAATATTTTCAACAAAATTAACATGTCTAGCCACATAGATTTTATGAGTTTCGTGGTCCAAGCAACGATAGCTATGATGATCCTGAGAATAATCAAGAAAAACACAACGTTTGCTACAATAGGAAAATTTATTAGCGTTATAAACACGTAACAAAGGGTATACGACACAACCAAACACATGTAAAAAGGTATAGTTGGGTTGTTTGTGAAATAATAGCTCTAAAGGTGACTGATTATGGAAAACTAGAGTAGGAAGCCTATTAACCAAAAAAGTTGCAGTTTCAAAGGCAAAATTCCAGAATTTAAGTGGCATAGAAGCATCAGCTAAACGGGTTAAACCTATATCAACTAAGTGTCTGATTTTACGTTTTGAAGTACTATTTTGTTCATGGGTGTGTGGGCATGACGAGTCCAGATCTTCTGTCTAATATTACCCTGTCTTATTTTATCCAATGAATCTCAGCCATTTATTTATGTGGGTCCTGTGTAGGTCCCGCGTGAATCCCGCATAGGTCCCGCAAAATAAATGGCTGAGATTTCATGAGACAGAATAAGATAGGGTAATATTGGACAGAGGATCTTGTCTCGGGCATGATAGATGATGAATAATACCATGTTGAGCTAGATGAGAGTTTAAAGCCTTAAATTCACCACCAATTAAATTGTTTTTTGACAAGGGTCTGAAAATTTTTAAAAACTGAATAGACTTCAATCTTAGATTTCAAGGCATAAAACCAAGTGTATCGGGAAAAATTATCAACGAAGAAAACAAAATATTGATGACCATGAAAAGATTTCATAGGAGCTAGACCCCAGACATCTGCATGAATCAATTCCAAAGGAACAAAACTAACATGATTTATACTCAATAAAGTCAAACGAGACGTTTTCCCGAGAAAGCATGAATTACATTTATTCAAGGATGTGGAAAAACAAGGTAAAGAAGAGTTTATGATAACTTTGCTAACTGTTGAAGATGAAGGATGACCCAACCGTGCATGCCACTGATCAAAGTGTACTCGTTCTACCATAAAAGCTTGAGGACCTGAACCAACAGTACCATTGAATTTATAGACTCCATCCTCAGCTCTGCCGTGCAACATTAGCTCCCTGGAAATCAGATCCCTCTCAAGAAAATGGAAAGGGTGAAATTCAAAATAACATTGGTTATCCAAAGCAAATTGTTGAACTGACAGTAATCGCTTAGCAATATGGGGAACATGTAATAAATTGGTCAATTTAAAAATTTTGTCTTTAAATTTAAGGGTAGAGGAACCAATATGGGCAATAGATAAACCCTTGTTGTTTCCATCAATCGGATCATGGGAACCTTTGTAGTCATCGACAAGACTCAAGTTACTAATGTCAGGAGTTACATGACTGGTAGCAATAGTGTTAGGATGCCAAGTGGATGTAGGATAGGCAGAAAAATTGGCATTAGGTGCTCCTGATCCTGAAAAATCAACAGTGTGAGTAGATGGTGTCCAACGAGTAGAATTATTTTAAAATCGCTGCTGTCGAGGAGAAGACTCATAACGTTGTCTACAAGCGACGACAGAGTGATTATTCATATTGCATATCTGACAGGGACTCCTGTTCCTGTACTTGTCGTTGCTGTAACGATTGTTGTTGCGATTTTGATTTTGGCCACCACGCTGTTTTTGATTGGGATGACCAGAATTGCCTCGAAAACTATCTGAACTAGAACTGGTGTTGTTGGTAGTATTGTAATCAGAAGAACCAGTTTGAACCATATTAGCAGACGGTGTCTCTTGACGAGTACTCTGGAGCAAAATCTCATGAGATGCCAGTTGTCCATGAAGCTCATAAAAATCGGCTTGCTTTCCCTGAACTGACAAGGCTGAAATAATATTGTGATAGTTTGATCCAAGGTTGCGAAAAACAATAGCATTAAATTCAGGAGTTGAAAGAGGTGTGCCAGCAACAGCAAGCACATCGAAAATAAACTTAGCCTCATGTAGAAATTGAGAAATGGATTTGTCATCTAATGTTAATTCTTGCAACCGAATGTGAAGTTGCAGTTTCCTAGAGTCAGAGATAAAGCCAAAAGCTTTTTCAAGTGCCTGTCATACATAAAGGAGCTCTTGAGGCCAACAATATAAGTAAAGACTTCTTCAGTGAGTGAACCCAGCGCAACCAGGAGAGAACAAGTTGATCTTTTTGAAACCATGATGAAAATTCTAGATTTGGCACTTGTTGATTATTATCATTGAGGATCATCATAGGTGGACTAGGAATGGTGCCATCAATATATCCCATTAGATTATGACAGTTCACTAGAGGCTCGAGTTGAGCCTTCCATGCTACATAGTTCTTGCGGGTGAGTTTTATAGAGAATGAATGGGAAGGTTAGGTAGTAAAGGACGTTTGGGAAGATGAAGCAGGAACAAGAGCAGTTTGTTGAGAAGCATTAGTGGAAGCCATGTTTGGCTCCAATACCATGTTGAAATTACAAGTGCAAAATATATTTCTGGGCTTAAGTAATCTGCATTCATTGTTCATGTATAAATATACATAAGGTGGCTAAACAATCAGAGAGATGATCTCCATTTTGAACGTGTGCTAACAAACTAACATTATCTATACACGATACGATCAGCATACATGATCAGTATCTTAACTGAATACAGGTACAACAAATCCTAATTATTTGCAACTTTATCCTTATCTTGACACAGAGGAGGGCAACAAATAGCTGCAAACACCCGCCAAATTGACCTTCGCAGTGAAAATGTTTGTGGATCATATGTAAATAGTACAATATTCCAACACAAGATCAAAGTTACGGTCCTTACAAGTACTTAGACGTTTCAAACTCGCAATTCTCAAAATGAAACAAAAAGGTTAGACTTAATAATATATATCCCATGTTCAGTGAATTACCAGAGATACATCCACACAACAGCGACCACGACTAAAAAGATAGCAGACAAAATTTTGTCCAATAAAGAAAGAATCAAAATCACTCTTCCATTTGCTGATTCTCCTCTGTCACTGCTTGGTGAACCTTGACTTGGATCTTTGGGACAGTGAGAGAGGGATCCTTCAAGAGAGCAGCTGGGGCCTTGATCAGATGGATGCTCTGTTCTAGTTGTTTTGCGGCCTCCACGCGTTCTCTCTGCTTATTAGTCTTCAATCTGCACAAGATTTAAGAACTTGTGAGTTATCATATTTCTTATCCTTTCAAAAGAAAGATAGTGTGGAAACACAACAAACCTATTTCCAATATGTTTATCAAGCCTGTCTGATCTGATTTTATCTATCTTCTTAATGGCCTTCAAAATGTTCTCGGCAAGAGTTCTGTCATATCTCTCCGGTCTATTGCGTTTCCTCTCAAGCTCAAAGGATGAATCCTAGAACCATACATAACCAGTGAAGTAAGAAGAAACAAAATACCAAGCTTGCATGAATAAACGAGTTTCAAATGACAAACATGGATCAAAGAACCATGCTTTACCTGTGTCATTTCCTTTCCATGCAACCTCCGATACGCCTTGGTCCATTTGACCTTACGAGGATTCCTTTTCATCTTAAAATTCTTGTGGCATTTGGATCTACAAAAACGAAATATCTGCAAAAACATTCATTGTTAAGGAACTAGTGACAGTCAAAATCATCTGGTTTCTATAGAGCAATTTGTCACTATGGTTCCAAGATATGATTGTATGCTTCTAGATGAACAGCTCCTAAACAACTTAAAGCACTTAAAAAGTTTTCATTTTCACTACATACGTTTCCTCAAGGAGTTGATTGAAGAACTAATTCGATATCTGTCATATTTGCATAATAACCAATAACTCAATCATTCAAAGGGCTAGAAGAAGAAACAAGGAAATGAGGAAGCTTTTTTAATTAGATTTTACAGACATCAGCTGCTCAATTGCTTCATATATCCACTAATAAAGGGATTGACAATAGAAGAAATGTCAACCCTTGAGAAACTAATAGCAACAAACTTAAAACATAAAAAGGCACAAAACCCATAAAGGGGCAATGAAATTAACCAAATTGAACTACAATATTAAAGACAAAAATAAAAATAAAAAGAACTTTACCTTAGCATCGTTGCGGACAAACTGAATACCATGGCCCAGATATATAGTTGAGGAACAAAACCAACACTTCTCCAATCTCATCGTTACTGTGATACAATAAAATAAAACTCAAAATTTTCTCTGAAAATTTTAAAACCAAACATATTGATATGAATCCCTAAGTCACATAATCGTTCTGAGATAAGGAAACGCAAGCACAAGTAGAAAGATAAGATACGAAACAAAGAAATTAAAAAACTATTCAACAAAGGGAACAATATCTTGCAAACGAAAACCTGAGAATCAAGGGCTCTAATCATGACGGTGAAATATAGTGACCACCAACAAAGCTTTTAATTTTAACACTCCTTTTCATTTGTCGGAGTTCGTATTTAGTTTTCAACTCATTGCTTGAAGATCAAGAGAACATGAAAAATTAAAACATAAAAGAATTTCAAACAGTTTTTAATAGAAATTTTTGTATAATCAATAATTAGAACACGAGGGGTGTTGCTTCTACCATGTACTTCCACTGATTGCTCCTCCGCCTGCCTGTCTGACGTTGCCTGCTTCACCTTCTCTAGTGGTTTTAGGCATTTTGCGTAAATGAAGAGAAGAATTGGGGAAAAACGAAAAAGGCTAGTTTAGGAGATGATGGGTTGGGTTATTATCTATGGTCGAGTATAATTTTGGGTCAGGTAGTTCCACCACGTCAACAACGACGTTTTATTCAACAAAATATCGCGGTTTTTATTTTATGACATTTTAATTAAAAAATGTGGCAAAAAGTGTTACAAATTTGCGACGTTTTATGAACAAAACGTCACGTTTTCTATTTCGTGACATTTTAATTAAAAAACGTCGTAAAAAGTGTTACAAATCCACGACGTTTTTATAAAATGTCATGAAAATTTTGAATTTTTTGTGATGTTTTTAAACGTCACAAAAAGTTTTTACATTCAGCGACTTTTTACCAATAAAACGTCGCAAATTGTGTTGTTTTTTTTGTAATGAGACCTAAGAGTGGAGAAAAGAGACGCTCGCGTAAAGAGCGAGAGAGGGCCACTGAGCCAGAGGTGTGTTGCTACTGCATGAGACCAAACGAGAGAGGTGTGCTGCTACGTGAGTGAGAAATTTGTTGGAAAAAACAAAGAAAGGGATAGAACTTGTCCAAGAGAAAGAAAGCTTGTGTTTACCTATTCCCGATGTGTGTGGAATAGGTAAAGACAAGGGGTTAGCTTCTTTGGCTATTCCCCATTTTCAAGAATTATTAATGCCCAGTAATGATTATTCCGTAGGTCTTTTTCCAACCGAACAAAGAATACTTAACAACTAGAAATACATGGGTAATAGAATACTTATTACCCTAAACCAAATAGGCTGTAAGTTTTCTACTTATTTTGGTTTCTATTTTCTTTAAGTTTCTTACTTGGGCTAAGGTTCCTATTTTCCTTTGGATTTGGATTGCCTTGTCAAGCCTATAAATAGGCCTCTGAAACATTGTGTTATTCATTATATCAATAATACTCTCATATTTAGTTAGCTTTAAGCTTTCTTTATAAGTGGATTTTTATATTTCTTCAAATTAAGTGTGTTAGTTTTCTTAGTTTTCACTCCGCATTAGTTGGTATTAGACACAACTGTCACTATCAAACATAAAGTATAGCTCGAAAGCAATTCAGCAAAAGACAGTATCAGATCTAACAGAATCAAGAGTCAACAGAAAACTTCTGAAAACTATCAAATCGTGAAACCGTGAAAAGACTCTTTAACAGATCAAAACATGCAATATCATATCCAAAAGACTATATTGAAAGAAAATTGAGCAAATGATGAGCGGATATAGCAGAACAGAAAAGAGATTTGACTATGCACCTGAAGTGCGGCTGCGATGTTAGGGGACTCACCGACTTTCGAAAGATGGAGAGAGGCTTTGACGACAATGAAAGAGTGTGCCCTGAACTGTGCGAAAACTCCACCCTTTATTGGAGCTAATGTGGGGTTATCCGATCTAATTAACTCATTACAGCTTTGCTATCTTGTGCTCACCTCGATTGCTGACAATCGTGAAACTTTTACCAACCACCGTTGATCATGGTAAATCTATGAAATAAAAGTATATTTTATTCCATCCCTCTAAGGCGTTCTTCGAATAGTGAAATAAATATTATTAAATTAAGAGATGCAGATATTTTTAGTAATTTAAAAAAAATTTAAATTAATTTTTTAAAATTCTTTTCCGTAAATTTTGATTAAAATAATAAAAATACTATTGTTCATCTCAACTTTTAAATTTAACTTAAATTAATTAAATATGTCTTAAATTAATAAATTTAAAATTATTATAATATATTGTTAATTTAACACGAATTTAAGAATTGATTTAAATTCTTACATAACTAACATTTTATTTGTTCATATTTTATTCATACTATATTTACTTTATCATATTTTTAACCAAAATTTAAAAAATTAATAATTATAAAGAGTACTTTCAAAAATTTTAAAATTAGCATTTTTATTTATTCATATGTGATGTTTATATTAGTTTTTAAAAATTACAAAGAATACACTTAAGAACTTTAAATATAGTGTGAATATCACATAAAGTCATTAGTAATCTAATGAAATATATGTGTTATCCTTTTATGAATTGTTATTTCATTTAATACATTATATGAATAAATATAACAATTCAATACCATCATCATTCTTTTGTCAAAGATTGATTTGGTTATTCTTCAACTTGACAAGTTTCATATGATTCATAATCAAAATGATACATATATCCTTATATGTAACTTTATGATTCTCATTATGTTGAATTAACCAGCATGGCATAAAAGGATAATCTTGATTATCCAAAGTTTTTATTCTTGTCACTTATGTTAGCATGTCTCTTTTGATCCAACACATACAAACTATTTGTATAAAATTGGATCAATTACTTTTATTTGACAATCTATTTTTTATCGTGATTTAAACATTATAATAATGTTGAATCTAAATTCAGTATCAAAAACTCATAAACATGAATTATAAATACGTATGATCTCTATCACATCACATATAGGCAAAAAAAAAATCATGCAATCAATTTCTTCTAATTATAACTATTATCATTCTATAGCAAATGCCTTTAATTGTAGTCCATGTTTATGCTTTTAGCAGGCTAAATTAAGTGAAACAATTTCATCAAGGTACTATGCAACCTTTTCATTTTGATATCACGGTGATGATATACATCTTACATGTTATCATCAAAGTTTATGAGACATTGATCAACTCAAAATGGCAATATAATTTGTCATCTATATGATTTTAACAGATCTCTAAAACTTTATCACCAAATCCTCAACAAGGATTATAGAAAAAAAATACATAATAGGCCCAAAAAGTTCTAAAAAGACCTAGGTTATCCTACTCGCAAGTACATGAGGTAGTTGTAATTGATTACCTAGGGTCGTCTCCCACAAAAGTAAAATTGGTTCACTTAAATTAATTTTGAACAAAAGCAAAAATAAATAAAATCCTAAACACTATATCTTGATCTATTGAGTATAAGATTTTAAAGCAAATCATGCAATTGAATTGAAAAGTAAATGATTCAATCGGAAGTAAAGACGAATAGAAATAGAAGTGGAAAGCTCTTGAGAATTAATTTCACTAATTTAATCTCCTATACATGATCAAGGGTAAATGATTGGACAGTTGTCTTACCGAAACTAACAGTTTGACCCTAAGATCAACTTGAATAATTAACTAATCTAACTTTTGTATTTGACAAGTTATCACCTTGCTTAATTATGAAAACCAGACTACTAATTACCACTTAGGTTAATATATTTCTAATTCTTAACCTAAGCATTTATAGTTTCTCGTTTCATATTAAACTTTTCATCTCGATCTTTCGATTAATATCAAAATGATGCAAAGTTTGATTATGCTATTAGATCCATTCAGCTCAGAAACCACATAAATAAATAAGACAATAAATCCGTAACTCAATCATGCATAGTAAACTAAAATAACTACATTAATTCTCAAGAAAAAAAAAAGATCAACCCATCATAACATAAACACAGTTCATCATCTCCATACACTTCAATTATATGTTACTGTCAACCGAAAAATGCAAAAGTGATAAATAGAAAGAATACTAAAGATGAACTATGAAAAGATAACAAAGTAATAGTCGGTTAAGCTAACAAAGTAATAAGTTTAGTAAATAAACAAGAAACAGAGCAATAGATGAACATAATAAGTAAATAAGGATTGAGTGAGTGTGAAGACGGTGGTCTCCTACCCCTCTGAAGCTTCCTGCATTAGTTTTCACCTTATTCTTCAGCTTCTTCTCACCCAGTTGCTCGTATTGCCCTCCCCTCTCTGTCATGTTTCTCTCTTGTTCCCCTTAATGAAGATATGAAGGCAATTAAAATCAATAGTTACTAAACACAACAACTATTCAAAAAGATTACTCTAATCTTTCTATAAGGCTAAGATCCCAATCAAACATAAATGATCTTGAGTTTGTTCAAAAAACCCATTTAAATTAGATAGATAACAACTATTAATCACATCTCATGCGACTCCTATATCCATTATGTGACAACTCTTGCTAAAATATATCTTATATGTTATTCTTAACCCTGCCTCTAAATTAATGTGATTATGAGTTTACTCTGATAGAGTCAAGACCACTCAAGTTTATGTTAGGAGGAATAAAAAGAGAGTTGAAGGGCAAAAATGAATATACATCATCATCATCATCATCATCATCATTGTTAGTGTCTTTATTTTCTATCTATTTGTGTGTTAATTTTCTTTATTCTTGAGGTTTGAAGTTATACTTAAGAGGAATTAATCTTGTTTTATGTAAAGGTGTATTTTGGAACTAAATCGAAAGAACCGCGACAATTTTGGGATAAAAAGAGCTGAACTAGACGTTGACCCTAATTAGACGTGGCCTCGTGCAACAACTAGAAACGTAAAATGCAGAAGCAAGACAACCCAAGACCAAAACGACAACTCTTTATGCGTGATTCAGGAAATTAACGAGTTACAATGAGATGGGCTTTAAAACGCAGCACATGGAAGAACAAAACAGCAGAAGAATATAAAACAAGCAGCCCAAAAACGTTGACGTGGAGGAAGGATGATTTAAAAGAGACATGTGAGTAGTTAAGCTAGAGGGCTGGGGGCAGCGTGAACAATTAAAGGAGGGCTGTGTTAAAAATCAACAGGGCAGACGTGGACAAAGAGAAGGGACTAGGGAATTAAAAAAGGAAATCACGCAAAGTGGGAAGCAAGGGGGTTAGACGGCGTGAACAAATAAAAAGGAGCTCTTAATAGATAGAAAGAGGGAACAGGAGAGAGCAGATGGGAGATGGCGGGCTGTGCGTGGAATAGAGAGCTGCGTCAATAAACAGTAGAGTTAAAAACAAGAAGACGGTGGCAGATAGCAAACGAGGAAGGAAGAAAGAGTGCGGCGGTAGCTAGGAGAAATAGAGAGAAACGCCCATGACAGTCCCAACGCCAGTGACAGTTGGAATAGTTAGGAAAATCATGATGCTGGGTAACTAAACTTTTATTTCTTGGTTTACGAAATCCTAGTTATTGAACTTTGCATATCGTGAGACTTTTGTTCTTTATTTCAATCGATTTGTTAGTCAAGTTTCTGGTTCAGCCTGATTCTGGCGAGGCTGCGTTTGGTTATTGAGATCCATGAAGATTGCTTGTACCGGCTATGATATACCTGCAAAACAAAGAAGGCACGTCGGGGGTAGTTTCCCGATAAGCCCCTCCGACGCTCAAGTCAGTCTTTTTGGTGAGGGTTGGATTGCTGTGAGTAGTGAAAACTAGGGTTGTAATCTCGTACCTGAATCAAGGCAGAATAATACCTTATATATGGGATAGATGTTAGGTTTAGGTTTCTTTACGTAAGTCTTTGCGTTTGCATGGGAGTCTAACGTCTTGGAAGGAGTTGTGGATGCGTGGACTTGTGCTTGGGCTGTGAGTATGTGGACTTGGGCTCCGGGCCTAGCCCGGCCGGCCTAACCAGTACCAAAAATCAGTACCCAGTTGAAAAGTGAGGGATTATTCTCCTAAATGTAGTACGTTTCAGTTTACCTTCATTCTAAAATTGATTTCCAACTCGCCTTTTGTCATAAAACCCAATTCAAGTCCACGTCTGTCGGTTCAATGATATGATATTTCAGGTTTTTATTTTTGTTTTTCATTTTTGTTTATGTTTTTTAAGGTGTAGGATTCAGGGGGAGGAACTTTCTTTTTGTGACATGCTCATATGGGTTTTATGTAGGTTATGAGGTTTAGGCAACAAGCAGTGTTAGTTCTGTATCAAAGAGACCATTGTGGTGGCTTTGAATGATCAAGTGGTGGATTCGCTTTGTTAATGGTTTTCGCCTTATGAACTAACACAGTTAACTGAACAACATGAGCCCATCTGGCTCATCAGCTTTCCTAGATTCAGTATAGGATCAACTAAAATTTCCATGTCTTTCCAGTTGGGAGGAATGAGCTACCATGATGATGTCGTTCAAAAGCCGAGCCGATGCCCAGTTGCCATTACTGAAGCCATACGGAAGATTCTTGCAATATAAAATTTAAGCAGTTCCTGAAGTTCCATCAAGATGGGAACACTCTCCACTTCAATGTATCATTCTTGTAGTAGAAACTCAGTGAAGATGATGATCACAAAACCACAAGTTTAGTTTCTAACATTATAAAATTATTCTACTCTTTAAGAAATCCTTAAACAAGTATTAATTAATCCAAGAAAGATCTTCAAAGTATTATCCTGTGATATTTGTCATGTTCAATAAGTATTGGTGAGAAGTTGATCACAACAATCTAAAATAACAATGGGCCAAAGGGCCTATTTGATAATATGCAAATTGCATTAATTATTAGCTAATTCTATTAGAGGTTAGCTAATAGCGGATTAATATAGTTGATTTGATTAGCGAATAGTATTAGTTATTTACTTAAGAATGCTTGGTAAAATTAAATGTCTAGTTGTTGATCGTAAACGCAAGTGCACGTTTCTATCGTCAAGTAGTAAAAATATCGATCCCACAGAGACCAAATTAGCTAAATAGT
>JAOSBK010000205.1:31245104-31260893 GCA_027568895.1 Erythroxylum shatona | reverse complement strand
ATCACTTTATTACGGTGCATTAGATTTCACCCTATTCTCTTATGTAAGACATCAATATATAACACATAATCTCCAATTCCAAATGATATTATTAACATTGGTGTTATAATTCCTCCAAATTCTCTTACATCCATTATTAATATGTTTTACACATTTTTTCCTCAAACATTTTAATCATGGGATAAGATTAGTAAAAACACCTTTACAATCTTTTGTAGTATCCAATATGCAGCTAGTTCTCAAGAAATCCCAGTTTCTCATGTATTCTTTGTAGTCTCTTAGTTCTTCATGGTCTCTATTTCCTTGGGCCTCCCAATACGCCATGTTCAGTTACTATAAGATCCAACATTCTATTTAATCAAGCAAAATTTCACTCCTATTGGACTCGACATATAATTGTTCTTACCTTCATGTAATGCAAGATTTACCCTCAAGTTTCACATATATGCTCTTTGTTTTTCGCATACACTCGATATATCATTTATAATCGTAGTCACTAATTAATCCAGTTTTGCTTGGATCACTTTAATCTTCGATACCATAATACCATCGGGGTATTGTTAACTCCAACAGATATAACCCAAAACTCCTTGTGCCTATGATTTGTTTTCGTAATTCCTTAATAATCTAATTCCTCAATGAAGTAGTATTATCTCATGTTACTTTCGATTCCCCAATTAACTTTTCCCAATTGACTTCTTGCTACAATCATCTATATTGTTCATGTAACCTTTATCAATCCACTATTATCATCATTGCTGATCAGACATTCTTAGAAATCTCTAGGAGATTAATTCCTGTCCTAACTTATATGATAACAATATCCTTTTTGATAAGGCTTAGTAAAGCATCAAGCAGTTCATTTACCCTTATACCTTGATATATATCATTAAGATCATTCCATCTTTTCCAGAGATGTATTTTAAGACAATTTACCAATTAATAACTTACACTCAGGATACCTTAATCTCTTTTTGATTCGAGACAACAATTTTTTCTTTTGTATCTGTCCTCGATTATGGGGACTATGCCACGATCGTGCCCTTCTTTTTTTCACAAAATTCACCACTCATAACAACATCATTAATAACCTCAATCTATCCTCTATTGATCACTATTTGCACATTCATGTATTATCCTAATTCGTCTGAGACGTTGAACTATGGAAACTATGACTAACAATACTCAATAAGTCTTAGATTGCTTCCTATATTATCCCACACATATAATACATATGT
The DNA here is from genome assembly GCA_027568895.1 of Erythroxylum shatona. Taxonomy (NCBI): domain Eukaryota; kingdom Viridiplantae; phylum Streptophyta; class Magnoliopsida; order Malpighiales; family Erythroxylaceae; genus Erythroxylum; species Erythroxylum shatona. The sequence goes on along the minus strand of JAOSBK010000205.1, from coordinate 31,259,655 downwards.
GCCCACTATTCTCACTTGTCATGATAATCCCATTATCAAATATGTACTCATGATAACAAACTAACTTAACTTTGGGGACTTTTGCTTACCTCTTTTTCAATCTTTCATAAAATCCTATCTTATATGCATTTATAACTTTATCCTTACTATACAACATTCATCTCTTGTGAAGTCAATTTTGTCTATTTCTTTTGCCACATATGTATCCTTAATCAATTCAGAATTATTGATGCATAACCATTTTGAAATTTTGGTTTTAATTCCCCTAATATCTTCTTATACTGAATTATAAACTCTTGTCACGATAAGCACATAACCATTTTGGTTCCAAACTCATCCTCTTACGATCATAACAAATTTATGTTTTCATTACCATCTGCTTATATACTTTAATCTCCTCATTTCTACTCATATTCCTATTTTCCTTAAACAATTTATGATAATACATTCACTTTTATATCACATTTAGGGATATGTCACCACAGTACAATCTTGGTGTCATATTCAATAATACATCCACCAATACAATTGTGTTAAATCTTTGTCTATCATATTCAATCACATACTATTTCTCATTTCTAAATATCCACAACTTTCATTTTCTCACATTCTGACATACCATCACTTTTCTCACTATTTCTATTAACTTAAGCATTTAACATATGCTCATGCGTGTGACTCATATTCTTGCAACTCGTATTAGGGATCAGTTGCTACTGTTTGCTATGACATGTCTAAAATGCATGTAACTTGACACATATCAAAAAATGCCCATATAAGATAGTAATTATGGGCTCTGATACCACATAAATATAGCACCCTATTCCCGTAAGACCTGAACCCGACATCAATGGGTGATATCCAAGTTCGTGCCCCGCGAGGGTAGCGTGCTAGAACACTCAATTAGTCAAAACTCGGTATAATTTTTTTTAAAACAATGCACACTTTTGCAGAAATTATTATTCACATAGGGCTCAATTTCATTTATAAACATTTTCAATCCATACCATACAATCAATAAAATTTCACCATCCACTTGGGCCCGTTACAAAGATAAAACACTTATAAACATGATATCATTACACTTCAAAATCATTTAATAACATTTCCAATTTGGAAAGTTGATACAGAATAGAATTATTTACATACCCATGATGCAATCATTACTGAAAACACAATCTGATATAAATACAAGAAATAAGAGTGCAGACGCAAACTGATCCTGACCCCTATCTTGTACTTGAATGCTGTAGGTATACTCCCGTTTATCTAACGGGGCATTCTTCTGATCCTGAAAAATATTTGCAAATTTTGGGTGAGTTTTGCGAACTCAACGAGTGACCATTATCGATGGCTCACCTAGTCACATAACACATAATTCACATTCAATGCAACTTAATCATTCATATTATGCATATGCAGTGCATATGAGACCCACTTTCGATTTGTTATTTTGTTGTGACCGAGTGCCTAAACTGTCCCTTAAAGGGCTCATTGATAACTGTCCCATATCCGCTTGGGGGATACAGGGTTCATTAAACATTGAGCTTGAGCCTCTGAATCACTTTTGGAAAATACTAATAGAGAGAAAGTGAGAAAATTGGCATCTATTGGTGTTGATTTGGAAAATACTAATGGAGAGAAAGTGAGAAAATTGATTGGAAGAGCATGAATTGGTTGTCTACCAAACATACTTTGGTAGTTTACTTATATCTTGAACCGTAGAGCTCTGATTGAGATGGTTCTTGTTTCAAAATAAAATAGATACATGGAGCTACAATTTTTTTACTGGTATGGGCACACCACCCTTATAGGATGATGACTAATGAGGGTTTATTGAAATGACCCTACAAGAAAACCCGCTCCCACTTTATGACTCCAGATTGTTAGGCTCCGAAAATGGGGTCCAACAGAATAAAGACTAGAAATGTTCAATATGAAGTAAGTCAAGCTAGCAAGCATGCCAATGGCACCTCACTTCAAGTTAAACAAGCATACATGTCCTTTAACAAAAAAGGAGAAAGATGATATGTCTTTTATTCCATACTTATCTACAGTAGGATCTCTACTGTCTGCTATAGTGTTTATATGACGGTGAAGTATTACACATATCGTTTTGTTAATGAGCAAATTCTTGTCTAATTCATGAAAGATGCACTGAGAAGAAGTGAAATGGATTTTGTGATACTTGAGAGGTACTTCAAAAAAGAGTTCGTGATACTTGAGAGGTATTTCAAAACATAAGGGGAGCAGAAGTGTGGCATCTAGCAGAAGGAATAAAGAATCTTTTGCAGACACAATTAAGAAATGAAAAAGAAATCAATGACATCAAATCCATTTTTCAACAACTTATACAAAATATGGGGAAGGAGAACTTTGAAGTGACATCATAAAACTCTAGTGACACAGGAAACTAGACCCTTCCAACAAGATTCAACAAGTTATACTTCCCCACTTTCGAAGTGGTAGAGGTGACAAGCTGGATGTATAGGTGCGAACAATTCTTTGTAAGTGACACACACTATAGGAACTAAAGGTTTGTATGGTGTCATTGCACATAGAAGGTGTAATGTAGGAATGATTTCAAAAAATGATTAAGAACATAATCAAAGGGGACTTGAAAAGCTAGGAGGAGTTTAGAACTGCATTAAGACAGAGGTTCTTTAAATAAATATTCAAAACCCAATTGGCAACTTCAAAAATTCTCAAGCAAGAAGGATCAGTGTTAGAATATTATGTTCATTTCGAAAAGCATTTGAATAAACTAACATTTCTAAAGACTTATTTGATAAGTTGTTTTCTTAAAAGGCCTTAAGCAAGAGTTAGAGCTCACAGTTAAGATGATGGATCCACAATCACTCTAGCAAGTGAATGCACTCACAAGGAAATAAGAAGCCATAGTGATCACTAACGTACCTATGTACTTCAGGAAAGGAGAAAAGTGCCAAGGTAGATAAGAAGAGGTAGAGTGAAATTAATATAAAGTGTTAATCTAGCTACCTCTTTGATTAGAAAAAATCCTAAAGCAGGTTTACTCCCTACATCGGGACCTAAATGGAATGAAAATAAACCTAGTTACAACAAAAACTTACAGGCATAAAATCTATAAACAGTATAGAGTTTAACAAGAAAAGAGCAAAAGGATTATGTTTTTGGTGCAATGAAAAGTACATGCTGCTAGGACACAAATGCAAAAAGAGGCAATTTTATTTATACATGGTAGAGAACGAGGGCTCAACAAAAAATAAAGAAACTAAAAAGAATAGGAAGAGAGTATATTAGCTAGAAGTAAGGTGTCTTTGGAGGCGATATGGAGGTTAAGGGACTAAGGTGAGTTTAAATAAATGAGGGTAGTAGGCAGTCATCAAAAGAAACCCTTGCATATCCTCATCGATAGTGGATGCACCCTTATCTTCTTCTACAAGGAGTTGATTAAGAAGGAAAATAGAGAGGTGTTAGACATTCCAGCCTTAAGTATCATAGTGGGAGGAGATTTAAAATTAAAGTATTGCCAAAATTTGTAAGAATTTTATTTGGACGATGCAAGGATTGAGGTCTACCATCGATGTGGTTTTCATCAAAATGGGAGGATGTGACATGGTTTTGGGCTTTCAATAGTTGGCAATATTGAACGACATGCTTTACAACTTCAGGGAAAGAACAATGGAGTTCTAATGGGAAGGTCGAATAGCAAAGTTGACAAGCAACCTAGAGGAAGGAGCACAAGAAATCTCAAATAAGGGCATCTATAAGTTGATATCAAATTCAAGTAGGAGCTCATTATTTATGTTACATTTAACACATCCAGTGAGTTCCATATGCAACATTTGTCTTTAAAAAAATAGCAAATAACAAAGAAGAATTAGAAGGGCTCCTAGTGGAGTTTGGAGAGGTATTCCAGGGGCCAAAGTGTCTACCTCCAAAAGAGCTCAGGATTATAGCATCCATGTCAAGCAGGGAGTCGAAACCATTACATACGCCCATATAAGTACTTAGGTTAGCAAAAAAGACACGTTAGATTGCTCAGTGTAAGAGTTATCAGAGAAAGGGCTCATTAGGTCAAGCTTGAGCCTATACGTGTCTTCAGTTATCCTAGTAAAAAAAAGATAGCATATGACGGATGTGCATTTATTACAGAGAGTTGAACAAGCACACCGTCAAAAACATATTCCCTATTTCAATTGTTAAGGAGTTGTTGGAAGAATTGAAAAGCTTAAGCTGGTGCTTTAAATTGGATCTTAAGTTCGGATATCACCAAATCTGGATGAAGGAAGAAGATATTCCAAAAAAACCAAATTCAAAACATATGATGGGCACTTTGAGTTGTTGGTAATGCCCTTCAGGCTCACAAACTCACCTTTAATTTTCCAAAGCCTGATGTAACAAGATTTTCAGGCCACAAATGCGAAAGTTCCTATTATTTTTCTTTAATTATCTCCTTATTTATAGCCACGATTTCATTTATCATCCAAAACTTTTTGCAGGAGATATATCCTACATATTTTGAAGCAATAACAACTCTCTTTTAATGGGAGAAAATGTGTCTTCCAGGCCAGGAAAATTGAATACATAGGACATTCCATTTCTACAGAAGGAGTATCGATGGAAACAAATAAAATTCATACAATCTAAATTGGCCACCACTATAAACACTAAAAGAACTCAAAAGCTTCCTCGGACTAACAAGATACCATAGATGATTCATCAAGCACAATAGGATAATAACCAAAACCTTGAATGCACTACTAAAAACAAGACTTAGGGAAGTGGGAATAGTAAGAGGATTATAAAAGAGCATTTGAGAAGTTGAAGGAAATGCTAGTAATAGCTCCAATTCTCACTCAACTTGAATTCTCATGACCCTTCACTGTAAAAGTAGATATATGTGGAAAAGGAATAAGGGTTATACTCCAACAAGATGGACACCCAATAGCATCCATCAGTAAAACACTGACCCTCAAACCCTAGGGTCTTTCGACCTACAAAAAGAGATCTTAGTCTTGATCAAAGTTATGAAACAATGGCATCACTGTAATGTCCCAATATCCCATATTAGGGACTAGGACCCTAGAATAGTGTAAATGAGAGTATACTAAGAAATTAGAAGTGCATTTCATGCGTTATAGGGCATATTAAAAATTTTAACTGTTTTGATATTTATGAAATAATTGTACATGCATTCATTGACATACTCCGAGATATGAAAGGTTTAAAATGAGCATAAAGTAAATTGTGTATTGTTGACGTCTTAAATTTTGGTTTATTTGGTTACAAGTAGTAAATTTGGAACTAATTGTTACCATTAGAAAAGTGATGGATTAATATGTATATTTGGAAATGGAAAATACCAAGTGGCAAGATAAATTGACATATGGAAAAATAGGATGACTAAGCTTATGAAATAATTGACAAATGGTAGCATAATTTAGTGACAAGTGGACAAATAATTAGGTGACATTTGACATAGGTTATTAGTTGACAAATGGAAGCATGGGTGAATGAAAAATGAACTAGTAATTAGGATGTATGTGTTAGCGTAAGGAGGAGATAAATGGCTTACATGCCAAATGACACATGTTAAGGTAGTTTAGAGACACCTTGCACCTAGTTGAATTAGGCTAAGTTGCTGCTGGAAAAATCCACCCTCTTCTTCCTCTTTCTCCACCAAAAGTTTCTGCTAACACATCTCTGTAATTTGGTTTCAACCTTGCTAAATGACCACTTCAACTTCATATTTTAACCTTTACAAGATAGTCAAAGAACCAGAATTTTATTGTCCCAAACTAGCCAAAAATCAACTTATTTGTACCTTTACTTTGTGACAATCTTGCAAGAGTGGAGGGCTACATTAGCTTGAGGTTTTGAAGTAGAATTTGAGCTTAACAAGTAAGTAGAAATATGATCTTTAAGGCATGTGATTATGGTGATTGAATTAGGAAAGATTGTATAAGACATTGATGAGGAAGTGTGCTGGAATATTATGAACTGGAAAACTTTCACTGAACATATTTCAATTTTTTTATTATATCTTGATCTGTAGATCTCAAAATGAGATGATTCTTAATTTAAATTTAACTAGAGACATTTGGATACAAATTTTCAGAAGAAATTGAATTTGAATTCTATCCTTAAGGATCTTGAAATTTAGCATGAAATTGAGTCATGGCTTAGGCTATAACAATACCCGTGACGTCCTGTTTTTATCAAATAAATTATATTGATGTAGTTTGAATCATACAAATGTGTCTGCACAAAAGTTGTAACTTATTCTCTTAGATTTTAATATATATAAATTTTGTAATTTTTGGATATTAGAATTGAGAGATATGACTTGTACAACTTGAATGCATGATTATGCCCTAGCCAAAATTTCAAATGTACACAATTTGTAGTATTTTGAGTATAACTCTAATCAATCAAATTATATGATTTTGGAGTCATTAGAAATTTAAGGCATAGGGGAACAATTTTCTAGAAGAAAGTGTTATAGAAATACACCATTTTCCTTATCATAATGATCATATAAAGTGGACCTGAAAGTCTGTGTTGAAAAGAAACCTGGAATAGTTAATGACTATATGAATTTTAACACATTTGGAGTACAATTGATCTTTACATCAGTTTATTATAGAAGTATACCTGGGCATATGTCATTAAACATGCATGTTACATGATACATTTATAAAAATGCATATTCAGTTACATGAACAATGTGGTGACATGAAATTGTATTTAATTGCATATAAAAGAGCAAGTAGAGTGACCACTTCCAACTATTGCCAAAACTTCAAGGCAAAAAGCAAAAACGGAGCAATAGTGAGAAACCTAAGATAGTCTCATCTTAATTTGTTCTTTTTATTACTAAATTGAATTTGATATGTGTTGATTGTGTTTTGAATTTTGACAATAATTGTCTGAGGCATTTAATGCATGTAAATATCATTAGAAGTGCTACTTGTATGTGAATGAGATTGACTAATTGAATTTGATATGTTCTAATTGTGTTTTGAATTATGGAAAATAATTTTCTAAGGCGTTTGATGTATGTAAACATAATTGGAAGTGCAACTTGTATGTGAATGAGATTGACTAATTGAAATTGATATGTGCTAATTGTGTTCTAAATTCCGAACAATGATTGTTTAAGGTGTTTGATGCATGTAAACATCATTAGAAGTGCTACTTGTATGTGAATAAGATTGACTATTTTATTCTCAAACAAAAATTTGAATGTCAGATCTAGCCCAATGACTACTGTTAATACGTAAATATGAAAATGAATGCGACTGAAAGTGATTGAATCTGATGACTAAATTGTGGCATGCATTTCATTTCAATGCATGAAATATAAAAGCAGTTGTGACTAATATTGCCAATAAAAAAAGAGCTTAGAGCTTAAACATTCGTGATTAGAGCCTAGAGCTCAATGTGTTTAAAGAGCCCTGTATCCTTATTGGATAAGGGACAATATGAAAGAGCCCATTATCTACAACGGATACAGGATAGTGAAAAAGGAACACAATCATAACAACGTAATAAATGAATTGAGTCTCATAAACATTGCATTCAAATATGATGATATGAATAAATTGAATAACTACATTGTTATGATGACTTCCCTTGTATGAATATGTGATAATGAACTTGTGTTTGAATTATGAGATTTGTGAACAAGTGAGTCATAATATTACTTAAAGTGACCAAGTTGATGTGAATTACATGATAATATGAAATGTTGTGTTGAAAGACAAGAGTGAAGCACCGAGGATGGTTACTCTACTGAGTTCGCAAAGTTCATCAAAATTGCAACGTTGATAATTTCAAGTTCCAGAGAGTGACGACCTAGCTTCTAAAACTGCACAGAAGCAATTTTTTACAGCTTTGAAATTAATATATGGCTCAAAAGTCGGTCAGCTGGGACTGAAGAAATAGTTTGTTTTAATTTTTGTTTACTTTCCTCATGTATGTAGCATATTATATAGACTGAGCTGTAGACACTCTAGGTTGACATTGTAAAATATGGATGATGGTTAATGCTATAGTGTGAATTATAGTTTGAGAAATGAAATGAGAAAAATTTTAGTTTTTAGATAATGTGTTATTTATGGTTTTACTTACGATGACATGTGATATAGTGAAGGTGAAATGATTAACGCACCATTTCTATCGGACATGTGCACGTGTGTCCGAAGGGTGCACGTGCATGTGTCAAATGGGAATGGGGTGCCAAAGCTACCCCCTCCTCATCGATATTGAGCTCCCATATAATTTACTTGCTCTAAATCACTTTCCTTCATCAAGAAATAGTCCACCGTACCATGGTTCATTTGTCCATAGAGTTAACACTTAAGTTGCACGACCTTTATAACATCCTGTTATTCTATATTAATGGTTAGAACCCTAGAATATTATGCATGAGAGTTTATTAAGAAGTCAAAAAGTGCATTTCTTATTCATGCATAATATAGCATACACATACATGTGATTATTACTCATTGAACACATTAAAATGATTATACATGTATTCATTGACATTTTTTAGGTATAATTGATTATAAATGTGATTTTATTGAGAATTGTGAATTAATTGTATTGAAATTTTTTTGGAGAGTATAATTACTGATTTGGAATTTTTTTGGTGAAATTTAGGAAAATTTTGAAATTATCAGTATTTTTGGACTAAAAAGATGCCAAATAGAAAGACAATTGATTTATGGTAGTAGAAATAAGTGTCAAATGACAGTTGAAATAATTGGCTAATGGTATTAAGATTCTTTTAGAAAATGATATTAAAAATTAGGAGACAATTGGAGTAGCAATTGGAAGCAAATGACCTAGTTATTAAAGAGAACCAAGTGAGGCCATAAGAAGTCGACATGTGGAAAGCGACACATACATCCACCCCTTACGAAGCTCTCTCAAGTGAAAGACCATCTTCATTTTCATTTGTCTTTCACTATGTTCATTGTTTTCACCTATTGTTAAAATTTTCTTCATTTCGTTCTTCATCTTCTTCACCTACTAACTTCTCTTTTTGCCCTAACAATGCAAGCTTTGTTCTCACCTTTCACTTGCTACTTTCGTTTTATTATCTTCGTCATTGTCACTAAAAGACATATCCCTACAACCTTTGACTGTTGATGATCGTGTATCATGGAAAGCTAGGGTTCACATGATTTTGAAGAGTTTGGAGTTTTACCAATTAAGTAATGTGTTAATTCTCATTGGTTGTTTGAATATGAAAAAATATGGTGATTAAATGAAAATGAGACTAATGCTCATTATTCATGTGCATTGTGAGTGATTACTAGTGCATACAAATTTCTTATTGAGAAGACTAACCTTTCATAAGTTATTGTTGAGATGATTTTTGAGATAGAAAGATCATTATGATAATGTAAAAAGAGTGCAAAAATTTCATGAAAAGATTATATGCTTATGCTTTATTTTCACTGTTTATATACGTGGATCTCGTTGGGTGTTATAGAGATGGATTAAAGTGGAAAGGAATTAAAGAAAAGGCTAGTGTAATTTGATGTCTTGAAATAAGAAGGATTAAGGTGATAGTTAGAGATGAAATGAAGGTGTTAAAGAAAATGAAGATGTGCAGAAAAAATGATGAATATGTGTATATGATACGTTCTTTTTGGATGTTCATGATCAATCATAAATTTTGATTTGTGTTTGAATGAGTTGAGCTGAAATGGAAGCAGGAATGAAGAGGAAATAATGAGGACATAAGTTAGAAATGATAGACAAAGCAAAAGAGATGAAGAAGTGATTAAGAATAGAATGTTTCGTAAAAACTGGAGAAGATCATCTGTCATGATTGTGATTAGAGAGGAAACCCCAAAGGACTTACACGACTATGCAAAAACACGAATAAGGAAACCCAGAGGACTTATACGATTATGCAAAAACACAAACGTGACAGCGAGGAAGCCTTAGGGAAGTTGCAAGATCGTGATAGAGAGGAAGCCTTAAGGAAGTTACACGATCGTGATAGAGAGGAAGCCTTAGGGAACTTGCACGATCGTGCACAAGCATGATCATGACATAAAGGAAAAATAAGGTATTGCACGATCGTGCTTGAGAATCAGCAGGAAGTGCACGATAGTGAAGGTGCTATGCTTTTTGACAAATTTTGACACCCTTCCCTTTTTTGACCATAACTTCTTCTCCAGACCTCCGATTAACTTGAAACTCCTCACACATTGTATATCCTCTCCACCAAATTTCATGGCCATTTGAATTTATTAGGAAAGGATTGATAATGATTGATTAATGATTTTAGGATGAAAATGATGAAGTGAGCTAGAGTTTCTTAAATAGAGTGGTTTCGTTAATTAGGCATCTATAGTTTAGTCATAACTTGATTTGTACATATCCAATGGGATGATTTTAAATTTATATTAAAACAGAGACATATGGCTACAAATTTCATTAGGAAATATAATTTTAATTCTATCTTTAAGAGTTTCAAAATTTGGCTTAAAGTTGAGTATTGAGTACTGTTGCAGTTTAAGTACAATCTAAAGTATTTTGTATATAACGGTCAGAATACTGAACCAAATTGTGAAAACTTAGTGTCATTAGAAACTTAAGGCATATGGGAACATTTGTTTAGAAGAAGGTGATGCCTAAATACTTCATTTTCCTTATCTTAATGTCCATGCAAAAATTGATCCAAAAATCTGTTTTGTGAAAAAACTGGAATGATCAATTGAGTTATGAACTTAGAATAACATTTGTGAGGTGTAAACCTAAGTTCAAATTATACTTATATGAGTTTTTATATATATTAATGATCTTGTGATCAGAATAAAGGAAATATAGCTGGGATTATCATTGGACATGCATTATATTAATGATCTTCTGATCAAAATAAAGGAAATATAGTTGGGATTGTCATTGGACATGCATTGTGCATATATATATGTGTGTGTGTGTGTGTGTGTGTGTGTGTGTGTGTGTGTGTGTGTGTGTGTGCACAAAAGTGAATACTTATAATTATGCAAAGTTATGATAAGTGTAAGTGTATGTTACATGTTATATAAGAGCATTTAGAGCGTCAACATCCAGACATTGCTGGGACTTAGCGGTAATAACTATCTAGAGCAAACTATGAGTAACCTAGATGGTCTCACTTGATTAATTGTTTATTTTAAATTATGTATTGAATTATTAGGAAAATGTGATCGTGTTAATTCCGAACATTGAATGTCCGAGGTGTTCGATGCATGAATGAGATATTGGAAGTGGTCTTTGTATGTGAACCTAAGAGAAATAAGTATACTCAACATAATTGTTAAATACTAGACTTAAGTCTGATAACATAGGAAAGTGAATGTGTAAAGTGACTGACTAATCTTATATGAATTGATGCATTTCATTACACGAATGCAAGAACAAATAATCGCAGTTGTGACTTGAGTAGCCACAAAAAAAGAGAGCTTAAAGCTCAGAATGTGATTAAGAGCCAAAGGCCCTATGTATAATGAGCCATATATCCTCAACAGATAAGGGACAGTTATCAATAAGCCTAGTATCCACAATAGATACAGGACAGTTATAGGCACTCGGTCACAACAACATAAAAATCATAAATGAGTCTCATAAGCACTACATATACATTTAATATATATGTTTTGAATGATTGAAATGCATTGTTGTATTGTGTTGAATGAGAAATGTGGAAATTGTGAATAAGAGAGCTTTGTGATGCTACATGATGATAAATGAAATGATGTGAATTATGTGATTGCATGAGTTGATGTGTTATATGATATGAGTGAACCATCAAGGATGGTTAACTCACTGAGTTTACAAAACTTACCAAAATAGCAACGTTGGCATTTCAGGTTCGAGAGAGACAATATAACTTCTAAGTCAAATAAGAAGAGAGCAAGCATTGATTTTGGATAGAAGACATGGCTCAAAGGTTGGTTAGCTGAGACTGAAGGACTTAGATAAAAGTTTTGTATAATTCCTCATGTATGTAACGTGCTAGGTATACAGAGATGTAAACTCTGATTTGTTTTGATAATATACACATATCGATGTTTTGTAAATCTATAATGTACATATTCGGTTTTGTGAAACGAAATGAGGAATTTTGTTTTTTTATATTGTGACATTCATGCTTTTAATGATGATTCCATGATTAAGTTAGAGATGTGACTGCTCTAGCATGCCATTATTATAGGTTATGTACTAGAATATCCTCAGGATTTTCTGGTATATACTTTATAGTAATGGGGTGCTGCAACTCTTGGTATCAAAGCAATGTTGGCATCCACAGGAATATATAGGAATATTAGACATGAAATATCATGAGAAATTCAGATAGTAATTGAAGTTATTGTCTATTATAGGAACATTTGCCATAGGTGATTAAATGGGACAATCAGCTGAACTAGAATCAATAGGAGCCAGTAGAGAGTCTTTTGTATCCTGACCTAAGAGAATGCCTCCGAGAATTCCCAAAAGAAAGGAGAGGAGGTACGATAAATTGTGAAAGTAGGGGGCTATGGATTTTTACAAAAGTACAGACCCTGCAAAGACCAAGGGATGGCTAGAGAGAATGAAGAGGATCTTTGATCAGATGGACTATGAGTTAGACAAAAAGTTTGACTACACAGTTTCCTTACTGCAAGGCCCAACTTACCAATGGTAGAAAACTATTCTAGGCAATACCACCAGGCCTTGTAACTTGAAGTGGAAAGACTTTCTAAAGGTCTTCAGGGAGAACTATATGTCCAAGATCTACCTGGACAGAGAAATGAAGGAATTTCTGGATCTAAAGTAAGGCAATATATCTGTGACTGAATATAAGATCAAGTTTAATGAACTAATGAGATATGCTATTGCTTTGCTTCATACTGAGGAAGACAAGTGTAGGAGATTTGAAGCTGAGTTGAGCATGGAGATTAGGACAAGGCTGGCAATCACTAACTTTAGCAGTTTCACTGAGTTGAGAGCTACCTCGATCATAATTAAACCGCTATTAAGAGAGGAACAAGTTGAGTATAGGCAGGGGCCTAGAATGAAGAGGCCCAGTGAATTTAAGGGTAGTTCTGGAAGAAGGCTTAGAAAGTGCCAGAATAGATCTTGTCGACTATCGGCTAGATCAAAACAATCGGTGTCTAAACAGGGGGTAGATTTGTACAGTCTGGTAGTGAAAGAGGTGCAGTAGCGAGTCAGTTACCAAATTGTGAGCATTGTGGGAAGAAGCACATTGTTGAGTGCTGGAAATTGAATAGAGCTTACCTTAGATGCGGCTCTTTTAATTATCAGATCAGAGATTGTTCCATTGCATATGGGACATAGTCTATAAAGAGAGGAGTGGTAACTAAGACAACTGTCCAGCAGAGCTGAGCTAGTGGGTCTGGACAAAGAGGCTATGGTAGAGGCACAATGGGCTCTGGGAGTCCTATGGTTAGTACTGAGGTACGAAGCAACTAACCGTAGTCTTAGGCCCTAGTGTACACAATGACCAGACAAGAGGCTTAGGATTCTTCGGATGTCATTATTGGTGTGTTGCTTATTTTTACTTATAAAGCTTTTGCATTGTTAGATCCTGGATCTACGCATTCTTTTATCGCACCACATCTGACATCTAGGTTGCATTGTGATAGAGAATTATTGGAATATGGATTGGAGAAGTCTACAAGAGGTACTTGCTTTATATTGATCAGGCAGAATTGGAGGCAGACTTGATTATACTACAGTTAAAAGAGATAGATATTATCCTAGGAATAGATTGGCTCACTATTCATAGGGCTACCATAAACTGTTATACCAAGGAGGTGATATTAGAATCTTTTGATCAGCCAAAAGTAGTTCTCCAAGGTATTAGTGAAGTAGTGCCAGCCAGACTGATCTTATTCATGAGTGCATTGAGGTTGATGCAAGGGAGATGTCAGCCTTATTTGGCCTACATCATCGATACTCGAGTTGAATAGAATGTGCAGGAAATTCTTGTAGTTAGGAAATTCCTGGATGTGTTTTCCGTTGCGTTATCTAGTTTACCTCCAAATCAGGAAATAGAGTTCACAATTTATTTGGTTCAAGGTGTTACTCCTATATCTATTCTTCCATATAGGATAGCACCTGTGGAACTAAAGCAATTGAAGGCTCAGTTACAGGAGTTGCTGGAAAAGAGCTTTATTAGACCCAGTGTATCACCATGGGGAGCTCCTATTTTATTTGTGAAGAAGAAAGATGGAACTATGAGACTGTGCAGTGATTATAGGCAACTGAATCAGGTAATAGTCAAGAACAAGTACCCATTACCTAGAGCTGATGATTTTCTTAATCAATTGTAAGGAGCTCCGGTGTTCACTAAGTTGGACTTGAGATCTGGGTACTATCAGTTGAAGATAGAAGAGTTGATATATCGAAAGGGTGCATTAAGTAGGCACTTTGAGTTTGTAGTGAAGTGAATCACACGTTAATACAATGCTTAAAATACGATATATGAATGCACAAGAAGGGGGGTTGAATTGTGTATTCCCCTTTTTGAAATTCTTTTTGAAAATCGTTTTATTAA
>JAOSBK010000205.1:31229137-31240274 GCA_027568895.1 Erythroxylum shatona | reverse complement strand
AATAATAATAATAATAATAATAATAATAATAATAATAATAATAATAATAATAATAATAATAATAATAATAACAAAAATCTAAAAGACAAACAATTTTTGGTTGGTAATTTAATTCTTTTTATCTTGATGATGAGAGAAATAAACATATATTTTTATCCTTATTATCATTGAAGGCCAATATTAACAGTTAAATTAATAAGAATACTGAAATAACCATAATAATTTTCACAATAATAAAATGGTGAATAGGAATAACGAAATAATGTAATAAGAATAATAGTACGAGGAATTGGGCATCTCGCGAGGGCGACGACTAATTTGGGCCAGCTCGCGAGGGCGATGGCTCGCCTTCGCGAGGATGGCCACTTTGACAACTCGCGAGGGCGAGCCCTCGCCCTCGAGACGCTGGCCATTTTTGGGCCAGCTCGCCCTCGCGACGTTGTAGCTTAGTTTGGTTTTTTTTATTAATTAACTAAATTTGCGTCTTAATAATTTTTAATTTATAGATGTTAATTATTTTATTTATGTGACTATTATCATTAGGTTTGTAGTTCAGTATATTACTTATGATTAATAAATGTATCATTTGAAATTACAATGCTTATTATTATTGATAACAATATTCAATTCGTTATAATTATTAACTATTTTTATTTATGCAATTAGTTATCTACGGAATATTAATAACAATTATTGTTATCATAATGATAATAATAATAATAATTACTATTATTATCTATATTATTATTATCATCATCATCATCATCATTATTATTATTATGTAAATAAAAGTATATATTGGTTATTATGATTATTATTAATATTATATATTGGTTAATATTAATAATAATAATAATATTATTATTATTATTAAAATCCTTTTCCATATTTCATTTATGTCCAGTATTATTTGTATAATAATAAAATTATTATTATTACTATGATCCTTATTGTTATTAATATTATTATTATGATTATAATGAATAAATTTTTTTGTCGTAAATTAAAATAATATAATAATAATTATTAATAATATGATTAGTATTATTATTATTATTGTTATTGTTATTATTATTTTGATGAAATTCGCTATTATAACTTTTGTTATTATTAAATTGATAAAATTCTTATTGTTATTAATATTATTATTATGATTAATAAAATTATATTAACAAGGAATTTAATAATAATTATATTCAATTTAATAATTACTCTTCAATAAATTTAATAATAATAGTAACTTATTTATAATAATTTAACAGTTGTTATAATAATGCAAATATAATTAATTACTAATAAATTATAATAATAACGATGATAATAATAGTAATGATAATAATAATAATTATTATTATTACTAAAAATTATGTGGAATATAAATTTAATCAGAATAATAAAGTTAATAATAATGAGAAGAAAATTACTAATTATAACAAATTTCATAATAATAATAATAATTAAAATAATTTATAAATTTAATTATCATAACGAATATTATAATTATAATAATAATACTATTATTAATAATAATAAGTGAATTATTAATAAATATAATAATAATAATGATAATAATAGTTAAATAACATTATTATTAATAAGAAATTTAATAATTAAAAAATTAAAAAATTCATTATTTAATCTGCAATAAATATAATTATAGTTAATTAGTTATTTAATAATAATTATTTAACTGTTCTTATAATAATGGAAATAAAATTAATTAATTAATTAAATTAATAATAATCAATTTAATTAATTTCTAATTGTTGATAATAATAACAATAATTATACAGTTGAAACTATATAAAAACGACAATGTTAAAAGCCAAATGTTTATAATAATAAAATGGATGTTTGTCAAAGCCAAGTTTCCTCTTTGTCAACTGCAGCTTGGCTTTTGGCTTAAAAAAGAGAAGTGACAGAGCCTCACGAGATTGGCCAATTTTTAAGCAAAAACGTCTTTATTTTTATGTTGGACAAAATAAGACATGTTAATGTTAGGCAGAGGATCTGCTCTCTAAACATAGGGCTAACCAGCGTCTGATGGTAAAGATTTAAACATCTATTGCAGTGTTGAAATTATCAAAGGTAGGGGGTACAAAAAAGAAGAAAAAGTTATGAGCGAGAAGACGGAACTGGTCAGAAGAAAGGATCTCGGATATAACATGTGATTCTCGCATGCAAAGTTTAAAGCGGCTTAGTAATACAAAATCTTAATCCTATTAAATGGAGAGATTATTTTTGCTAAAAAAGGAAGTAAAGGAGATCAGAAAAGCTCAATAAGAGGCGAGAAACAAGAAAAGCAAAGGAGTATTGAGAAACAAATAACAAATGAACCTGCGGAGGAGGAGAAACATCTATAAACAAAGGAAATTGAAGAAGAGAAAAAGCCTCGAGGGAGAGCTAAAGGATAGGGAAGAAGACAACGCAACTGAAATAATAAGAGAAAATTTTGAAAAAACTCAAACAAAAATCAGAAGGCGTACAAACCAACCAATACGCCAAATCTTATTTTTATAAGAAAACTAGAATTTAAAAATGTAACAAGTTTGACTTTATTTATATCTTCGCCAACATAAATTCAAATTAATTAATTAATTAATACTAAAAACAGTTGGCATTTCAAAGTGTGCAATATTTCTGTTCATTTTTTTGGACAAAAGAAGCCATCTCTTCAAGCTTTGAATCTTATACCTTTCAATAATTACATTGAAGCAATCACAATTTATCATGTATACTAGACACTAATGTCATCGCACGTAGAGTACATAAGTCGATTGTTTTTGTCATACCGTCCAGAGTGATCAATGAGCTTTCACGTCAGTCTTTTCTACTTTAAGTACGCCAGGAGATATAAATTAAGCAAAAGAAAAATATCATCTGTTACCATTCCATTTGCCTTGAATTTAGCAACGTTGGTGTTTCTATCTAAGAAATCAGCTCACAAGATTAAACAGTCATCGTACCTCACCAGCTATTGAAAGGTGTGGGCATAGGCCTTGTTTGAGCTGACTAACTACTGAAACATCTCAAACCACACGATTCAAACTTACCCATTATCACCACCCACAAGAGTTTCGCACAGGTCTTCCTTGCAATTCGACGTTTTTAAACGGATCTCTTCTCCAAATTGAACATTAATGATGGTTTAAATAATAGAAATGATAGAGAATTAAATAATTATTTTTAAAAATAGAAAAGACAAAAAAATAGTATAAAATGAGTGTTATTTTATTTGATTCAAAGAATAGAACACATAAAAAATTTTATACCAATATTTAGTTTGAAAATATAAACTTATGATGATAAAAGAATAATTAACAAAAAGATCAAAATATCATTATTATTATTATTATTATAAATTATTATCCTTATTATTATTAATTTTATCAATTAATTTTATTCTTATTTTTATTATTAAATTTCTTATTATTGTTAATCTTCTTCTTCTCTTTCTTCTTCTACATTATTATTATTATTATTATTATTATTATTATTATTATTATAAAAAACTAATTTATTATTATTATTTTTATTATCATTATTATACAAAATTAATTTTCTTCTTATTATTATTAGTATTATTAAATCATTTATTTATTTCTTCTTCTTCTTGTTGTTGTTGTTATTTTTATTTTTATTATTCTTATTATTATTAATTATTCTTCTTATTATTAATTATTATTATAAATATTCTATTTATTACTATTCTTATTATTAATAATTTTATCAATTAATTTTATTCTTATTTTTATTATTAAATTCCTTATTATTATTAATTTTCTTTTATTATTATTATTATTATTATTATTATTATTATTATCATTATTATTATTATTATACAAAACTAATTTGCTTCTTATTACTTTTATTATCATTATTATACAAAATTAATTTTCTTCTTATTATTATTAGTATTATTAAATTCCTTAGTATTATTATCATCATCGTCCCTATTATTTTTTATTTTTATTATTCTTATTATTATTAATTTTATCAATTAATTTTATTCTTATTTTTATTATTAAATTTTTATTATTAATTTTCTTCTTCTTCTATTTATTATTATTATTATTATTATTATTATTATACAAAAATGATTTTCTTATTATTATCATTATTATTACTATTATTATTATAAAACAAATTTTCTTATTATTATTTTTATTATCGTTATTATAAAAAATGAGTTTTCTTCTTATTATTATTAGTATTATTAAGTTTCTTCTTCTTCTTATTATTATTATTAAATTTGTTATTATTATTATTAATTATTTTTATAAATATTTTATTTATTATTTATTATTTTTATTATTTTTATCAATTATTTTTATTCTTATGTTTATTATTAAGATAAGCAATAGAAAAAGGATAAAGTTATCTCAGATAAGAATAGTAACTCTTAAAATAGATAAAGATTGATATTAGCTGATCCTCAAAATTACACAATACATATTCTTAATGATTAGTTAATCTATAAGTTTAAGAAATAGAATAGAAATATGTTAATAATAGAATAGTTATTCTTTTTAACCAAGGCCATAATTTAGAGAAATTTGCAGTACACGAAAGGCAACATCGGTCCCTGGAAGGATATACTGGACCTGGGAATCTTTACCTCAGAGAAATGTCATAAACAGGACTATAGCTGATATTCGGAAGTGATGGCCTAAAACTGTGAAAAGATAGGTTGTATACACTGTAGGCCAAACTTTTAAAACTTGGATTTTGAAGAAGTGGAATCCAAGAAAACTCCAGGGATTGATCATCAAACGCAGAAGAGAGAATAATAATAATAATGGGAAATAACAATTCTGCAAACTTCCAAAGAAGCATGCATGTGGGAAGATACGAAACGATTCTGGCAAAAGACAAAAGAGGCCTATCAAAGTGATGGACTTGAAGATAAAAGGTAAAGGGTATACAGGAAAAATTGGAAAGAAAAAGAAATAATTAAGAGGACAGGTCTATTCCAGGCATAAGGTCATTTCATGGGACAACCCCATTTGTCCAATAAAGCGTGAAATACCCTGTGGCCATGTGTGACTTTTGTTATTCTCCGTTTTAGTGTCTTTTTCTGTTTTCATTTTTGGGCTTGCATTGGTACTTGTTTACTCCCCCATTGCTGACGTTTGTCTGTAAGTAAAACACAACTCTGTTGCTTATCTCTAGCCCGTCTATAGGGGAAGGTGTCTGGTTGTTGTTAAAAGTTCAAACCTTCCTATTTGTTTATTTCACTGCTAGCTAACCTTTAAGAATACAGCAAGCAGTCCTCTTTGCAATGCCAACAACTAAATGATTCCTGTGCCTCTGATCTTATTTGTTTTCAACTTTAATCATTCCATCACTAACATAAAGAATTTCGATAAGCTCTTTTATCATTCCATCACTAACATAAAGAATTTCCATCAGCTTAGTGAGTAATTAACGAGTCATCTGCTGTCGAAAGTGGGTTCAGTGGCTCTTTGGTCTAAAATAAAAATCACTAATTCCAAAATGGTCCATGTATGTTTGCATTGATTCTCCGATGAAAATGCATTCTTCAACAACATGATCTTATGTGGTAAGAATTTACCTTTAAACTTTCATATAATATGCAATATGTATCATGCAGTCATTTTTACGCAATTATTTATTCATTGAACCTTAAAATTTTAGGTATTCTTTAACAGGTATTCCTATCTCAATTTTTTAGTTCATTGGGGAACGTATAATAAACACAACATTCTCCACCATAGGCTTTTTTAAAAAATCTAAATGTTAATAAATAAAATAATAATCTTATCATAGTTTTATTCAAAGAAATTAAAACCAAAAATAGTTGGTTTATATTTCTTTGAAATATTTTAATTAATAATAAACATTTATTTTGAAGCAAAAATTCGGTGTCATCTTTGAAAAAATCACCATCATGTTAAACCTTTCATGAATTTGAGCCACCCGTCTCCTCTAGCGCTATATCTACAAATACGTATCTTTGCCGTCTAAGAAGTGAATGGAAAACATAGTAATAATAAGAAGCAAAGCTTTGTCGTCGAGGGACAATCGAAGGTTACGAAGCTCAAGACGATTGTGAGGCGATCTCTTGATCTCCTGTAAGCTGGAAGAACTTTCTTAATATAAATAGACTGGTATTAGTCAAAGTTGATATGGAATAGTTACTTTATTGCATAGAACTCATCGCGTCCCATTGTGAACAGATAGTATGATATATATGCACGCCTAAAGAGCATAACACAAAAAGAAAAATAATTAGGAAATTAATTATTATTATATAAAAAATAAATATTCCAACCTTAATCAAAGAAGAATCTAGCTTGCCAAACCGACCAACAAAAATAATATATATCCGTATAATTGTCTTTTGCAAGTCTTTTAAGGATAAAAAACAGTAATTGGGTTTGTGAATTAAAAAAAGCTAACATAGTAATAGTATATCTTGTTGCGTAACACCGTTTCAACGTGAAACTTAGGACATTGAAATGACCTTGAAATCGCATCACCTCTGGGTTGTCTCCATGTCTGGTGCTTTCCGAGTTGGTATGTTTATTACTTTAAACAGTACGAAACAACTCCCAAGTACAAAATTATTGACTCAACTTTTTTCTTATGCAAGAAACAGCAGTGGACGCAAATCTATTCCCTTCATTTTCCTTTTCACAGGCAAGCAATGAATCTACGACATGGCAAAATTGAAGTCTGAACCCATTAACTGTCTAGCAGCAATGTGTGCATAAGACCGAACGATACATTTCATGTTCAAAATAAATAACTTGGCCGGACTACATTAATTTCAACCAATGGCCAAATGAACCACCTGAAATTGTCTTAAGTCAATCCTAAGAATCTCTATCTCTACCTCTCAGGTAAAAACTGGGATTTTCTACAGAAAATTGGCTTGACAGTTGACATGCACAGGATGATAATATAAAATATTAGTTGAGTGTCAGGGTTTACTTGAATCAAGTGATTAGTTAGCAGTAGGCAAAGATGTACATACCCTAGCAATAGCTATACAATAAGTTGAAACGAGAAAATAATGGAGGAGGAACAGATTAGATGGACGGATGGACGGATGAGAGGAAAGTGGAAGTGATTGGACAAGTGGACATGATATGGTGCATGAGAAGGAAGAGAAAATGGAGGAGGAAGGGAGGATATTGTTTTTTGTAGTATGGACTGTGGGGAGGCGAGGATAAGAGAGAGTACCAATTAGTAGGCAGCCTTTATGGGTTGATAAGACCGCGATATTCAGCAATTGAAGTGACAGAATATGATCGCCATAATTTATTCCATCGAAATTTTCTATTATTAATGTCTTCCTTGCTATCATGCTTTCTTTAGCACCATCCATCCACCCTGTTCGTTTTACCGTCTACTTTGCTACTCCCACATTCTCTAATCAATTATTATTGTACTTTTTTATATACTTGCATTATTTTGTGAGACTTGCCGCAGAAAAAAAACAAGGAAACTGCGATTATTCGTTTAGACAATCGCTCATTGCATTTGAAATCGCCTTGTGGCGTTCTTTATTTATTTAAAATTAAATAATTATAACAATATCAGAATCCGACAATAATTTAGTTACATATTTTAATTTTATTTTTGATAATCTAAACATTCAAATTACATGTTAAATTAAATCATACCAAATTTTACTTAATCAAAGAATTTCAAACAGTAATTAATTATTTAATAGTATTCGTAATTATATATATACACACACTTTTTTGAACTTTAAATTTGAATTAATTTGATTAAAATTTGACTGAACTAAATTAGAGTTAGATGAATTAATTAGGCTTTTGAGTAAAGTTTAAAGCTTGTTTTCGTTTACGTAGGCTTCTATTGAATGTTTATGGTCATTATTTTATGCCTGTTCAAATTCTTCGATACTATTCAATTGAATGCGTGTGAATGGAAGGCGAGAATATATAAAGCCAACGACGACTAATACAACTGGCATTTACAGAAAGAAAGGATGTATGCGAAACGATTCCTGTACAATTATCTAACGAGAGTTGGATTGGTTAAGTATAAATTAACTTGTTTAGTTTAGAAGCTTTTATGCTATTTTTATCTCTTATCTTCCCCATCGTTTGGACATTTATTATTCTCCTTCTGTTAGTTCTTCATGCATTGACATTCTATAACTTCACTTAGTAACAAGTAACAGTGGAGCTCTCTAGACTCTTCAATGAAAGCTTACGATTAGGGTTCTGGTCTTACATGAAAGATTATGCTCAATTTGTTTAATATTAGTTGTTTATGTGTAAAATAACTTATGAAGATATTATTTTAAAAAATTATAAGGGTATGAATATTATATATCTTAATATTTTGTTGAATATTCTTATAAGAATTTAGATTTTAAAGAAGTCATGTTATATCTGTACTGTTTCATTATTAATAAAAAAATTTATACAACTTTTTTATTTTTATTTTTATTTAAGGGGAATATTTTATTTCTAACATATAATTACATTAAAGGTAAATTTCATTTTTAGTAGTGAAAATTTTAACTTATTAACAAAAACGCTACGAGCGTTTTCTTTTTTAGCTATTTACGTATTAAAAGTCATTGAAAAAGTTCTTCACCAAATAACTTTTATGACTGTTTGACTTTTCAAACACCCTACCAAACCAAGCCTATAGAGGCTGTAAATTGGATCGTATAAAAATTAAAAGAGGTTATCTTAGCTCTTGTACAAAAATGGTTTTAAAAAAGAAACATCCTAACATGCACAATTGCCAAGTTCTTATTAATATTGTATATTCCTCTTTAACACTGCAGTTATCTGACAATGCAAAGTTAGGTCCTTAAGAGAAGTAGTACATGCCAATCTGGCCTGTCTTCAGATTCAGAGAGCGCTGAACTGTATTATCTGGCTTTCGAGTTAAAAAAAACAATTATAAGAGAGAGCTTAGCTGTATTATCTGGCTTCCGAGTAATACTGTGTCACGCCAATATCCTAAGAAATCAATATAAATCACTTCCCAGAGTTGCAATAGGAAGATCAAAATAGTCGATTTTGTAAAAGCATATGAAAAAATACGGTCCTGTTTTATTTGATAATGATAAATTTTAATATTTATTATTTTAATTTTTAAATTACATATTAAATAAATTGTTAAATATAAATATAAATTATATATTTTAAATAACTTATTTAATGAATTAATTGACTCATAACCAAATAATGAATTCGATCAATTGATATTTATAAATTATAATACAATTTCATTATCAACCAATGATCATTTTCTTTAAAATTTTTGTCGAGTTACGACTTCTTTTAATATAATTCACACTTTTAATGTTTTAAATCAAAAGACTCTTAAAAGTTACGGTTACATTTGTCAATGAAGAGAAAAAGAGGGTTATAGGCGACATGTTAAAATTGGATTGCACAAATGTATGTGTTATGGCATGTACTTCTGGGCATAAACAAAATACTAGAGTCCCTAGAATGCCTGTAGGTATGTCTCGGAGCATGTCTCGACTTCGGACCTGTTGAATACAAATTCACAATCTTTTTGTATATTATACCAAAGTTTTTAACTAATTCTTACCTTATTTTATTAAATCTCATTCACACATTTACGTAAAATTTACATACATATATGGACAAAATTAAAATACCATAACAGGAACAAAGTACTCCAAAGAAAGGATAGAGAGCAAAATGAAATATTTTTTAAAAAAATAAAGTTGCATTCTAAGTTGGTTATTTTTCCTTTATTAGATTTAGATGAACGTCTTGAGAAACTGTAATTGGAAGCATCATGTATCAAATTTCCACTTGGCAACCAATCTTCCAGTATTTTTATTTGTGAGTTTATGTCATATTAGAATTATTAAGAAGTATATATGATGTTTGAATTTAGTTCGAGACATAAACCCCATTCGTACATGTTCTATAATGTAATTTTGTAAATTGCCAGTGTAATCTTGCATAGAATTAGGGGTTCTTCCAATTATTATGATCTAATTTTGGTTGTTCTATAAAGAGATAAAATTAACACTTTATAATTGTTCTCTTCAATGTATTCAGAAGTTCTCCATAATTGTTAACATAATTTGTAAAATCCTTATAAAATGGTATATTATTTAATTTTAGACTTCTAATGGTTGTTTCATTTCGAAGAAAGCACACATTGGGACGGTTTGACATATCTAACAAAGTGTGGTCTAATTACATTTATTTTTGTGATGGAGATCACGTATACTCCATCAACCACAACACAGAAAAAAGAAAAAAATGTGCCTAAGAGAGATAAGCTCTGGAAGTTTCTCACTATGTCAGAAACAAATGACTTAGACTAAGACTTACACACGTGACAACAAACACAAAGTCTTCAGCTGGAAGTCAATACGAAGTCGTTCTTATTAAGGTTAAGAAACATAAGTCACAAGATACAAGACACTGTCGTATTACCTATAGTTGAAGTAAAACAAAGACCCAGACAACACATCATCAAAAAGCAGAGGATCATTAATACTTGGTCACGTGAAGAGCAGCTGCAGACATTCTCAAGTTCAATCCGAAAGCACCTACATGCATGAGACTCTTCTAAAAGGACAGAACACATGAAAAATAGTATATAGACATTGTGATTTTCATTCACAACATTCAACATCTGAGAGTAAGATCAAGAGTGAAAAGAAAAAGGGTTTTGGGGGTGTGCTAGAGTACTTACAGTGAGTACTAGGAGAGTTTGGAGACTTTTGCAAGTGATTCAAAATATCACTCAAACTCTGTAAATTCTTTCTTTCTTTTTCTTATTCATTAGTGAAATCTTCACCACTAACAAGTGGAAACCTTGGATATAGATAGTTTTTACACTATCGAACCAAGTAAATTCAATCTCTTTACTTTTCTGTAAGTTTTAAATCTGCAAAAATTCAACAATCTTTATCAGTTTTGTTTTTCAAGAACAATAGTAAAGTAAAGTTATCCCAATAGAAGTGGTATCAGAGCATTCAGGACTTCCTGGTATATTTCTTAGACTCTCCAAGCATCAAGATTTATTCAAGAACAGTCAGTAAGTACATTCTGAAGTGAATCACACGTTAATACAAGACTTATTATACGATGTATAAATGCACAAGAAGGGGGGTTGAATTGTGTAT
>JAOSBK010000205.1:31195524-31207662 GCA_027568895.1 Erythroxylum shatona | reverse complement strand
AAAATGGGTGAGTACATAGTTCATTTACAATTATTTGTTAGATGAGAATGTGTATGTAATTAATTCTTACTTTTCTAAGAATTAATGTGTCATGAAATGACACATTCAATAGAACAAGGTCATCCGATGACAGTGGATAAAGTGTGCGACAAAGTCTTGGGCACTAGATCAAATTACGTTGTTGGCATGGGAATTGGGCCTCAACCACAAGGGAATGCTTCCGTCAGAAAGAGACTTCGAGACGAATTAGAGGAGTCAAAGACAGCTAATCAGGGGTTACGGTCTCAAGTCGATGAATTGACTAAACAATTTAAAGAAATGCAAGATCGATTAACTTCCGAAGTCGAACAGCAAAAAAAGCTCTTGCAACTTTTATGCTCTACACATAATGTTCGTTTAAATTAAACATGTACTCATATTGATATATTAAACACTTATGACGTTTTTTTTATTTTAATTATAGTATTATGACATGTTTGGGAATTACAGTTAAATAATAAGTCGTTGTTTGCATGTATTCAATTCTTGTTATACATTAATAATTATTAAAATTAATGATATTTTCAAAAATTGATCAATTATTAAATAAATTTATTTCATAAACAATATATATTTTTTATAAATAAATATTATTTTAAAATTTTGTTAAATATTACATTTGCAAAAATTTATAAAAAATTTATATTCAGAAATTTAAAACAAATTTAAATTAAAAAAGTAATTATATTTCAAATTTATTAAATAAATTTTTTTGGCAAATTGAAAATTTCAAAATTAATAATTAAAATTGATTAATTATAAATTTTTAAATATTCGGATAAATGAAAACAAATTAAGAAATTATAATTTATATTAAATCATTATTAAAAAATTTGCAAATATATTTTAAATCAATTTTTTTGGTTAAATAATATTTATTAATTATTTGACAATCCACGACGTCTTCTCAACAAGACGTCGCAGAAAGTACCTTTTCTGCGATGTCCAGTAAACGTCGCTAAAACTAAACAATCAGTGGCGTTTACTTCCAACGTCGTAAAATAACGATACATTTCCTGACATCTTCATACACGTCGCAGAATGTGGATTTTCTGTGACGCCCTTCGCACGTCATTAAACCTAATCAATCCGTAACGTTTACTCCAAACGTCGTAAAATACCCACACCTTTCCTAACGTCTACAAAAATGTCGCAGAATATCAGTGCCTTCCACGACGTTTAGCAACAGACGTTGTGGATCCCTATTGCCTACCCCACCTTCTGTGACATTTTTTGTGACGTTTTAATAGACGTCTTGGATGGTTTTCTACGATGGTGGGGTTCTGCGATGTTTAAAAAATGATGCAGAAAGAGTCCTTTACTTGTAATGGCAATTTCCAAAAAACACATGGTCTAATGCCCAAGATTCGGAGAGCCACCACGATTCAGTTGCATCTCTTGAAGAACTTGTTAATAATATGGATGCTAACAATTTGCAATTTCTACAGGATATGCAGCAACAGATGCAAGAATTCTGACAAGAGACCAAAGCAAGTCAACAGAGGATGGAACACCTAATGGGTTAGATGGTGATAGGCCTTGATTGCCTAGAATCGTAAAGCAAAGAGGAGCAGTCGTATCAATCTGAGGTGTACCCAATTGAAGTCTGTGCGAAAAAATTGCAAAGTGATGTGGAGCTTGAGAATTTTGAGGTCAATCCTTAACGAATTATTTGGGCCGAAGAAGTTGAGAATGAACTCGAAGTCGAAAAGGACACATCTTTTAGCTCGGAGGTAAGTACTGAGTCCATAATTATTTTTGAAACTTACTCTTTACCTTTACATAACAAACTGGAGGAGTTAAATGATGAAGAAAAAGGTAAAGAGATGTTCGAAATATTTCTGGAATGTATGGACTCAGTCGGAATTGAGAAGCTGAGGATAGGGAAGACACTGAAGGAGGATGATGATCAACTAAGGACCTATCCGGAACTACCTCACGTGGAGGAGCCGCATGTGACACCTGAAGATCACAATTTTGTCACGTGAGGAGGAAACAAGGAGTAAAGCCAGTGACCCTAAACAAAGATGTTTCTTGGGAGGCAACCCAAGGGAAGTAAATTTTTTTCCTTTCCATTTCTACATTATTTTTTTATGCAGGTGTGTTTTTGAATTTATTTGTTTTAATTGGTTTTAAGTTTTCAATCAAAATGAGAGAAAGAATAAAACAAATGAAACAAACATTTTCTCATTTTCTATTGCTTCTAGGATTATATAATCATGATTAGAGTGTGAATTCATCAGAGAATTTCATAGCAACTTCAACATGCACTTTTGCTCTTGTGATTGGTCGATATGCATTATCTTTGGAAGAGTAGTGACTAATGGTAGACAAAGCAGATGAGATTTTGAACTTTATTTTCCTGACACATCTATATCAGTGTCATTGCCTTTTGATAATATGTGGCCTTCATGACATCTACATCCCAATTTTGCGTTGAATTTATATTCGAGACCACATTTTTATCACATGCATTAACATGGATATGACTAGGCATTTTTCTTAAAACTACATTAGGTAAGTAACCTATCCTATTTACATGATTTTTCCCTTGATAAAACTCTTTGAGCTTTCGCCTTTCTTTTTTTATTAACCACATTTTATGCTTTTAAACTTAACCAAATGTTGTACCCAAGTCAAAAAGCTAGTGAAACATTTCTGATTGTTGAGTTTGTGGATATACAAAATTTTAAGTGTGGGGATGTATATATGTAAGGGTTGGTTATAATGTTGGGAGGTTATTTTATGTCTTATCATTGAAATTCTCACATTGATGTAGTTTATTTAAATTTTTACAAGGAAAAGAAAAAAAGCAAAAAGCAAAAAGAAAAAAAAAGGAAGAAAAAAAGGAAGGAATGAAGAAAATTTTTGTTAAAAATAATGCATGAAGGAGGAATTGCATATGTGTTGAAAAGTTGTTTACGATTTATGCATCTTCCTAGAGTTGTAGTGGATGTGTTATTTGAGTATGTTGAATATAAGGTAGAGGTTAGGTTGGAAGGACCACTCTTATATTAGTGATTCCTTCAAATTGGTATAGGCTTCATGTGGTTTGTGTATGAGAGTTGAATGGGGTTGTGAAATGTAAATGTTGCATTTGTCATAACTGATAATACCTAGTTTTTGATGTGTGTCGCTTTGTTTCACTAGCTTTGATGACTTTCATGCTACTTGACCCAAATAGATCTCACCTTACCTTTGTCCATATTACAATCTTAAAAAGTCCTTTGATTCGTGATTTTGCATCTGAACATTAGTGGTGGAGAAATGAAATGATATGCAAAGTTATGGATTGCTATGATCTTGAATGGTGTTGAGTGTACCCATAGATATATTTTAGTTAAACACATGTTTTTAGTTTACCATTAGATTTCTCAGTTTTTGAAGATGATGAATGTTGATTGATCATGAGTAAAAGCTTGGAATATTGATTTCTTGTTATGAATTTTAAAAATCATTCATCTTTGTTTATGATTATTTATTCTTGGAATATTATGGGAATTGAGTAAATGTTCGGATCTTTGAGCTTAATTTGGATGTTTTGCCCAAGGATGGTCAAAGATTAAGTGTGGGGGTATTTGATAGGATTGAATTATCTTATATTTTCTTATGTATTTTCATGTGATTTCAATCCTATTCTTAAGATAAAATACTTAATTTCTGTTGATCACTAGGTTAGATATTTGAGACCAAAAGGAGAAGATGTTCAAAGTAAATTGGAGCATAATTGTAAAAAAAAAAGAAGATAAAATATAAATGGTTGTACTACATTAAGGCAGCATTACGCAACATATGCTCCATTTTAATCCAGGCAGTATATGCTACGTTTAAAGAACATACACAAACAAGCAAAGGAGCATTAAGGTTTTAATGGACGCAGACCCTTTTTTGTCCAATTAGCTATAGTGGACACCACTATGAATCAACTACAGAAATGAGGAATAAGGCATAAAGGCGCAACAGTGGATGTCGTGTTGCGGTTGCAGTTGGCGGCTTGATGCTGCGGTTGTGGCTTAGAGAAACAACGATGTGGAGGCTGGCACTGGATGCAACTGGAGGCATGAACATGACCAAAAGCACTCCTAGCATTAAATTGTCACACCAATGACTAGTGCCAGAGTTATAGTAAAAAGAGAGGGCTACCAGTGAAGGGGTCATGGGGGCTGAAGTATTTTTTAGGGAAAGATCCATAAAGGGCTAGACAACCCGACATCGGTTTAAAGGTGACATTGACGCCAACAACCCGGGTTAAGTAATTTTTTATTATTTTGTTGTTTCTTTTTGTCATTAAGAATTGATAGTGTCATCCTATGTTGATTGTATTAGGTATTATGTGTGGATAATCAGATTTTCATTATTGTTCAGTTATTTATGTATGAACCCGTTGGGTATTATGAATTGATGATTTTAATGCGTTCATTGAATCAATAATTTCAAACCCATTGCTAGAATTTCGATATAATCCATAATTGTTATGTTGAAATTCATGTGTAGCGACTAATGATTCGTAATCAATAGGAATAACATGACCTAGGTTAAATGATGCATCATATGTGATTGTTGCCTTGATTAATCGATTTTCCTAATTCGTAATGCTACTGCCTAATTAAATTTAGAGATCATATCTTAGGTTGTTCGGTGGTTAGGTTTAATTAACGATCGTATCTTGATTAAACAAAACCTAAGGGAAGACTTGGGTCAATTGTTAACCCACGATTAATAGTTGATATAAGAGGTTAAAAACAATAAATTAATAAAATATGCTTAGTTAGGGTGTAGGCTTTGAACCAAAGAACTGGGTCCCTACCGAATTCCCCACCTTTATAACTTTTTTGCATATTTTATTTATTTTGTTTCTATTAGTTAGTTTTATTTAATTTCATCTTTCAAAATCCCATTCCCCCATTAAACCTAAACACCAGTTCATTTCATTTCATAAACTTTATACACACTTTCTGTGGCATCGACCTAGACTCACCACTACTATAGTAGTAGGTCTAGTTATTTTATTTTGACTATCGTAGTGACACGAGGTCACCTATGTATTTCTATGTCATGTACGCTCACTTCATAGGTTATGTACACCGTCTTAGTGTATACCGAGTTCTATTTGCAATATATGTTTTTCTTGCTTACTGAGTACATAGTGTACTCACCCCCTCCACTTTCCAACCATGTAGGTTAATTTAGTGAGCTTGAGGCTCTATGTGTATTGTGCAATCTTTTGACATTTTCAATGCATTACTATATGTGGGTAGTCTTTGTTTGTACTTTTTTATATAGTAGCTCATAAACTACTTTTTAAAGTTAGTTATGCTAATATGCTTTATGATTTTGTAAGTTAACTTTTGAATGTCTTATGGTTTGTAAATGACCATATGTATAAACCTTTTATACTATTGTTGAGATTGCTCTTGAGTGCACTTAAAAGTCTAGAAGTTGCAGTAAAGTTTTAATATGACTATAGAAGCGTGTTTAAAACTAATTTACAAGGATTTTAAATGAGATTTGGGATTTTCAAATTATAGTTATTGTGATATCCAAATGTTTTCAATGGATATTCAGTTAGCCTTACATAGTTGACTTGAAGGTACCATGAGAATCATTAGCCTTGGTATGCGATGATTGTCATGTGCCTAATATGGTTCTAGGTTGTGATAATTAAATTGGCATTAAAGTATGGTTTTACATTTTCAAAAGTGTTATTACCACTTTCAAAAGGTTTATGAGCCTTAGGAGCTGTGTCTGGGTGTCAAAAGTCTTTGGTCAAGAACTTGAGTCTCGGATCGTTAAGATGACGTCCTTAACGGTGGGAGTATTTATCGACATTCCTTGCGGTGTTTAGGATATCGGATAAGCTAGGTTTAGTTTGATATATTTTATTAAACAATGTCTTTTTCTTCGATTTTATAGAGATAACATTACCCCCATCTATTTGATCAGTCAAGTAAGAATTTTGAGGACGAAATTTCTTAAGGGGGAGAGTTACAATATACTGCCTCCAAAAATTGTTGAGAGATTAAACTGTTTAAGTCACATGAGTTATTTCATTTAAAAATTTACAAGATGTATTTCATTCACATCCATAATATTCGTATACATATATGAATCATGATTTAGAAAACATTGTAAGATAGTATATGCACTCAATTTATATATTCTGGGGTATGAAAGATTTTTATTGATCATGATATAATTGTGTGTTAATTTTGTCTCGAATTTTTTTTTGAGGGATCATAATTACTGAATTGGGAATTTATTGCTACCATTGAGTAATTTATGAGGTGATATGTGCATCTAGTATAAGAAAAACGTTAAAGAGAAAGATAAATTGATACGTTGAAATTTATATTGATTAGGCCTATGAAATGGTGACATGTGGCATTAGAAATAAGTGACAAATGGCTCAATTAAATGGATGACAAGTGGCTTGAATATAATTGCGACAAGTGACCCTTTAAGTTTGTGACAAATGGAACTTTAGACTTGTGACATGTTGAGCAATAGAATAGTGACGTGTGTGTTGCTTTACAATTGGTGACATGTATAGCCTTACAATTGGTGACATGTGTAGCCTTACAAGTAGTGACATACGGAGGCTCAAAGAAGTGAAATGTGGAGCTTAACATAAGTGAGACATGAATCAATAGAATAATAACATACGTGCCAATAGAAGGATAACTTATGTACCAACGGAATGGTGACACATGGATCAATGAAATGGTGACACTTAATTAGTTTGACTTCCTTTTAATTTTTTAGAGAAAATGGATGAAAAAGGCAATAGAAGTGAGAGTGAAGGTCGGACATAAGGTTAGAAGAGGGATAAAAATGAAAATGACGAGAGAAGGAGAGAAAAAGGGGAACAGAAGAGGAGAAGGGAAGAAGTTATCAAAGTAAATTGAAATTCTAGTTTCAATTTCATCTTTCTCTTTAGATTTATTTTTCATATTTTTAAAGCACAAATTTGAAAAAAATTAAATAATAAAATTTGTAGATATAGGTCTTAACTTGACCTCTGTGAAAGTTACTTGACTAAAATAGTGACTAGAGTTTGTATTATGCTTGTTTCCCTAATACGACCTATGACCTCTGTGTAGGAACCTTGTATTATTTCCTAATTTTTAAGGACCTTAGAGTCTGAATTAGTGAAAGTATAAAACATGAAAAATTATTATTGATGTCTTATTAGTGCTTCCGTGAAACTATTTTCTTAGCAAAAGCATTGATAATGAGTTATTGAGGGTTAAATATTAGTTGCTAGTCTATTTCCTACAAGAAATAGGACAGAATTTGGATGGAGATCATATTTTATAGGGAGATAATGTTTATGTAATTTTTTCATATATTAATACTAATGGAAGTCTAGTTTTAGGGGGCACAAGAATCGTGGTATTCGTATTTTTGTAAGGAAAGTTATTATTAAAAGAAGATAACTTGTTTATACATTAGGATGAAAAGGTTGTAAACATTGCACGTAAGGTTAGGTTAGCTTGATGGTTGAGGAGACATTGAGCTGAATCAGTTAGTGAATTATTGACCTATTGACATATGTTAGAATAACATCTATGATGATTGATTAGGGATGAATTTGGTTATAGTGGTGTAAGAATATAAGAAACATGTTTTTGTAGTAAATACATAGTATATTTGTATGTGTAAAGGCTTTGGAACTGTGGATCAAGGAGCTTGTATCAAGAATTGTTGAAGTCAAGGAATGTACACCTTTTATTGAGATGATTTGGGGAAGCCATTTCTCTAAAATGGGATTAGGACATCTTAAGACATGCGTGATGACTTATATGTGAATTTTGAACCTAGGTAATGCGTATTAGAATTGAATCTCAAATGGATTCTAGTATACTTGTGTATTTAATAAACAACATTGGTTTAAGTGAATCTTTGCACTTGGAGTGCAACTGATGTCTTTATTATGTATTTTGAGAAATGATATTGTTTTCAACAAGCCTACACTTGGAGTGCAACTGATGTCTTTATTATGTATTTTGAGAAATGATATTGTTTTCAACAAGCCTACATTTGAAGTGCAAAGGACAACGTTCTATTTTATGAAGCTACAATTTTGAACAACTTTACACTAGGAGTGCAAAAGATTATTTTTATTGTATGAAATGATGTTTTGAAATTTACATATGCATAATCGAGTCATGAATTCTACATGTATGTGTTCTCTTTTGGTTTCCTTACTTGATTTTATAAATTAATATTTGCATATGATTTTTACGATTGGTGAGGTAACAATATGCTAATCATATTCTAGGCATAATAGATTAAGCAACCATCATACCCTTAATGACACTTTTCTACGGGACTTGCGAGTGATTCCACACCTAGGGTCTAGATACCAACAAGGTCATTACCTAGTGTTTCACGCTCTTGTTGACTGTAGTCCGGATACACTATGGATGAAAGTCAAGCCAACACCAAGAATTGGTGGGTGTGTGCACTAATTTTGCTAATTAGTGGCGACGCACATGAATATTTTGGCTTATTTTGATATTTTTCTGACGATATTTGATTTATACATATGATATTTTTCTTCTTTTGTGTACTGGAACTGGAACCTATGTTCACCGAATAGGTGATTAATAGGCTAGGCCTATGTATGATTAATAGGCCAGGCCTATGTGGTTCCTAACCAGTATACTTTGAGTCATAGGCTAGGCTTACATGTTTTTATGTCATGTATGTTCACTTCATAAGTTATCTACAATGTCTTGGTATGTATTTAGTTCTATTTGCAATATATGTTTTCCCTGCTCACTGAGTACATAGTGTACTCATCCCCCTCGCTTTCCAACCATGCATGCAGGTTAATTTGGTGAGCTTGAGGCTCTGAGTGTATTATGTGGTCTTTTGACATTTTTGAGGCAGTAGCTTATGTAAGTAGTCTCTATTTGTACTTTTGATGCATTGTGGCTTATGAGCTATTTTTTCATTAAGTTGGTAATGTTAATATGCTTTATGATTCTGTAAATTAACTCTTGACTGTCTTATGGTTTGTAAATGACCTTATGTATAAGTCTTTTGCACTATTGTTGATATTGCTCTTTAATGCACTTAAAAGTCCAGAAGTTATGGTAGAGTTTTAACCTAAATATAGTAATGCATTTAAAACTGATTTATAGAAATTTTAATTGAGTTTTGGGATTTTCAAAATACAATGTTGTGTTGTCCAACTGTTTTCAAATGATATTCAGTTAGCTTTGCGTAGTCGGGTTAAGGGTACCGTGAGTATGATTAGCCTGGGTTGTGCTAGTTGTCATGTCCCTGATGTGGTTCTAGGTTCTAGGTTGTGACAACTCTAATAGGTAGTATTATAGTGAGTGGGGAAGTTTGTAAAGGGTGCATCTATTTCTCTATATAGGATGACACCTATGGAACTTAAGGAACTTTAGACCCAGTTGCAGGAGTTGTTGGATAAGGGTTTTATCAGACCTAGTTTGTCACCTTGGAGAGCTCCAATTTTGATTTTAAAAAAGAAAGGTGGAACTTTGAGATTGTGTGTTGATCATAGACAGTAAAATCGGGTGATGGTGAAAAACAAGTACCATTGCTAAGAATTGATGATTTACTTGACCAGTTACAGGAAGCTTTAGTGTTTGCTAAATTGGATTTGAGGTCAGGATACTACTAGTTGAAGGTAGAAAAAGCTGATATACCAAAGAGTGCATTTAGGACTAGATATGGACATTTTGAGTTTTTAGAGATGTCTTTTGGATTGACGAATGCTCCGACAACTTTTCTAGCACTGATGAATAAGGTACTTTAGCCTTACTTAGATCATTTTGTGATTGTATTCATAGAAGATATTTTGGTGTATTCGAAGACTAGCGAGGAGCATTTTGAGCACCTGAGATTAGTTTTACATATAATAAGAGAGAAGCAATTTGATGCCAAGTTCAGTAAGTATGAATTTTAACTTGTTCAAGCGGTGTTCTCGGGTTATGTAGTATCTGGACAGGGCATACAGCTAGACCCAAAAAAAGTTGTGAAGTGGGAAGCCTCGAGAAATGTGCCTAAGATTTAGTGTTTTCTTTGACTATTTGGTTATTACAAAAGGTTTGTTAAGGAGTTTTTATTGATCTGATCCCCTTTAATAAAGCTTATGAGGAAGAATGTACCTTTCAGATGGACTGATGAATGTCATAACATTTTTTAGGAATTAAAACACCAATTAACTATAACACCCGTGTTAACTATTCCATTTGGATATAGGGGTTATATTGTATATAGTGATGTTTCACACCAGTGATTAGGGTGTGTTTTGATGCAATATGTAAAGTGGTAGTACATGTTTCGAGACAATTAAGACCTCATGACTTTAACAATCCAATTCATGATTTAGATCTTGCTGTAGTGGTGTTTGCTTAAAAATTTGGAGATTATTTATATGATGTGACATTTTAGATATTTCCTGATCATAAATATTAGTTAAGTCAGAAGCAGCTTAATATAAACAACAGTGGTGGATTGAATTACTTAAAGATTACGATTGCACGATTGAGTGTCATCTGGATAAAGCTAATGTTGTGGCTGATGCATTAAGCAAGAAATCTAATAACAACAAGATATAAATTCAGACATTGAGGTTCCTAATCCTAGTTTCAACTAAGAGCATTGAATGTTAAGCTGAATTTGGGGTAGAATGAATCAATGATAGCTACGTTGAAACTTAGACCAGTATTGCATGAAAGGATCATAAATTCTCAAAGCAAGGATCCAGAACAAGCGAAGCTTATAGAGAAGTTGAAATAGAATCCGAGTTCTGAATTTGAGTTGAAAAATGATACCTTATGATTGAAGCAGAGATTATGTGGACCTGATGTTGATTATTTGAGAAAACAGATATTAGAGGAAGCTTACATGGCAACTTATGCTATACATCCTGGTACTACCAAGATGTACAACACTCTGAAACAACATTTTTGATGGCTAGGAATAAAGAAAGAAGTGGTTGAATATGTTGCTAAATGTTTGACATACTACTATATTAAGGCTGAACATTAAGCTCCAATTAGGAAGTTACAATCATTACCTATTCCAGAATGTAAATGGGAGAGGGTTACTATTGATTTTGTTATGGGTCTACCAAGAACTCCGAGGCAACATGTTTCCATATAGGTTATTTTTAGTAGATTGACAAAATCGACTCATTTCCTACCTGTGAGAGAGAACAATACATTAGATTAGTTAGCTTAGAGATATGTTAATGAAATATTGAGATTACATGGAGTCTTAGTGTCTATTGTATCAGATTGGGATCCCAGATTTACCTCTACAATTTGGGGTAGTTACAAACAACATTGGGTACGAAATTAAAATTTGGTACAACATTTCATTCTTAGATAGATAGACAAAGTGAGAGGACTATTAAGACTATTAAGGATATGCTTAGAGCTTATTTTTTGGAATTTCAAGGAGTATGGGAGGAATATGTTGCTCTTATTGAATTTGTATACAATAACCATTACCATAGTAATATTGGTATGGCTCCATATGAAGCATTATAGAGCAAAAAATGTCGATCACCTCTGTACTAGGTTGAGGAAGGCCTAAGGATTATTAAAGGCCCAGAGTTGATTCAAGAAACTGTGGATAAGGTAAAAATGACTCATAGTATGATTAAGGTGGTATAACATAGACTAAAGAGTTATATAGATCAGCAATGGAGAGATATGGAGTATCAAGTAGGAGATAAGGTGTTCTTGCAAGTGTACCATTAGCTAGGAGTGCTAAGATTTAGTAAAAAGGGGAAATTAACTCTTAGATACATTGGTCCTTAAGAGATTAAAGAAAGAATAGGACCATTAGCTTATAAGTTAGCATTACCACCAGGAATGTCTCAAATTCACAATATGTTCCATGTTAGTATGCTTAGGAAATATCGATCAAATCCAACACATATATCATCGATATAAGAGATTGAGCTTGCATCATATTTGAGTTATGTAAAACAACTAGTCAAAATAGTTGTGCTGAACCTTGCTTCCGGAGCCAACATTCAGAGTCATTAAATTGAAACAGTACTTGTCCTCAATCATATTGAACCTATTTCGGGACAATTAGTATAAATTT
>JAOSBK010000205.1:31106620-31118727 GCA_027568895.1 Erythroxylum shatona | reverse complement strand
TATTCGAGTGCTCTAGCATACCACTCTCGTGAGGCACGAACTCGGATATCACCCACGATATCGGGTTCGGGTCCTGCAGGAGTGGGGTGCTACATCCAATTTATTGATAAATAAATTAAGCATCATAGGGGCATCATAAAATTCCATGTGGATTTTGTATTTTTGGATATAAAGGATGATGTGGGGATTTCCTTAATCTTAGGACAGCCTCTCCTACCTACTAGTAAGGCTATAATAGATATAATGGTGGAAAGTCCATCGAAGTGTAGCAGAAGAGGAAGTAACTTCTGAAATATTTGAAACCTCAAAACATTCCCTTAATAGAGATGATACTTGCTTCTCTATAAATGTTATTGATATACTATTTTCTAGTTTTATGAAGAAAATAACCACATTAGACCCATAAAAGACTTGTATCAAGTAAGGAGAAGAAGGGGAGATGGATAATTGAATTCTAGTGGAATGTGGGGAAGCTAATATGACTTTGAATATAAAAGAGTGCAATCAAGCCTGTGATTATAAATCTATAATAAACGAAAGGATTGAGTAAAAATTCTTGCTAAAAGACTTATATAGAAGCATTTATTAGGAGGTAAATGAGTATTTATGTGTTTTTCTTTTAATTAAGTATTTTTTAATATCTTTAATATTAGTTTTAGTTTGTTTTTATAGTTTTAAACTTGTGAATTTAAGTTTATTTTAATGTGCTTGCACTATTAGATCATGATTATCTAACTTAGAATGAGACTTATTGGGGTTTTATAAGTACTGATGGCATTGGATAAGACCAACTATCTTTTATTATTAGGGGATATCAATTATCCTTACCTCCATTCTATTATTTTCATTTTTCTTGTATCTTGTATACATTGAGGACAATGTATGCCTTAAGTATGGGGGATGGAATAAATTGTTATAAGTATCAATTTTGTTATAATTAGCTTAATTGAAAATTTATGAGAATTTGTTTTTAGAATATTAATCACGATGATATACTATAGGTTTGGTTATTATTATGATTTAATTTTTTAGGTCAATATTCATGAGAATTGATAATTAAGTTAACTTTAATTTGCTTCATTAATTTTAAAAATATATACTTGATTTATAACACAATACTTTTTGCATAATTTGAGCATACAATAAAGTTAGAAGTGATTTCTTTTTAAGAATTTGCATTATCCCACATAAAAAGAAAAAAAGAAAAAAGAAAAAGAAAAATATTATTTGAATAAATGAACATTAAATAAATTCATTATGTTAGATTCAAACTAAGTAAAAGGTTGAAATTAAGAGTAATGTTAGTAGGCATTTGAAACAATGACTTAATTTAGTAACTAGGAGAATTCGTGAGTAATTTTTTACTCTCCCATCAAAAAGGTAAAATGACTTTTCAATCAATTACAAGTTAGTATTTTGTTTTTTTGTTCAATAAGGGGTATGAAAAGAAATTTGAAGATTTTTCTAATATATATATTTATTTTGTGCATTAGGTTGAAATTGTTATATTGAGTTAAAGTTTGAATGATTATGGAGTAAATGAATTTATTTAAGACTTGATATGAGTAATTAAATGCCGAATAATTTAATTTTACAATTGGACGAGTAAAAGAAAATATCAATCTATGTGATTGATTTATTAATTTTTTTCCAAAGTTACTACCTATTTATGTTAAGGGTGACGAAATTGATTTACTTAAAGACAAGGCAATGCTTAAGTCTAAGGGCATTTGCAAAATGCTAATTTTGTGTTATTTTAAAAAAATTTTAGAGCTTTTTGCTTTTGCCTGGATGATTTTTGTAGGATTTAATACTCATTTTGGCTTATATTTTGTTTACATGCCTTATTTTAGCTACCTAATAAAGTATAAATGAATTTGGTAAGTTGGAGCCAAGCTAAGGAAGTTTTTAGTGATTTCGATTTTAAAAAATGGGTTAAACATGCTCGCATGTTTATTTACATGGCCTAAACATAGTATTGTCTTCTGACCCATATAGCTTATTAGTACATTTTTCCTCTTTGAAAACATGGCAAATGAAGGAACATAACCCAAATACTACCCTATATTCCTCCACGATTCTATATGGTGCATTATAATTAGTCAATAACTTTCCAAATGATCAAACATGTTGTGAATATGATCTTGTGTTCCTTAACATAACCAAAACATAAACACATGCTTATGAACTTTAAACTCGTGTTCATTAGGTGAAACCTTGAATGTGTGAGGGAGGAGCTACTATGTCAATATAAGGGCAATATAGACCTGTATTAATGGCCTATATTGCTAGTGTTTGATCATTAAACAAATTGAGGGAACAATGAAGCAATATGAGACCAATATGGGCCTATCTTGTTCTCATGTTAGTCAAAATTTTAGGATTTATTAAGATAAGAAGGAGAGAGACACGAGGAACAAAAGAAGGAGAGTCATTCAGGAGGACCAAATAGTAGTTTGGCATCTAAAGATATAGGAGGATAAGAGAATAACTAGAAAAAAATTCAAGAACACATCAAGAAGGAAGCAACCTTAGAGAAAATTTTAAATTTTCATCAAGACTTGAGAACATCAAGATTAAAGATCTATGATAACTCATTCTCTATTATTGTTTATTGTTAGATTTATTTGTCTTTTTACAAACTATTTAATTAATTATTTAATTTAATTTAAGATTCTTCTGTTCTTGAGAATTACTCATGTTTACTTATTGCCTTAAATTGAAGTAGTGAATTTAGAAGATTCAATGTCAAATTTCAGATATAAAGATTAAGAAATCATATATGATTAGATCAAAGCATGAATAACGGAGTTGCATGAAATCATAAAGATATGATTAAATAAATCTCTTGACTTAGAATCAAATGTATTGAGGGAATTCATATAAGAAGTTAAGACATTCCTAACCTTCCTAACAAAATTCTTGTGCCTCATCATTTCAAAGTTGATAGCACCCATATGACTACCAACAGTTAGGTCTAAAAGAGAATAAAAAACACCTATGTCTTTTATCAGTCTAGTTAGATAATGGCCTCTATATACTATATTATGCTTTTTATTACACATCTGCTTTACATATATCACAAAACATTTTCTTCTCTTAACTATGCACCATAAATAAAACAAATTTCTACATGTGACTAATTTTATACTCTCCTTTTTCCCTAAAAGTGAAATGAGATATTAACATTTATAGGTATCTGAAGGCAAGAGAGATAATTTGTGTGCTTTCATTTTGGATGGATCATAATCTAACCTATTTATGGTTATAGTTATCCAAAATGTCTCAGGTGTTAGCTTATAAAGCTTATACAAAAATTAGTTATGGACATTTTAAAGTTCTTTATTTTCGCTTGTTTGGTTTGCAAAACTCACATTTCACTATAAACTCATTAAAAGATATAGATTGTTTAATTCCTTAACATGAACTATATTATATGCTTCATACCATGTTTAGTATGCCTAATCACATCTAACATAGTTAAAATTTACAAAGTGATTTCTCGGTAAGTAATATCATTCACATTGGAAGTTGATTTCCACCATTCACTACCTACATAACTTCTTACTTCATCTACCAAATCCAAACTTTCCAAACCATTGCAATCTACGTTTCTATTTTCTTCAAAAGGTACAAGTTTCAAGTAAGTGTATTGTTTAAAATGGTCATCATTGCAGAATGTAAACATAAAGTGCTCATTATGGGAGGAAACCATAGCTTACCCGCATGATCTACTTTTAAAGCCACCTTAATTGACTTTTTATTTTCTTTCTTTTTCTTATAGATGATTAGGAACTTACAATTACGTATGGGTGAAAATGTGGGAATAAAGACCAGGTGAAAATTTGCTCAAGTTTGTAGAAATTCCCTAGTGATAAAGTCTTAGGGCCCTTTAAAATATGGGTTTAGAGGAGAAAAAGTTATTAAGTCTTGGTAAGAATAGACAGTTGATGTCAAAAAGTGTGTAATTTTTGCTAAGGAACATAATATCGATAATGGATGTTTGAAGAAATTGAAAAAAAAGTGGAGAGAAATGGTAGTCAAATGCGATCACCTAATTTTTAAAATCTCAGTAATATGGTTTGTGATAGTCATAATGTAAATCTTGGACCATTCTAGGTATGAAAAAGATAGGACATGATAGTGTACATAAGTGTGGCCTAAACATAGAGCTTTCTAGAAAATGTTTTTTAAATATACAAACCAGAGAATAGGTGTGTCCTAAAATTATGGATCCTTTTATCTTTAGTTCCTTAAAAGTATGGCTAGTGGAACAAACTTGTCTCTATTCCATAGATCATCTTATTTCTTTTGGCATGTAAACATGAAATGGAAATGGACATGTCTCAAATTATGGATCCTCCTAAAGAAACTCATAAAATAATACAGTCTAAGATATGGGTGATAGCTACTTAATCTAATATGCAAGCATGACGAAGTCAATCGTAGATAAATAAATAAAAATATAGCGATTCCAAAGTATTGATCTCATAAAGAACTAGTATTAATCTTATTAATCCTAGTTAGATTTTAAAAAAACTAAATACTCTAAAAGGGTTGATTTTAGATAATTAAACTAATAACTAACAAAAAAAAGCTAATAAAAAATGAACATAAATCAATAAGACAAATGTTTAGCATCCTACGTACACTTATATAGATATTCAATTATCATACATAATTAATTATTTAGGTTCTATCCATATGCAATTTAAACTAATCAAACTCATAAAGCATAGTTAATTTATTTATTTATCATTAAAATGTAGGATACCATCGCTCTCTAGTGCTAAGTGTTTATGCCCCTAGTGCATAGATTATACTTTAAATTTCAATCCATTATATAGTCTTTGTGACTAAATCTATGATGGCTAATTATGAATCCAACAATTAAGATCAAAGAGAATAAATTTAATGAAAACATATATACATATTTGAATGAATCCTTATAAGCTACATTTCTAATAACTCAAGCTTTTATCTACAAAACATAATAAAACATAAAACATAAAACATAAAAAGATAAATCTCATCGTAGAAGAAAGAGTTGAGAGAATTTATCAATCGCTCCTACAATCCTTGCTCAATGAATAGAGAACAACAATTCTAAAAAAACTCTCAAAGAAATCTTTAAAAGGGGAAAGCTAATTCTTACCACATCCTCCAACATCTGATGATACTAAAAGGTATTGCAGATTTCAAGAAAATTTATTATATGTGTGCATTGGGATCTTCATTCATCCATAGAATTGCACATTCTACTAAAGCATGTTTAGGAAGGGTTGGCATAATTTCAAAAGAGACTGCTTGTACGGTCGGCCTAGCTACTCCTTGGTTAGCTGCATTGAACCCTAGTCCTATTAAATCTATAAGGGTTCTTTGATGACATCCTTGGTTCACTTCATGATCCAAATCTTGTTGAAATTCCTTGGGCATTCTTGCTGTTATGATTTCTTCTTCTTCTTCTTCGCGCTGAGCTTTCCTAATTGATCGTTCTAATATAGAGATATCTAGCTCTAAGGTTTCAGCAACACAACTCAAACTTCTCGTAACTCTTATGTTTATGCAAGAGCACTTATTCAAAAATAAAAAGAAAGAACGGAAACTAAAAACTAACTAAAACACCTTATACTCAAGAACTAAACTAATCATCTTCCTAAAAATGGTGCCAAAAACTTGATTGAGGTTTGGTTGTGTGTAAGTTTTAATTATTAGCCCTCGATAATCTACAAGTGCCCAGTTCGTTAGTATAGTACCAAAGGTGTCGATCCCACGAGGAGGGAACTAATTAATCCTGAAATCTAAGGACGGAAATAAATAACAAAAATTCAAGATGCAATGAAACTAATATGAGAATTTAATTCAATCAATCAAATTAAGAATCAAACACGAAAATGCTAATTATTAAGCAATTTGCAAAAAAACCCAAGAATCAATCGAAGGAAATTATCAATTAAGAGAAAGGGAATTTTACCTATCTGTTGGGAAATATTCAGCTAAATATTTCCTAAGATATTT
Source organism: Erythroxylum shatona (assembly GCA_027568895.1). Classification (NCBI taxonomy): domain Eukaryota; kingdom Viridiplantae; phylum Streptophyta; class Magnoliopsida; order Malpighiales; family Erythroxylaceae; genus Erythroxylum; species Erythroxylum shatona. The sequence continues at coordinate 31,112,709 of JAOSBK010000205.1, read as the reverse complement.
TTGACTCCTAAAAATCAATAAATCATATTAGATAACATGTATCGGATCTAATATTATGTACAAATATTAGAAGATTATGTATAGATATTAGAAGATTATGTATAAATTTTAGTTTCCTAAATTAACTAGCTATACTTCTATATATACATATGTACTGATGATGATAACAAAGAAATATAATTGTTCAGTATTTCTACATGGTATTAGAGTTATACCTGAACAGTTCTAAACCCTATCCATCGCCTACTGTCCCTAATATTAACACCTAAACCATAGCTACCAACTACTGTTTCTATTCCTACAAATCTATGTCAACCATGTCTGACGTTGGTCAATATTCTAACCTAACTCATCAAACACCTCGTACTCATAATACTGCCTCAGATTCTCATTCCATTCAGATCACTACTATACGATTGAATGGAGAGAATTTTCTTTGTTGGTCCCATTCAGTTAGAATGTACATCCGTGGTAGAGGTAAGATCGAATATTTGATAGGTGACAAAAGGGAGCCTACAGCTGATGATCTTACACATCGAATATGGGATGCTGAAAATTCTATGGTGATGGCATATTGGTATACTCTATGGAGGAGGATATTAGCTCAAATTATATGTGCTACCACACAGCTGAGGCTATAGGACAATATGAATCAGATGTATTCCGATTTGGGAAACTAGTCCCAAGTGTGAGAATTAACCTTCAAGTTAGGTGAGATTCATCAAGGTGAGGATAGTGTTACTAAGTACTTTAATTCTTTGAAATGTTTGTGGCAAGACTTAGATTTGTTTAATGACTATGAATGGAAATTTCCCAATGACTGTAACTATTTTCGAAAAATAGTAGAGGATAACCAAATTTTTAAGTTCTTAATTGGACTTAATATTGAGTTTGATGAGGTTAGAGGCAGGATTATTAGGAGACAACCACTCCCTATTATTGGAGAAGTCTTTATAGAAATCCGACATGAAGAGAGTAGACGGTTTGTAATGCTTGGCAAAAGAAATCCTATAGCCACTATTGAGAACATAGCATTAGTTACTGGGAACATTATTTGTCAAACTAAGAAGGTTGAGGAAAAGTCATGGGTATGGTGTGACTATTGCAATAAAGCACGGCATACCCGTGAAACATGTTGGAAACTCCATGGAAAACTTGCAAATCAGAAGGGATCATATAAAGGGAAATTTAATAAGTTGAAGGAAAATTCTACAAATCACTATGAATCACTGAAAATCCCATTAGCATATGGGTGGGATGCAGGACAAATCTCTCAAGAGCATATTAATTACATTCTGAAGCTACTAAAACCCAAATCTAAATCCTTAAGTGCTCTTAATGCTTCAGTAGCGCAAACTGGTAGTGTTTTTAATGCCTTATCATGTTCCTTTCTATACAATTTCACTCCTTAGATCATTAATTTAGGAGCATCTGACCATATGACTAGTTCTTCTAACTTATTTCATACTTATAACCTTTGTTCTGGTCATGAAAAGATTCATATAGTAAATGGATCATTTTCTGTTGTAGCTAGTAAAGGTTCAATAACCCTATCCTCAAATATCTAGCTTAAATTTGTCCTACATGTTCCAAAACTAACATGCAATTTGTTATCCGTGAGCAAACTAGCTCATGACTCTAATTGTACCATTACATTCTTCGACTCATATTGTGTATTTTAGGAACTAACTTCGAGGAAGAAGATTGGCAGTGCTAAGTTGATAGATGGTCTCTACTACTTCGTTGATGACAACTTAAAGAATAAAAGAGCGCATGGCTTAAATAGTATTTGTTTTACCCCTACTAAAGAACATATTTTACTTTGGCATAATAAATTAGGACATCCTAACTTCTCCTATCTTAAAAGATTTTTACCTCATTAGTTTAAGTTTGTGGATTGTTCAAAACTTCACTGTAAGCAGTGCATTTTATCCAAAAGTCCTAAGATTTCTTATCCCACTAAACCATATCAACCCTCCAAACCTTTTTACTTAATCCATAGTGATGTTTGGGGTCTATCCCGTGTTAAAACTCTCACTGAAAAAAATGGTTTGTAACTTTTATTGATGATTATACTCGGTTATGGTGGGTCTATTTGATATATGAAAAATCTGAAGTTACTCAAATCTTTCAAAATTTCTATACCATGGTTAAAACTCAATTTCACACATGCATTGGTATACCTCACTCGAACAATGGTAACGAGTATTTTAATGAAACCCTTGGAAAATTTCTTAAGTCTAAAGGCATAGTCCACCAATCTACATGTGTTAACACTCCTCAACAAAATGGTATTGCATAGAGAAAAAATAAACATTTGCTAGAAGTCTCTCGATCCATTATGTTTACAACGAATGTACCAAAATATCTTTAGGGTGAGGCTACTTTGATTGCATCATACTTAATTAATCGAATGCCTAGCCATATTTTGAATTATGCTACACCCTTAGATATGTTTAAACAATGTTTTCCTAAAAATAGACTTCACTCTACTCTTCCTCTTCGGGTATTTGGGCATACTATATATATCCACATTTCTAATAAGGGAAACTCCAAGTTAGATCTAAGAGTTGAAAAAGTTGTTTTTATTAGGTATGCTCCTAGTCAATGGGGTTATAAGTGTTACAATCCTTCAACTCAAAAAATTGTTGACTCCATGGATGTCACATTCCTATAACATTAAAAAAAATTTCCTTTAGGGGGAGAATTCTATGGAAGTAGAAAATTTTTGGGTCACTACTCCTAAACCCCTATTGGAATGGAGTTTGCTAGATCTAAGTATGGAATATTTGTAAAGCATAAGAAATACATTATGGACCTATTGAATGAGACTAGGTTACTAGGATGCAAGGTAGTTGAGACTGTTGTTGAAACTGGTGTAAATTTTAGACCAGTATAACTTGAAAATGTTATTAATAAGGAGAAATACCAGCAACTAGTTGGGAGATTAATATACCTATCCTATACCAGACTGGATATAGCTTTTGTTGTGAGCTTAGTGAGCCAATTTATTCATTCTCTAGGCCAAGAACATCTGCATGCTATATATAGGATCATAAGATATCTGAAAGGAACTCCTGGACAAGGTGTAATGTTTCAAAAGCATAACAAACTTCAAGTTGAAGTCTATACTGATGCTAATTTGGCAAGAAGTGCAACTGATAGAAGATCAATTTCAATTTATTGCACATTTGTTAGTGGTAATTTGGTTACTTGGAGGAGTAAGAAATAAAGTCTGGTTGCAAGAAGCAGTGCTGAAGCTTAGTTTCATTCAATAACACATGGAATTTGTGAAGTTTTATGGATTAAAAGAGTACTTAGTGAACTACAAGTTCCTATTTCAGTTCCTATAAAAGTGCATTGTGACAACAAAGCAGCAATTTCAATTGCTCACAACCCTGTTTTACATGATAGAACAAAATATGTTGAGGTTGACAAGCACTTTATCAAGGAGAAATATTAAAGAAGGATTAATTTATGTTCCCTACATTCCAACATCACAATAGGTAGCTAATATTCTCACAAAGGGATTACACAAAAGGCAGTTCAATGATCTAGTTACCAAGCTAGGTATGGAAGACATATATAAGCCAGCTTAAGGGGGAGTGTTGGAAGATATTCAGTTGACTATTTCCTAAGATATTATTGACTCATAAAAGTCAATAAATCAGATCAGATAACATGTATTAGATCTGATATTGTGTAAAAATATTAGAATATTATGTATAGATATTATAATATTATATACAAATACTCGTTTCCTAAATTAGTTAGCTCTATTTCTATATATACATGTATCAATGTACTGATGATGATAAGAAAGAAATACAACTATTCAGTATTTCTGCACTATCTTTAATGCTACCCTAACTGATTATGAATTATTGGATTATTGATTCTAGACTATCCTATGGTTGATTACTCTCTCTAGAATTATAACTATTAACCCTAAATCATAAACCCTAATTAGATTATAGAGGTTACAGCCTTTCACAACCTATCCAAAACCCTAATTAGTTCTGAAATTCTCTAATAAACTGTCAAAAACTTATACAGGATCTCTCTTTGTACAAATTATCGATATGATTTAATTCTAGTTTCTATTAAATCACCTAAATCTCGTTAGTCCAATTTAATCATTTTTCATTCAATCACCCTCTTAATTTATTATCAAATTATGCAATAGCATAATCAAACCACAACAATATCCAATAAATACATAAACAATCAGATTCTCATTAATTCAAGAATAAAATTCCGAAGGTGAGTTTATAACATCCTCGACATTCTAGATCGTATTATCAACTGTTCAATCCAATTCTATACAATAATAAAACTGAAAAGAACAAGAAATACAATCTAAAATGGATTATGGGAGTTAGCGACGTCTAGAAACCTCCTAATCTGGGAAGTACTTCGAGTCAGCTTCTTCTCCTCTTCTATCTTCCTTCTTCTCTTCCTCTATCTCTTGATGATCAAGATATAGGGTTTCTTAAGATGGCTAATGCAAAAGGCTTGTTTTTCTCTCCTCTTCTTATTCTTTTTATATCCTCTTATGTTTCCGGTAACCCTAGGACTTTTTTGGGGTCTAAAAGGTCTAAAAAATCTCTCAAAACTTGACATTTGTGAGGGTTTGCACGTCTACCCAATGCATGCCACGATCATGGCTCACATATGAGCCTTCTTTCATGATTCTTTCATGATCATGGCATGTAGGCCAAGATCATGGGCCAAATATGGAGGTTATGTCATGATTGTGACCTGACCTGTCGTGATCGCAGGTCGTTGTTTTGGCTTAAATGTCTCCAAAACTCCTCTGTTCTTCAATGTTGATCCTGAAACACTAGCAAACACATCAAGATCCCTCCAAAACAAAATATTTAAGCTCAAATACTTGCACTAACCCATAAAACACTTAAAACATAAATAATTAACAAACTAACACATTTCTAACATAAACACATACTAACTGATTGATTAACAGATAAACACATATCAAACTATGCCCTAAAACACGATGCAATTTACACTTATTAACATCCCCACACTTAAACGTTCGCTTGTCCTCAAGTAAACAAAACAACAAATAATATAAAATCATAAAGCACACAATGCAATAGTGAGGCAATGGCTTCAACTTCATGAAATAAATTTAACTTTAAACATGGTCATTCAGTTGTTCTAAATCATTAATATGTAAAACCTACATATACAAGCTCTGGACTAAATATAGTTATTAATCAAAACTTAAATGTCAAGTTAATTCACCCTTTTCAATTATACACAAACATTAATAATTATTTGGTCATTCAAACTTTGTAACTAATCCTTAGTATGTTTTCATGAAAAGTTAACCTATTTACAAGTTTAATAGCTTTTAGTTATAAAACACTTTTTTAATTACTTTTTTGTGGACATGGACTTAGTCTTTTACACGAAGGCAACGTTGGTGATGAATGTCGATCTGGTTACTTGACTAAGTCATATTTTTATTATGTTGCTTAGTTGGAACGTTATAGCCTTTTAATGCATAGGCACAAATTTGTGATACATATCGATCTTGTTACTCATCTACATCACATTCTCAACTGGCTATTAGCTCTATTTGTAACCCGAAGGCTAGGGAAATAGTTATTTATTTAAAGTTAACAAACACTTTTTTTAATTAATGCCTACCTTGTTGCTTATCTTCATGAAAAAACTACTAGGTAAGTTACTTAATCGAAAGACCTAAAATTAGGAATAAATGTGACAATTTATAGGGTGATAACCTAACATTAAATCCTAATTAACTTACATATTTAGCCAAAGAACCTAGATTACTAATTTTGCAAGCTAATGACTCTTCACAACCTAATAGATTATGTTCAAAATTAAATTGATTTCAATCCATCCAAGCCATCGACACATTCATACAATTCACAATATGCACCCTAACAAATTATTATACAATATGCAAAATTCACACTCAAAGCAAAACACACATCCCTCCCTACACTTGAACAATACATTTGAAGTGAATCACACGTTAATACAAGACTTATTATACGATATATAAATGCACAAGAAGGGGGGTTGAATTGTGTATT
>JAOSBK010000205.1:31076158-31089336 GCA_027568895.1 Erythroxylum shatona | reverse complement strand
GGGATTTGGATGACGGTGAAAAAGGAAATTCCGATGACTGCGAGCAAGGAGATGAAGAAGAGAGGAAGCAAAGACTGTAGAATTGAACACTCAGAAAGTGAAGAAGTGTGTCAATTTCGAGCATTTATAACAGAATACTGAACGGGCGTACTGGTGGAACTTGGACGCGTGGCAAAATCTGAACCGTGCCAATTAGGGCTATCAGTTATCCAGAGCGGCGCAGCAGTTGAAAGGACGAGACCTGGAACGACGCAGCAGTTGAAAGGACGTGTGTGACAGCTGCACAGCGGTTACAAAGACGTTTCATTTCAAATTTTGAAAATCCATCAGTGGATATGTGCTGTAAGTAATGATTAAATCAAGTGCTTTGATTAGGCGTCTACGTTCGATCGGTCGATCCTATCTCTACCCTCGATTGGTCGGTCTTATCCCGAGCCGGTATGCACTAAACGACAATGTCCGACCAATCGGGCCTATCACGAGCTGTCATGCGGATGAACCGCACAATCCTTATGTACTCCATCGACCCTTCTCCATGATCAGAATCGAGGAGTAGGGGGCTTATGGTGGGGTCGGTCGTGCTAGGCCCAGACCCAGGCCCAGACATAGACGGCTCATTCATAGATAGTGACTTCCCACTCATAAGAGAAGACCTAAATCTAGTAGGTATCTTTCATATATAAGTTCATTACCTCATCATGAAAAAGGTACGACTTTTGAGAACCCTAGTATTCTTTATTCACTAGCCGTCAAAACTCTCACAAAAAGACTAACTTGAGCGTCGGAGGGGCCTACCGGCAGTTAACTCCCGGTTTGCCTTATTATTTTGCAGGTGTTTTTGTGCCAAAGTCAACCAATCTCATAGATCCTAACAGCAGTGCCCCAGCTCCATCAAAATCAGACAGAACCAAACTCAAAATGATATAAGATAGCTTTGACTAGACTAACAGACGTAAACAATTAAGCCCACCAAATTTAGGTTCAAATCTTCCGTACTTAATATTTTATTCTAACTTTATTTTGTGTTTTTATATCAATTTATAACAAAAATGACTTCATTTTTAATTCAAAATAGAGTTAATACAGATGATCTGATGCCTCAAAACCGGACGAATCATTAAAACGATACTCAAAAAAGGTACGATAGCAGATTTACTATCGCCAGACGCTGTGGCTTGTGGACATCCCAAGTATATTTTTTTTTCCTTCTGGGATTAAATCCCAACATTCCTAGCTCCTGCAGGCGAACTTGTTTTTGTACCGACCCCGTCAATAAATCTAAAAACCACGGACCCCCATTTCCAGCTCCCAAGTTGATATGACAACACCAATTTCAATTCTATGCAGTTAATAAACGTACACCAAGGACACACTCAATTGGATAAATGTCACAGTCACACCATATTCCCTTCTTATAAGCAAAACTCCCAACTATGGCAAATCAAATAGGGAAATTCGTTGCTTCACCAAACATGTCTTTTGGTCTGCTCTAGAATTGAAGCAGACAACGTTAACTCCCACAAATACCGCTGGCCTTCAAAAAGAAGTCGGATTGAATTGGGAATTCTTGACAACGTTGGTGTATAATTGAAATTTGTCATCGCATGGCTTGTCCACGCAAACACACAGGGACTTGAAGACCTGAACGATCATGTATTCCCAATAAGTAGTTAAATGTTGGTTGAAGCTTGATGGAGACGCGCACCAAAGCTTTGGTTTGGTGACATGTTTGGCCTTCTACATATATATCGTAATGGAGTCCTTAATGCTTTATATTTTTCTTACGAACAATATGTGGTGTCACGTGATGATGTTCCCGATGAAATTATCTTGCTTGGTTCTACTTCTCTCGACAATAGCAAACTGATACCAATGAGGTTTATTGGAGTGTCCAAAAAAAAGTGCTCTATCTTAATCTTAGTATAATAAAAAATCATAGTAAAACTTGTACACAAAAAATACATCAGGAAACTGAAAATTTACAAATTTTCAATTACTGAACAAGCTTAATTTCAAATTTTGCTGAACATAATTATAGCTTATGCTGAATGTGAATTCTTTCGTCATATTATTTAAATAAAATTAGAAAATCACAATTAAGTCCTCTCATGCAAACGTTCCATTAAAAATAATTATACCAACAGCCTGACATGACATGACCTCTTAAGAGAATGATTAATGTGAATAAAGTATCCAATTAATTACTTACAATAATCCAATCGATAAGGAGTAAGTTTCTATCCTTATCCAATTCAACGGTCCAGATACACTGGATTAATCTATTGACCTTATCTCCACGACCCACATCTACTTCCACTAGATTAACTATGCTCCGTCAGCCCCCGCCTCCCACTAAATCTGACCAAAAACAAAACGACAACCATCATCGTAATACGACATAACTTTCCATACAGGTCAAGTGATAATTGTGGACCCGCTTGTTACCGCACCAAATCAAAAGATACGCCGTCGTTATTTTCCTCCACACGCCGTTTACCAATTAAAGTCGACAACCCACTCACCGCCGTCGACTGCCTTGTTTACTTCTCTTCCTTTTTCATTGTCAGTTATTTGTTACTTAACTCCCACATTACTGAGACATCAAAATTTATAGCCGTTGTTGGTCCTTTAGCATCGGCAAAAACTCACTGCTTTTCGTGTTTCCCATGTATTTCTCTTCGACTTTTCTCTCATGCATGCACCCCCAGAGATTATTTGGAGTTGTTAATTCAGTGGTTTAGTTCCTTGCGACTACAAGTTTAGTGTTGCGGTCTTGGTTTTTACTTCTTGGGGCTACTTGGTTTTAGCTGGAGCTAGAGTAAGTGCATTTCAAAGGGTTTTTGGCGTCTCTTTGTTTCAGATCTGAGATTTTGAGTTTTTTTTCTCTCTCTTTTGATGATTAAAGTTGCCAGCTTTTCTTTTAAAGAGTGTTCTTTTTGGGGTTTTAGTATATCAGCCAAAAAGTGAAGCCAAAGAACAAAAAGAAAGCTCCACTTCTGATGTAAGAACTTTGCTTTGGAAACAAAATTTGAAATTGAAAGCTTGCTTTTGACTACAAACCCATTGTAAAAAACCTGGAAAGCGCTTGCTTTCATGTACAGAATTAGACCAATTCGCCTTTGCTTTGCTCGACAATTATGTTGGAATTTGCATTTTTCTCTTTTTCCTCTTTTCTTCATATTCTGTGTTCAAAACTGCACTTATTTCGAGTTTTTTTTTTAAAGCTCAGTTAGTTGGTTCTTGTCTTAAGCCAAAACCCACATACTAATTTTTCAGGTCAAAGCAAGAACCTAAGGTCAACTGAGCGGAAACACCTCGTTTTTCGCTTCAATGGAAGCTTGGCATATTTCGGCTTCCATTCTATGCCTAGGTTTGGTTTTAGGTGGAATAACGGCAGAACCAGTTGAGGATAAGCAGGCCTTGCTCGAATTTTTCAACAATTTGCCTCACTCTCGTTTGCTAAACTGGAATTTGAGCACTTCGGTGTGTGGTAACTGGACTGGGGTCACTTGCAGCGCAGATGGGTCTCGTGTTATAGCCGTTAGATTGCCAGGTGTTGGGTTCGAGGGGCCTATTCCACCAAATACTCTTAGTCGGCTATCTGCATTGCAGCTTTTGAGCCTTAGATCTAATGGTATTAGTGGGCATTTTCCTTATGATTTCTTCAATCTAGAGAACTTGTCTTTTCTCTATCTTCAGTATAATGACTTATCTGGCCCATTACCTGCTGATTTCTCCGTTTGGAGAAATCTCACTATCATTAATTTGTCCAACAATAGGTTCGATGGGAGCATTCCCAATTCGATTTCAAATTTGACTCAGCTTACTGCTTTGAATCTAGCCAATAATTCGCTTTCTGGGGAAATTCCTAATCTTAATTTTCCCAACTTGCGGCAGATAAATTTGTCTAATAATAATCTTAGTGGTAGAGTACCAGAATCGCTTAGAAAATTTCCTGATTCGGTATTTGCTGGTAACCATGTTTCCTTTGACAAAATTTCACCCCCTTCTTCACCGGTCCTCGCACCCTCTACTGTGCCTCACTCAAAATCTACCAATGCTAGGGGAGTTGGTGAAGCTGCACTGTTAGGTATTATAATTGCAGCTTGTGTTCTGGGGCTGATAGCATTTACTTTCTTTGTAGTCTTTTGTTGTTCAGGAAAGAAGGGTGGGGTTGAATATTCGGGGAAGTTGGTGAAAGGCATGTCACCGGAGAAACTGAGATCAAGAACCCAGGAGGCTAATAATAGACTGGTTTTCTTTGACGGATGCAGTTATGCATTTGACTTGGAGGATTTATTGAGAGCTTCTGCTGAAGTATTGGGAAAGGGTACATTTGGCATGGCTTATAAGGCCATATTAGAGGATGCAACCACAGTGGTTGTAAAGAGGTTAAAGGAAGTAAGTGTTGGGAAGAGGGATTTTGAGCAACAGATGGATATTGTTGGAAGTATAAGGCAAGAGAATGTGGTTGAGCTGAAGGCATATTACTATTCCAAAGATGAAAAGCTGATGGTGTATGATTACTACCCTCAAGGGAGTGTTTCTTCCATGCTTCATGGTATGTTACTTTCTGCAACATCTTACAAGTTACAGTAGCAAATACTTACAGTTGAAATCTCAGAACTACCAAAGAGATTTGGCAGTATTTTTATTATTTTCTCTTACAGGCTACTGACAGTATTTGTGATTGCTATTTGTAACACCTTAATTTGCATTCGAATGGGACAATTTGTTCAAAACTGGCTTTTCGGGTGATAATAATTTGAATTCCCTATAGGGAATAATTCATCCTACCATTTGATGTGTCACTGTGTCTACAGCTCAAACCAAGTGCAAGCCACCTTGCCCCTTACGGGGTGGTTTAATTAATTGGTGGTGGAGGCCTCTCCAAAGTGCCTTAACATCTTTGAAGTCAGGGGCTTGAATCTTGAATTGAGTATGCTGTCCAAGATTCTGGCCTAAAACTTGAGCTTGTTGACGCGGGTGGGTGAAGGAAGCAATTGAGCTCACTAATATTGATTAGATTGAGTCAATTACATGGCTCTAAATAAGTGGTTGGCAGACTTTTATGTGGTCTCAAGGTTTTACTTAGTGCACACTTGAAGGGTAGCAACAGCAAGTTCTCTTTGATATATACACGCGCGCTTGCGTGTGCAAGCTATCCTTGCTTTTTGTTGAAATGCATGTTAGGCATAGGAGGAGGTACTTTTGAAAGAGTGAAGACATTCTTCATGAGCAGGTCCCAATAGCTTGCTTTATACTAAAAGGAAAGTGTGTTCTTCAATAGCAAGTTTAGCCCTTAGAAGAGTGTAATGGTCAAGTAGGATCCAGGCAGCCAATTTGCTGATTGTATTTAAGGCATCATTGAGTTCACTTGAAAATTGAAACAGAAGTTGCCTAATTGGAGCTAGTGAATTTGTCGATATAACGTTGAGAAATGGAACTGGGGCTGCTTAGAAGATTGAATAAGCTGTATTGGATTATTTAGGCCATTGCGGTATCAACCTCTAATGCACGCATGTATGATTTTGCAGGGAACAAAGGAGGTGAGCGGGTCTCTCTAGATTGGAATTCAAGAATGAGAATAGCTATAGGCGCAGCAAGAGGCATTGCTCGAATCCACACAGAGAATAGCGGGAGATTTGTGCATGGCAACATCAAATCTTCAAATATCTTCCTCAATTCCAGACAGCATGGATGTATATCTGATGTTGGTTTATCAACTGTAATGAGCCCATTAGCTCCAGCTATCTCCCGGGCTGCTGGTTATCGAGCTCCGGAAGTGACAGACACTCGGAAGGCATCACAAGCATCTGATGTCTACAGCTTCGGAGTGGTTTTACTTGAGCTTCTGACTGGGAAGTCGCCGATCCACACGACTGGTGGGGATGAGATAATCCACCTGGTAAGGTGGGTTCATTCAGTAGTTCGAGAGGAATGGACAGCTGAAGTGTTTGATGTTGAGCTGATGAGATGGCCAAATATAGAGGAAGAGATGGTAGAGATGCTGCAGATAGCTATGTCCTGTGTCGTGAGGATGCCAGATCAAAGACCTAAGATGTCAGATGTACTGAAAATGATAGAAAATGTACCAAGGGTTGAACAAGAGAATGTTCCGTCTGGAAGTCGTACACCGCCTCCCGCAATGACTGGGAACGAGGCCTTAGTCTGAGATTCAGATTCAGTGATCATCTCTTAATTAATTTTATTTGAACTTTCTCATGATTTAATTTTTTTTTATTTGTTCTTACTTCTTCGAAATGTGATGTAATCGTTATGTACGTTTTAGTCAATATGTTGGATCCTAGGCCTAGTGCTATACTATAACAATTGATTATGTTAATGAGAATCTTTTCAAGGCATTATGCGTAGCATTTCATCGGTCCTTGATCCTCTGTCCTATTTATCGTGTATCAACTATTTTTTTTTCAATTTTAACCTTCTAATTATACGAGACTTATATAAATGAAAAGTTGAGATTGAAAAAGACAGGTTGAAACACAATAAATGAGACAGATGATTTCATGTGCATTTCATCACGCCCTTGTGATTGCAACTTCCCAATGCTTTTCAAAATCATAATCATCCAAGAGAGGAGGAGGAGGAGGAGGCTAGGTTATACTATAGGTAGAAATTAAATAGTGGGCCCCACAGTTTACAGAGCACAGAATCCGTAACATACATCTGCTTGTTAAATATAAAAACCCACAACCACGACATGTATGATCTCGCTGGCTTTCTGTCTCCTTAAATTCAAGCTGTTTCAGAATCTAATAATAACCAGAAGGATCTCACTCGGCTCAGGTGCACTCTCTCTCTTTCATTTTTTTCAATCTTAATTGTTAACAATGCTTTTTTTTGGGTAAAGTCAAGTTTTCTCCTTTCTTATCTTTGTTTTCTGTTTTTGTAATTGAGAATGTGAGATGATCTAGGGTTTGATGAAACGCAGGGTTTCTCTCTCTCTCTCTCTTTTTCCCTGTGTCTGATCGGTGATGGCTTCAAAGCGAATCTTGAAGGAGCTCAAGGATCTCCAGAAGGATCCTCCTATCTCTTGCAGCGCAGGTGATTTCGAGATCTAATTCCTTTGTCCTTTCTTTTACTTTTGTTTTCCTTTTTTGTTGGTTTTGTGCTCAAACTTATGGTCAATTTTTCCTTTTTTTTTCCCCTTTGGTGTGTGATAGTGGGTACTGCTCCAATAATTATACTTCAAGTTTTTTCTCTTCTTGATGTTATTTCCGTGTCCGATTATCATAATGATAAGAGTGTAGATATCTGTGGTAAATTAATATCACCAGTTTGGTACTCCTTTTGCATTTCTAAATTTGACTGAGAAATTTGGACTTGGCATCAGAATGAGGTATTCAACAGAAAATACGAAAGACTGGATACTCCTGCTTATGTGTAGGGGTACTTTAGTTTGAGAGGTTATCCTTTGCTAATTTGACCGTAGATGTCTCTTTCTTCTTACTTTTTTATCTTATTGAGAATAGATGGAAATTTGGCCTTTTGATGGTCAACTGTTTTGCAATGAACCCAGCGCCGCTGGTCTTTCTTCAGGGATTGATGGTCTTTACTACTGATTATGAAGAAAAGTATCCCAATATTGTCTGATTTCTCTCATGCGGATTTTTTTGTCGCTTAAACCCTTATGTTTGCTAAGTCAACTGATGCATGTTATAGAAGTTGAAAGATTAACTATAGACAACATACAAACATTTTGGTTGTTTATTGAACTTGTGATTATATACCATTTCATGGACAGTCAGATTAAATATAAATTGTGTAGAACTATTTATCTAAAACATACTTGAATTTGCTTTTCTTAGCCTTATCTTCTAGATTTCAAGTCAGGAGGTAAGGATGTCGGTGGTTTATGAACACTTTGATAGCATCAGCTCTCTGTATCTCTATTTATGTGTGTCGTATTAGTTCCCTTTTTTGGCTTTGATGTGATACTCAGACAAGTTTGTTAGATTAGTTCCCCAACATTAGTAGTCTGACTGTCTTTGCCTTGGTTGATGTGCATCTGTAGGCCCTGTTGCTGAAGACATGTTCCATTGGCAAGCAACAATCATGGGTCCACCTGATAGTCCATATGCAGGCGGCGTGTTTCTAGTCACAATTCATTTCCCCCCTGACTATCCATTTAAACCACCTAAGGTACTTAACGAACATCCAATGCTTTAAGAATGAAGTTGGCAATAAAGCTTTGTCACTTCAATTCTTAGTCTTCCTTATGACTGTTGTTTATGGACTTTGAGTGTTGTTTAGCATTGAGATTATCTCACTCTCTATTGTTTGTACTTTGGCTTATTTGAGCTCTCTTTTTTTTTTTTTGACAGAATCCATACATTACGGATTTATATAACAATATAAACAGAATCCATACGTTACGGATTTATATAACAATATAACAACTGCGGTTTTGGTTTAAGTTGACGTATATATGGTTGGAATATTTTCTTCTACAGTTAGTGGGTATGTGTTATTAATATTCTCAAAAGATGGATGAAGATTGGGATTTACAGGTGTTTAGTACAGTTGATAGTTAATAACTTAACAACAGATGGCAAGAAGTTTTGCTACCTGTGTGAATTCAATCAATAGTTCTTTTCTGATACAACACAAAAGGAAATATATATATATAGTGTTCTTATTAGTTGCAGAACAGTATGTTTAGGCCTTCTGTGATGTTTGTCTGTATGTATATTTTGTTTTATCTACATGCATTTGCTTGTTATACGGAGGTAATTTCCAAACTTTTTGATTAAGTTGATAGTGGCATGTGTTTGTTTTAAGTTATCCATAGATTTAAAACTAAATTCATATAGGTTTCGGTTAATAGGGATATATCTTCTGACAAAATAGTTCATCATATTGTAAAACTCTTCAGTGGTTTCAAACAGCTCTGACATTCTCAAGATGATGGGGTTTCGACTAATAAAGAGTTTTAACCACTTTATGAGCGATTAAAATCTCTCCTAGTCTTTGGTTATCAAAACACTAAAATCAAATGGTCTAGAGCTTTTGAGAATGCTTTCCATGAGCTCCAAATCATTGTACCAAGCTCAAATCCTCTTGTGGAATCTCTTTAAGTTCCACTGTCTGATAAAATAGGATCTGCTTTATCGTGGGATGGAGTAGGTAACAATAATCTAGCTTGGATATGCTGTCCTAGACTAACCAGAGCTTCCTATGGAACCAGTGATTGATTACTAGAATCTGATCTACCTTAGATTTCTTATTTGCACATGAAAGTTATTAGTTGCAGAACATTATGCTTAGGCCTTCTGTGATGTTTGTCTGTATGCATTTATATTTTGTTTTATCTACATGCATTTGCTTGTTATACGGATGTAATTTCCAAACTTTTTGATTAATTTGTTAGTGGCATGTGTTTGTTTTAAGTTATCTATAGATTTAAAACTAAATTCATATAGGTTTCGGTTAATAGGGATATATCTTCTGACAAAATAGTAGTTCATCATATTGTAAAACTCTTCAGTGGTTTCAACAGCTCTGAAATTCTCAATATGATGGGATTTCGTCTAATAAAGAGGTTTAACCACTTTATGAGCAATTAAAATCTCTCCTAGTCTTTGGTTATCAAAACACTATAATCGAATGGTCTAGAGCTTTTGAGAATGCCTTCCATGAGCTCCAAATCATTGTAGCAAGCTCAAATCGTCTTGTGGAATCTCTTTAAGTTCCACTCTCTGACAAATAGGATCTGCTTTATTGTGGGATGGAGTAGGTAACAATCATCTGCCTTGGACTTGCTGTACTCGACTAACCAGAACTTCCTATGGAGCCAGTGATTGATTGCTAGAATCTGATCTACCTTAGAATTCTTATTTGCACATGAAAGTTTTCACAATTCTATCATGTATGATGGGATCATCAAAGATTTGACCTTTTTTAACTTCCTTGCCACATGTGATGATGGCTAGACTTCATTCTATTTATCCAATTTTCCTACTTATGTTGTGTTGAGACCCGTTATAGTCAACAATACCGTAGGAAGAACAAGGGTAGGGCAGATTAGTAAATTGGAGAGTGTTTAGGGGTTGTAAGGAGAAAATATGATGCTGAGCTGGAGAGTTAGTTAGGGGGAGAGGAATAAAAGTTACAGAGGAGTACGGGTGGGATTCATTGAAGAATCGGTTATGATTACATTGTAATTGAGGAGGATAGCCAGCCCTCAAAGTCTGGTCAATTGACACACTGAATACATTGATGCATTGATAATTCCTTCATCCATACTTGTTCTATTTCATTATCATTTCTTGCAATCATTCTGGTGTTGTGTTTGTGTTGTGGTTAGACCTTGTTAGGATTTCAGATCCTAACATGTTGCCTTGGGTAATTTGACCACAATATTTGGTTTGTGTTTTTTCTTGGCATCCGTACCTTTTATGTGACATTCATGTGTCTTGTTGAACAGATTCCTTGTTCCATTCAACAAAGCATCTTGCACATAGTTGGTATGACTTACTTGAAGCTTTGAAGAAGTTATCAGTATTCATCAATTTATCAATTTATTGGTTGTTCTCTGCAGGTTGCTTTCAGGACAAAAGTCTTTCATCCTAACATCAACAGTAATGGTAGCATTTGCCTTGATATTTTGAAGGAGCAGTGGAGCCCTGCCCTCACTATATCTAAGGTTAAATTTTGATTAATTGTGATGTCAAATTTAAACTGCTTTCTTATACCACAAAAAGTAAAACTGAATGAACAGCAGCACTTTGTACGTAAACTGAATGAATAGCAGCATGACTTTGTACGTGTTGTACTTAAGCATGTCCTCTTACAGGAATAGTCGCACATTCCCATCATATCATTCGTTTTGTTTGATAGGTTCACTACACTGGTGTTAGCAGAACAAAATTATTTGGCTTTAGCAAAATTTTAGCAAATAAAGTGATGATTAAGACGTGAGGATGAATTGCCTTTCCATCTGTTAGTGATTGTCGTCAGGACACCAATGACATGCCATCGGATTTAAACGCAAGAACATGATTTCCTGATACCACATCTTAGTGTCCTAATTCCTTTTTAAGTGATCAAAGTCAGTCCCAGATTGACCATGTTATGTCAAAAATTAGAAAACAACTTGATTACTAAAGCTCTGAAGGAGTCCTCACTAACATTGAGTTCTGTTGGTGCCGGCACGTACAACTTAATCCTTCTTTGGAAGGACTATTGTGGCATGTCTAGCTCCAGACAGACAGATATCTTTTAATGCTTGAGTTGCTTGTGTTGAAAAATGTCTCTTTCCTTTTCAGGTGTTGCTTTCAATCTGTTCCCTGTTGACGGACCCAAATCCTGATGACCCATTGGTACCTGAGATTGCCCATATGTACAAGACTGATAGGGCCAAGTATGAGACAACTGCAAGAAGCTGGACTCAGAAGTATGCTATGGGTTAAAGTGCGTTGCTGAACGTGAGGGAGGGCTTCTTTTTCTGTGGTTGGCCTTTTAAGTATGTATGCACAAACAAATTGTGATCTGTGGCTGTTATAAGCGGACCACGAGGGAGAGAGTTTGGAATAGTCCTTCTGAACACATTTTACTGATTTGGGCCCTTGTGTGTAGAAAAGATCTTGTGTAGAACTTCGCCAAATCATTCAAGTACTCCTTGCTAACGAAGTACGTATAGGAATTGGATTGGAGATAGTTCCTGGTATGCATAGTTATTAGATAGACACCTAATGCACATGTTATTGCCTTGAAAATATACGTCTTAATGTGACGTCGCAGCACTGCAGGTTATTACGTATGTCTGCTCTTTTTAAAGAAAGGGGAAATATAGAATGCCATGAATGTGAGGCATTACTCCATAGGATTATGAGCGGTATTATCATATAAAACTAACAAGTCTTTAGTAAACCTGTGTTTTATTGGTAGTGGAGGCTTCAAGTATTGTGCTTCACCCTGTTCAAGCCTTAACTAAAGTTTTAGTGACAATGTGAGTCGTAATTGGCTCCCTTTCTGGAGCACTTAGTGGATCTTCGTACTAGCTCATGTTGCTAGTTGTAACAAAGTCAATCCAAAGAGCTCCAACTTAAAATCCAAATTGGGGTTGCCAGATAAGAAAGCAAAAGCTTTTAAAAGCTATATTAGAGTTGAGTCCGGATCATCTGTCCAATCTTATTCTGTCTAACTCTGTCTAATATAAAAACGGCGGCGTTTTCTTTAAAAAATTTGCAAACGTTTCGTAAATGCCAGAGGCGCCTGTGGGACCCACCCACAGGCGCCGTATGCTTCCAACCTTGGAAAGCCATATTACACGTTTCCTGCTTAGACAATAACATATTGTTTTGTAAACAGTTTTTTTTTTTTGCTTATTCTTAAAACAAGCTTATTCTTAACGGCAATAAGGATAAATATTATACCACTATAATATTTATTAGTATTATTATTATTTCTATTATTATTATTATTATTATTATTATTGTTATTATTATTCCGTAAATAACTTAATTGTGATGTGTTATAAATTTGAAATTATATAAGGGTCATTATTATTATAATACTAATAATATATATTGGATATTATCATTATCATTATTATTATTATCATTATCATTATTATTGTTATTAATTTCCTTTTGGATATTTCAGTTATGTTTATTATTATTATTATTAGCATTATAATTATTGTTGTTGTTATTATTAATTTATTATAATGACTAAATTTACGAAGAATAATAATAATAATTGAGAAGTAGTTTTCACTGTGAACAGTTTATTTTTATAATTATTAAATGTGTTATTAATAATAATGTTTAATTTTATTTATTTATTTATTATTGATTATTTTCATAATTTTACTAATTAAATGTATTTCTATTATTATAATTACCGTTAATTATTATTATTAAATTTATTGCTGTTAATTTTTATTAAATTTATTATTATTATTATTAAATTAATATTTATTAATTAAATTATTATTATTAATATTATATAATAGATAAATATTATATAAATATTATTATTATTATTATTATATAAATATTATATAAGAGATAAAAAATATTTATTAATTAAATTATTATTATTAAATTTATTGCTTTTTTATTTTTTATTAATTAAATTTATTTTTTATCTCTTATATAATATTTATAAATAAATTATTAATTAATAATTTTAATTGATAAAAAAAAGCAAGC
>JAOSBK010000205.1:31016953-31027373 GCA_027568895.1 Erythroxylum shatona | reverse complement strand
ATAATTTTAAAGCCTTTACAGCCAGACACATAACCTAGGAATAAACAGCGGGTGGCTCTTGGTTCAAGTTTGTCTTTATATGGTTTAGTGTTGGTTGAAAAACATAAGCAACCAAAGGTACGGAGATTGTCGTATGTGGGAAGTTTATTGTATAACTTTTCATAGGGAGTATGCCAAGAAAGAATTTTGGATGGCAATCGGTTGATGATGTACGTGGATGTGAGTAATGCTTCACCCCAAAACTGTTTTGGTAAATGGGCTTGAAAAATAAGAGCACGGGTAATTTGGAGGAGGTGTTTATGTTTTCTTTCAACAACTCCGTTTTGTTGCGGGGTGTGTGGGCAAGTTCGGTGGTGTATGATTCCGTGTGAGAGGAAGAGGTTTTGACAAAATTTGTTTGTAAATTCGGTGCCATTGTCGGTTCGAACACTTAATATGGGTAAACGAAATTGGGTTTGGATAAGGTTTATAAAAAATTTGAGGGTGAGGTGAACTTGATCTTTGCTACTTAAAAGATAAGTCTAGGTAGCTCTAGAAAATTCGTCGACGATGGTTAAGAAATAGGATCAGCCATCAATGTTAGGAGTCTTATATGGGCCCCAAGTATCAATGTGCAGTAATTCAAACGGGGTTGTAGCAACAATTTTGTGGTGGGGAAATGGTTTTCTCTCTTGTTTGGCTAATGGGCATAATTCACACTTGTAATTGCTAGGAATTTGAACGTGTCTATTTGGTAATCGAGATAATTTGTTTATAGAAACATGTCCAAGGCGATTGTGCCATAATATGAAGTCATGGGATACATGATTACTAACGAAATGCTTCATGTAAAATTGTAAAGAAGGACCTTTGAGGCTTTTGGGAGGAAGTAAATGCTGGTTAGATAGTTTGTAAACACCGCTCGTTGCTTCACACTTTGCTACGACGTAGTCATCACGCAGGTCCTGCAAAAACACATGATTGTCAATGAAGATGGTGGCAATTTTGTTTTGAGTCGCAAGTTTATTTACTGACAGCAAATTATGAAAAAATGAGGGAATATGGAGCACATCATTGAGTGCCAAATTTGGAGTGAGAGCAACTTTTCCCAGGTGTTCCGTCATGTTTATGGAACCATCCGGTAGAGTCACTGGGTTTGGTGTTTTCAGTTTGACATAGTCTGTAAACATGGACAGATTTGGGCTCATGTGTGTTGAGGCGCCTGAGTCTATAATCCACGAATCGTCATCATATTTATGCTCACTAAAGGTAATGCGTTTAGGGTGTTTACCTGCAGAAGCATTGAAGGCTACGTGATTCGCTGTTGCAACTTGTTTACCTTTAACTAGCAACGTTAATTCTTGAACTTGTTTGGCCAAGTTGATCATGTCTACCTCTGGGCTGTTCTGTCTCACATTAGCTTGTATGGTGTCCCCTGCATCATCTAGTGGACTGTCCATAGCATTCCTTGCATAATTTCCTTTACCCTTTTTCCTTTGTAGCTCTTTATACCAATCCGGCACACCGTGTAGGAGAAAGCACGTATCCTTCAAATGCCCGCGTTCATGACAGTGATCACAAAGTTTCTCTTCTTTTCGCAGATTCCACTTCTTACTATTTCCTTGTCTCCCCACTGGTTTCTTACTGTTGACAGCATTAGTAAACAATGCTACAGACATTTGGTTCAGATTAGTTTGATCGATATTCACCGTTTTCTGTTTTTCAACCGTCAAAACCATTGAATATGCTTTGTTTACTTGAGGCAGGGGATCTAACAACATTATCTGGCTGACCACATTTGCAAATTCTTCCCTCAGTCCAAGCAAAAATTGCATTAACCTGTTGCTATTTACAACACATATTATATTTTGCAGCTTCACAAGAGCAGATTTTGTATGGCATTAAACAATCAATGTCGTTCCACAGACTCTTCAACTTTGTAAAATACGTCGTGACTGAGTTGTTACCTTGACGTAAATTGTTGATCTCTTGTGCAATGTGATATAAATGAGGCCCACTGCTTTCTCCATACCGTATTTTTAACTCTTCCCAGAGATCTTGTGCTGTCGTGACTATCGTGAATGAGTTTGCGATTTCCTGTTTAGGGAGTTCAATAGCCACGCTATTACCAGATTATCTACTGTTGCCCATCGTCTTGCTTGAGCAGTGTCATCGTCGGGTTTCTGGATTTCGCCATTAACAAAACCTAATTTGTTCTTGGATTTTAGAGCTATAATCATAGATCTGCTCCATGCCAAATAGTTGTTTTCATTGAGGGGGGTGGTGACCATGAGACATCCTGGAGTGTCGGCAGCAGTGGTTAAGTATGCTTCTGCTTCGATTTCTTTTTCAAGATTCAAAGCTGGTGTGTTGTTGTGACTTGAATCTCCGAAGGTTTGGGTCATTTTTGATTTGGTTTGGTTTTGGGTACTGGGGTTTTTGTGGGATCAGATTTGCTCTCTGATACCATGTAGCATCTGCAGTAATGGGACAGATGATGAAGAAATACTGAATTTCTTACATTTCTTTCGATGTGAGATATATATACACGAGGTGTTAACTGTACATGTGCCTATAACAAACCCGTAACAAACTAGTACTAACTTTACATATAACAAACTCGTAACAAAATAATGATGGAAAGATATGTACTATTATTGTAGGACGGTTGCATGAGAGAAGAATGAACGGAGGTTTGTGTGATGATATGCTACAGTTGCTCCCTAGTGTGACCATATAGGCCTGAGTCTGTACCAGCAGATGATAAACTCATTTTCGTGGACCCAAAAAAAAAAAAAAAAAGGTAGGCGCAGGCGCTGTCAAAGTCCCACGTTAGGAGCTGGTTTCAGAAGGCTATTATTTCTCTAAACATAAAGGTTCAATTGTCGAGCTCAAATGTAAAATCTGTAAAGAACTTAGTTCAAAATCATAGGGATGGCAGGAAAAAGTAAAAAGACTCCAATAATCAAGATATGCACACATCGCAGCGTCAAATAACCCCACAAAGCCAAAGCCTTAGCCTTGTCTTTTGAAGAACATGCTTAAAAAGAGATGTCAGCTGCGTGGATAAGGTATGTAAGCACAAGTGCCACCAACATTAGCACATATGCAATCCCCTGGTCGATGCTTGTCCCTGTTATCAAACACAAAACACCAAATCATCTCGGCATTAACATTTTAGTTGCCAATCAACACACCATATTTCTTTCTACTTGTTATCTAAATTGTAACGCACGTTTCGGCAAACACAACTGCTACATCCCTCACTATCAAACCCTAGATATTCCTAACCAGTTTCAGTAACCCAAATCCAATCAATCTACAAAAAAAGAAAACGACACTTGCATTGCTTATTCATGTCCCCAAAGCATCCTTCTTTTCCTACATTTCCAATCTGCCACCACACAACTCATTCTAGATCTAGAGAATCACATATCTTATAATATTGTTATAAAAAGATAAAATGTAAGAAACTTTGCATACCATCGCTGGTGGGAGTAGGAGCGGGAGCGGAGGATTGAGCCTGAATGGCAACGGGAAAGAAAAGGGTAGCGACAACCGCCACCAACCCAAAGGAAACCCTAGAAAACGCCATTTTTTGCTCTGCGAGTCTGTCCTCTCCCTCAAAGGAACACGGAAGGGAGACTAGGAAGAGGACAACCCAGAAGTGAAGCAGAGAGATTTGGAATCATAAAAAGAAAAGATGCGGTTGTTAGTCATTGTATATGCTATAAGGAAGGACCGGTTCAGCCGGTAACCGGAAGGAGTAAAAGAGAAATGTGGGGCCCACTCCCGCAGGTTTTGCTGTCGTTTTTAAAAAATTGTAACTTCTCTTTAGATTGTTTTAAAAATATTTTTTCCTGTTTTCTTTTTCCATGACGAATTCTTGCTTTTTCTTTCACTAGTGTTTCTCCTTCTTTTGCTTCTAACCCTTCAAGTTATCGTATGCTCCCTTATGCTCCATCCTCCTTCCTAAGAGTCTCCACCGCTTATGTTCAACTTGCCGGGTGAGGTGGTCACTACGCTTGTATAAGAGAGGTATTATGGTACTTTCATCTTCTCTTTCTTTCATGCCCTTCATTACTTACCATTTTAAACATCTTTTCAAACTTTCTCTTCCCAAAACTTAAAGCTATATTAGAAATAAGTCTACACTTTCTGCAATCTCATCCTAGTTTTTCAATAAAGATAATTATTTTCATCAAATAAAGGTGGTCTATTAACATTTTATCCCTCTTGATTGAATGATGAGGATGAAGTTTCTAAACACGTTATTATGACCCCTACTATAGGGTTTTGTTTGACATACTAGCCTAATAGACCAGCTCTGATACCACTTATTAGTCGTTAATGTCACCTAAGAGGGAGATGAATTGAGTATTTACAAAATTCAACAATTTTTCTGAATAATATATTCAATTAACAATAATCAATATAAATAAGTATGAGAAATTGCTTAATACAATTTAATCAAACAATTGAACAATAATTTAAAAAGGATAAGGAAAAGAGAATGCAAATCGGGTTTGACAAACAATCTCTACCTACGTCTACTCCTAAGACTCTTTTTAAAATCCCACTATAATTTTTCTTTTAAGATGAATAATAACCTTTGTATAATCTTTTTTTTTAATAAAGAGGAACCCTTCTTATAACTTTCTTCTAAAGTGAAGATGATGTCGTAGCACAAGTGAAGTTTAACTCCAACCCATTATATTTAAATTTACATGATAATTTCATGCAAGGTGGTAATGAGATTCATAGTTTTACAAATAATTCAATATACAATTGTTCATGTGTGACTGCAAGTTTTGGATCCGAAACTAAAAAAAGCCTTGCCTGTTGGGCTTGAAATTTTAGGAGTATGTAGAGGATACATAAAATTAGTCATTTACTTTGACGCCAATTCTTCCAAATTAGTTTCCTTATTTTTTCAAATCTTTAGTTTGATTCCATATTATCTAAGTTGTTTCCTAATAGTACTAGGAGTCTTGTTTTTGATCTTTAGTATGATTCCATATTATCTATGATGATTCTTAATAATACTAAGAGTTTTCTCTTAGATCTTTAGTATGATTCTATATTTATCTACATTGTTTCCTAATAGTATTAGGAGTTTTTTCTAGTATGAATAGGGGTTATAAGGTATTTTTTTTTGTGTGATTTAGAAATACAAGTTTAGTCTTTTTCTTCACAAATTTGAAATTGATTCTTTCGTTTTGTGTTGATCTTTATACCTGTGTGACTGGTGACACCTTTGAGAGCTTTATCAACAATTGTAATGCTTGGCTTTATCAATTATTGTGGTGTTCTCTTGGTTTTCTCCTATGATTTTCAATATTTTCTATTCATTCAAACTAACAACCTTTGTTTTTTTTTAAATTCTCTCAAATTCAATTGGTGTGCCTAGTTTATCCATCAATGAGGAACCTCAATACCACTTAAATCACCAAGTAAAATATTCGATACCCCAACAAAGCATTACAACTCAATAATATCTCATTTATTCATTTGATAACTCTAAAATAGCACATTACAAATATGGCACAATGACGCTTAAATGATTGAAAAACTCTTTAAAACGTGTGTATACAGCACCTAAAAACTTTTTGATTCTAGAACCAATGAGAAAACACCTATTTATAGTGCATTGAGATCCAAAATAGTCATTACAACAATTATATTTGACGCGTTGGTCGATCGGTTTGCATTAAAAGCTCCAAATTCACTAGTCGTTGAAATATTGATCGATCAGTACACATATTAGTCAACCAATATAGCACATTGGGTGATCAATACATTAATCGATATTGTTACAAACTCAAGGTACATCAATTTTAACAATTTTAACCTATATAGGTCAACCACTGACCTATATAGGTTGACTAATCACCTAAAAAGCATGATTTTTTAAATGTTTAAAACTAATTTGTGTAATCAAAATATGATTAAAATACTTTCTTAGATGTTCTCCAAAGACTATTTGAAAGATCAAGAGGCTTTCATATTAAAATTAAAAGTTTTAATGCCTTTTAATGAATGTAAAGACTCATACAATGAAATAAGACAAAATGATTATGCATGTGAGCCTTTTGGATCATCAAATTAACAAAGTGAGCTTACAAATAAGAATATAAAATGTGAGATGAAGTCATATTGATCTTCTTTTGTTTTTATTTTGATCTTTATTTTATCAATTTCAAACTTCAACTTTTCTTTATTAACTTCATACACTATCTTTTTGAGTTTATGACTTCATTTTGTTCTAATATTGATTTTTATCAAAATAATAAACATATTAGTAGTAATTATGTATTATTATCATCAAAACATCAATTGGAACCTCCCTTAGTTCAATAATCTCCCCCTTTTGATGATGACAAAATATTTGTGATATTAGAGAATAATGATAAAATTAAGTTGTGATATTAGAGAATAATGATAAAATTAAGCACAGAAAATATAATTCAAGATAGTGATTAACTCCTCCTTAATTCATGCATAAAACATAATTCAATCTAAAGATCATAATTCAATATTAAGAGCAAAAGAGGTATTCAAAATCAAAGAAATATTCATACATATAGATAACATAAATTTACTCCCCTTAAATTTCGTCACTTTCCCATAATGTTTTCAATCCCCTAAATCTAATGTCACCAAACTTTCTTCCCCCTTTTAGAACCATCAAAAAGAAATTAAAAATGCATAATGTAAAGTCTCATGCATTAAGCTAATTTGGCTAAAAAGATGAATTTGATCAACATTGCTAAACTTTGTCACTAGAGATTGCTATTTAATAAAAGAGTTAAATAAAAGGTCAATTTTCTAGAAACATCCCTAAGTGTGTCTAATTTGTAAAATGCACAATTTCAATATGATGCCTAAGTTGAAAATTTTAGTTAAAACACCAAGGGCAAGTTTTGACAAAATTACTGATTGGAATGATAATAAATAAAACATAATTGCAATATCTAATAATCAATTTCATAAAATAATGTATAATTTATAAATGTCAAAAATAATGATAGAATAAAGTAGTCGAATTTGAAATTCTAGAATGACAAATATGATGAAATCACACTTTAAAAGAATCATGTAATTTATGAAAAAACATGAGCAATTTCAAGTAATCATAAAGTTAGGGGTTTATCCAATGATAATGTGAACTATAAAGATCTTTAATAAAAAGAGGACAAAATTGAAGGAGCTTGTTATTTGTAATAGGGTGTGATATTTTCAAAGATACAAGTGAATTATCTAAGGTCTTAAAGAGCCTTAAACAAGAAAAATAGAAAAGAGAGGCAACATAAAGGAGTGGAGCATTAAATCATATGTATCGGTTGAACACTTAAGGAAACTAGTCGACTAGTAAAATGTTGTGGTTGACCTTTATATATCAACCAAATATGTCACAAGTTAATTTAATCATTTTCCTTGAAAGAGACTTTAATTGATCATTATGGATTTATACTTAACCATACATGCAATAAGCCTTCTCACAGACATATAAGAACTGTAAAATTTCTTTAAAAAAGTAACATTGGTCAATCAGTGTGAGTAATTGGGCAACTAGAGCTTTGAACAAACAAAGAACAAACTCATTAGAAAGAGAAAAGAATGTCAAATATTTCTAACATTGGAACTATTTGGCAAAATAGGAAACCATCAAACTCATTGGAAAGAAAAAAGGAGTGAAATTTTAAAGATAATAGTTAACCAAAGTAAGAGATTGGTTGGCCAATTAACTAGCTAATTTAAGGAATTGTCATTGAAAAAGGCTTTGTTCTTGTGTATAAATATATCTAAATATTCTTCTAGTCCTCTCTAACTAAATCCCATAAACAATGCTACTTAAAGCTAGTTTGAAGGTTGTCCAATCTCTATCTTTCTATTTTTAGTTTAAAAAACATAATTGAATAAGATCTTTCAAATTCCTTGTAATAACAATCCTATTACACATGCTCATGATTATGTTCCAAATAGAGAAGGAGACATTGCATCCAAAGAAAAGAAGCACCATTGTTTCAGCTTCATGATTACAAAATACACAAGCATCATATACATTCTTAAATTTTATAGATTATGTTTAAGGTTCTTATCTTTCCTTTGATGGCTAATTAAAATATCAAAAGGGCTTCATGACTCATGTAAGGGAATTAAATTAATATACACTAAATTATTTCAGAAGCATGTAACTTAAGCAAGTATATACAAGAAAGATTGATGAAAGCATTTGAGGAATCATAGTTCTAATGTATGTTATCTTCCTGTCTTAATTTGAGTTGATAAGTTAGATTTAAAGAGCACGAGAATCTAGAGTAACTTGATGATAGAACATCTTTAATAATAACATTGTCAATAAACAAACTCCTCAGTGAGGAAATTGAGTTGACCTTACTTAAGGGGCTTATAGTAGAGTAATTATTGTGCTAAAAGATAATTGAAGCTTCTTTTTGTAGTTTATAACTGATCGCCATCGTAACTCCTGCTTTAAGATTGAGAATATGAAACATTGACCAATAAGGAACATTTTTAAAGTTATGCACTAGAAATTCCCCTCCTTTATATAGTAAATATGGATACATTTAATATATAATGAGTTTTTATCCTTCATAATTCTCTATATCCTCTTTATGAACTACACCTGATTAGTGATTTTGATAGTAATATCCCTAACCTCCTTCATCTTTAGGCAAACAAAGCTTACACCATTTAACTTTAGTTAAAGCACTATTTATAGCATTACAAAACAATATAAATCTCCTCTAAAGTACTTTATGGTCGTACTAATGCTTTTAAGAAATTAAATATGTGAAGACAAGTAAACATGATTGATTTTTAATATAGAACTTATATGTTGAACTCTCCATGTTAATGACAAGCTATAATTACATCAAATTGCAATTCTCAAATTAGGCTTTTCAATGAGAGGTCTAAATCCATTAAAGAATGGTCTTTTATTAGAAATTAGAAGTCCAAGATATAATATAGGGGGTTTGGAAGCTTTTAACTTTGTTGTAGTTCCAATAACTAATATTTGAACCCATGGACAGAAGTAGCTGACTTCAAACCCTTTTAATCTAAGTGTCACCTGATCAATAAAACAAACAAAAGACATGAAACACTTTATTGTCCTTTTGTTATATTGATGGTTAAACTAGATTAAAATTTTAAGGAATTTAGAGCTACCATAAGTGCATTCACTAAATTAGGATCTGCTTTGGAAGAGAGTATAAGGTCACTTGTGAAAGACAAGTTTGAAATTCTTATATTCTTATATTTATAGTGATATTTGAACTTTCTTTCTAGACTTATTCCATTGTTGATTAATCTAATCAGTACCTCCTTACTAAGTGTGAAAAGGTAAAGGGAAAGAGGGGGTTCATTTACCTTAATCTTATTGTTCCTTAAAAGAGATTGGTTGAGTCTTTATTAATTAAAATTCTATAAGACATTATGGTTATAAACTTAGCAATCTAACTAATAAATTTAGGAGGAAAACCAAAGGCATGTATAGTGTTCAAAATAAAACTCCAATCCAATGAGACACATACTTTATTGAAGCCACTTTAATGGCACAATTCTTACTAGAATCATTTTTATTATAGTTTTTCAAAAGTTCTTCACAAAAAGGACATTATCGTTTATAAATGTTCCTTTTATAACCTTGTAAGGAATCAACTATTTAAGAAATGATAGTTTACAACTTATTTGCTATCATTTTATAGATGAATTTATAAATAATGTTACAATAGGAATATAATCCCTTATTGAGATAGGGACATGTACCATAGGGATAAGGAAAAAAAATGTATTGTTTAACTCCTTGAAAATATAAAGAATTTAAGTATGGCATTAGTCACCATGGTCTTCATATGATTCCATATTTTATGGAAAGAAAAGGAATTAAGACCATCTGACTTTGTTTCCTTATTATGGTTTAAGGTAACTATTGCTTCTTCAACATTACGGGTTGTAAGAGGTTTGATTAAAAAGTCAACATCATGAGGAGAAATTTGCTTAGTAATGATAGATTCCATCAAGGATACAAAAGAAACTGTATCATAAGGAGAGCTTAAAGAGTTGGAAAAGAAGGAATAAGATTCCTAATGTATCTAAGCTTTTGAACACAACCAAATACAACTCTAATTTCTTAAAGAAACTATTTTATTTGTGTTTCTTCTGAAGAGCATGATTTATGAAAGAAGTTGAATTTTTTATCAGAGCATGATTTATGAAAGAAGTTGAATTTTTTATCTCCTTCTTTCAACCATAATATCCTTGACTTCTATTTTGATAAGGGAAAGGTTAGTTATAACTATTTGGTTGTTAAGGTGTTGAGTGCTAGCCAAGTGTAAAACTGTAGCACCCCCTTACAGTAGAATATCCACCGAGACACCCGTAGGTCATCCCGGCACATATCCTACGGTAAGAGAGC
>JAOSBK010000205.1:31006319-31016853 GCA_027568895.1 Erythroxylum shatona | reverse complement strand
GGAGTAAATGAAGTAGAAAAGGTGATCTTAGTATGATTTGTGTTAAGGAAAGACTGTGAAACAAAATGGGTGGTTGATCTGGAAAATGTTCACGAGATGATGCTTTAGTCTTTTAGCCACAACTTTTTCTCTAGTTATGTAAATGAGATGACTCTTGATTTGGATTAAATTAGAAACATATGGCAACATTTCTTATGAAGACATAGAATTTAAATTCTATCTTTAAGAATCTCAAAATTTTTCATGAAGTTGAGAATTGGGTGCAATACATTAATGTAAATTCATGGTTTGAATTCAAGGGCAATTCTAGATCAATCTAGGATAGATTAGAGAAAGTTGTCTTCTAGATAGTTGTAGGTCTTTATTTTAGCTTGCCAACGATACGTAGTACAAAATTTTTATATTTCTAGGCTGAAAGTTATGATCCTTATAAAGGAAGATATATCTTTTGTCTTTTCGCTTCTTCTACATTTTGCTCCTTCTGTTTTTTGCTTCTTCTGTTTTTTGCTTCTTCTATGTTTTTGCTTCTTCTATGATGATGTTAGATGGTCTGTGATGATGTCATATCTTCTGTGTTTTGCTTCTTCTGCTTTTTTCTTCTTCTGCTTTTTGCTTCTTCTGTGTTTTGCTTCTTCTGCTTTTTGCTTCTTCTGTGATGACGTCACATGGTCTATGATAACGTCATATCTTCTATATTTTGCTTCTTCTGCTTGTCGGTTCTTCTACTTTTTGCTTCTTCTATGTTTTGCTTCTTCTACTTTTTGCTTCCTTTTTGTTTTGCTTCTTTTTCTTTTTGCTTCCTTCTGTGTTTTGCTTCTTTTGCTTTCTGCTTCTTCTGTTTTTTTGCCCAACCTATTTTCTGGTCCATTTTGGACCCTTAAGAAGATAGAATCTATCATTAAGGTATTCATAAAAGTTTTAGATCTTGATGTGGTCTTTCTAATCATCAAAAGAACACCTTAATCCGATATCTATATTTAAAGTTATAATAATTTTCCCATTTTGTCTATCTTTTTTTCATTAGTCTGGTTTTCGTGTGTACCTATTTTCTATTCCATTTTTAATCCTTTAGAAGATAGAATTTGTCTTTGAGTTCTTCATGAAAGTTGTATATATTGAATTTCTCTTTATAACCATATAAGAAACACCTTAATCAAATATCTTTAGGGAAAGTTATAGATATTTTCCCATTTCATCTATCTTTTTCATTAGTCTACTTTTCATCTGTACCTATCTTCTATTCTATTTTTGACCCTTCATAAGATAGAATCTATCTTTTAGGTCTGCAATAAAGTTGTAGATGTTGAAGTTCTATTTTTAACAATATAAAGAAAACCTTAATCCCATATCTTTAGGTAAAGTTATAGCAATTTTCCCATTTTGTCTATCTTTTTTTCATTAGTCTACTTTTCATCTATGCCTATCTTCTGTTCCATTTTTGACCCTTCAGAAGATATAATTTGTCTTCGAGGCATTTATTAACATTTTATATATTGAAGTCCTCTTTTGAGCCATCTAAAGAACATCTTAATCTGATATCTATAGGAAATGTTAGAGCAATTTTCCCATTTTTTCTGTCTTTTTTCATTAGTTTGTTTTTCATCTATACCTATCTTCTATTCTATTTTTGACCCTCTAGAAGGTAGAATCTACCTCTAATGTCTCATAAAAGTTGTAGATATTGAAGTTCTTTTTCGAATCATATAAAGAACACCTTAATCTAATATCTATAGGGAAAGGTATAACAATTTTCCCATTTCATCTATCTTTTTTCATTAGTCTACTTTTCATCTGTACCTATTTTCTATTCTATTTTTGACCCTTCAGAAGATAGAATTTTCTTTAAGGCATTTATGAAAGTTGTATATATTGAAGTTATCTTTCAAAAAATATAAAGAACACCTTAATCCAATATCTGTAAGGAACATTATAGCAATTTTTCCATTTCGTCTGTCTTTTTTTCATTACTCTGCTTTTCATCTATACCTATCTTCTATTCCATTTTTGACCCTTTAGAAGATAGAATCTATCTTTGAGTCTTCATGAAATTTTATATCTTGAAGTTCTCTTTCAAACCATCTAAAAAGCACCTTAATATGATATCTGTAGGGAAAGTTATAGTAATTTTTCCAATTTGTCTGTCTTTTTCCATTCGTCTGCTTTTCATTTGGCTTCGTTTGTACCTATCTTCTGTTCCATTTTTGGACCCTTCATACGATAGAATTTGTCTTTGAGTTCTTCATGAAGGTTGTAGATCTTGAAGTTTTCTTTCTAACTATATAAACAATACCTTAATCCAATATCTTTAGGGATAGTTATATTCATTTTCCCATTTCATCTGTCTTTCTTTCATTAGTCTGCTTTTCATCTGTATCTATATTTTGTTCCATTTTTAATCCTCCAGAAGATAGAATTTTCTTCGAGATATGCATGAAAATTATAGATCTTGAAGTTCTGTTTCTAACCACCTAAATTACACCTTAATCTGATATCTGTAGGGAAAGTTATAGTAATTTTCCCAATTTGTCTGTCTTTTTCCATTCTTCTGCTTTTTCATTTGGCTTCGTCTGTACCTATCTTCTATTCCATTTTTGACCCTTCAGAAAATAGAATCTATCTTAGAGTCTTCCTAAAACTTGTATATCTTGAAGTCCTCTTCCGAATCACCTAAAGACCACACAAATCTGATATCCGTATGGAAAGTTATGACAATTTCCCCATTCATCTGTCTTTTTCCATTCTTCTGCTTTTTTTTTGGCTTCATCTAATCATATTATCTAGTCCGTTTTGACCCTTCATATGATAAAATCTGACCTCAAGGTCTTCTTCAAAGTTCTCTTTGAAATCTTTTTAAGATGATCTTAATCTAACATCTCTAGTGAGAGTTATGCCATTTGTCTCAAGACAAGCTCAATATGAGTGAGGACCAAATCTTGTTTAATTCATTCAGCCATAATTTGTTTGTCCAACATCCAAATGAAGTGATTGTTGAACCAATAGTTTTTTAACATATTTTTCTATTCCTCACTAGATTTTGATAGCTTTTGGTATTAATTTGAAAAAGATATATTAAATCAAAATAAGGGTATCGATTGGAAGAGTAGGAATTGAATATTTTACTAAACAGGCTTCAGTATTTTGATGATATCGTGATTAGTAGAGCTCCGA
Organism: Erythroxylum shatona; assembly: GCA_027568895.1. Lineage (NCBI taxonomy): Eukaryota > Viridiplantae > Streptophyta > Magnoliopsida > Malpighiales > Erythroxylaceae > Erythroxylum > Erythroxylum shatona. The sequence goes on along the minus strand of JAOSBK010000205.1, from coordinate 31,013,685 downwards.
ATAAGATGATTCTAGTTTCAAAATAAACTAAAGACATGGAGATACAAATGGTATGAAGAAGTTAAAATATAATTCAGTCTTTAGGACTTTCAATTTCTAGATGGAAGTTGCGTATAGTGTACTATTTCAATCTAACAACAGTAGGAAATGTTTGGGCCCTAATTTTTAGCTTTCTGAACCAAATGGATTGATTTTGGTGTCATTGGAAACTTAAGACAAGGGAGAACACTTTTCTAGAAGAAAGAGGTATGTCAAAATATGCAAGGGTGCTTTTGACAAGACACTTAAGTCTGAAAGACATAAGTCATTAAAGGAAGGGCAAGGTGGATTTTTATCAATCATTAAAGGTAAAATAGGAAGAAAGAAGTGTTGTTTCCATCCTTAAGAGGGGAAAAAAAGCAAAAATGGGAGAGAAGGAAGTGAAATAACAAAACCAAAGAGAGGAAAGAAGAGACTTGAGGTAGGGTTCCACCTTTTCTTGGTCTTCAAAAGAGATTTTGGAGTTGTTCAAGAAAGGAAAAAAGAAGAGGAAGAGAAGAGCTTCCCTTTAAGCTAAAGATCCCTTCATTTGGTGAAGAATGAAGGTAAGATCATTTTAAATCTTTTGGATTTTTGGAAGGATTTTAGTTCATGGAGTTTAGAAAAGGCTTGGGTTTAAGTATTCTAGAACCAATTTTAGTGATTGTGCTTTGAGGAATTTTCAATTGAAAATCCTATTGAGTGGAATTTTTGTTATTGTATAAAGGGATCAAAAGAGGCAAGAGGAACAAGAGAAGAGGCTTATTTAGCAAGTCCATAATCGAGGAAATTAAGGTGGGTACATGTTTATAATAGAGTAAATAAGCCACTAATGTTTTCTTTAAATCAAAAAAGTTTAATGATTCCAATTGCATCATAAGTGTTGCAATTATTGCTATATGTTGCTACATGAATTGTGTGATAATTTATAAAATTGATTTCTTTTGAAAAGACTCTGAAAAAGATTTTCTCTTTGAAAAGATACATGTTTATGAAATCATGTTTTCGAGAATGGTTTTTAAGTATATGAAAAAGCAAGTTTAAAAAAAGTGTCATTTTGGGCAACAAGCTTACAAGATTTGAAATATATGTGTTATGTGAGTTTGTGATAGTCCCTCAAGAATTGTCACGTGTATGTTGACCCAAGTATAGGCTTCTCCCACCTACCTGCTAGTGGCATAGAGTTCCCTCAAGGACTTCCTCAAGAATTTACGACTACACATGATCATTATATTGGAAATGTGTAGTGTATCATGTTTTTGGACTTAACCAAGACATTTGATATGCTTATATACTCATATTATGTTAATAAGTTTGATGCATTCTTGTTTTGCAACTTGTGAATTTTGGTTGAAAGCCTAAAAAAACATGTGTTTTAAGAACCATATGAAAATTTTCTACAACAAATGAACGTTTTCAATAGTTTTTGCTTATTTTTTCATTATAGACTGTTACCCACGAGTTGTCAAGCTCACCCTTTTTCTGTCCCATCTTCAAATGATAGTTAAGAGATCAAATGAGCAAGAGCCTAAGGGAACTTCCACAAATTTGCTATTTTTGTATTTTTCTAATAAGCCAATGGTATGACTTTTGATATGTAAATGAAGTTTTTCAGACTTTATTGTTTTAGAAATGAAATGATAGATTGAAGTAGTTCAATTATGTATGTTCATTTTGACTTCCTCGTAATATGGTTGAGTTGAAGTAATAAGTTTGATTGATGTTTAATTGTCGTGGGCACGCCACCCTTGTGGGATGATTCCTAATAAGGGTTCATCGAAATAACCCTATAGCATAATACGCTCAGGCTTCATGAGTTTGCAAGAGTTGGGTTCCGAAATTAGTACTCAACAGTGAATCAGTGCTAGAATTTATAAATTTAGTAGAGATTTTGAGGGAAATCAATCCTGATCACATTTGTTTGATCCCTAAACTTCCCAATGCAAGTTGCCCTAAGAATTTTTGTCCACTCTCTCGTTGATCCCTAAGGTTGTATGTATGAACATTGTATTTCTATTGCTTGATTAAGCTTTGTAAAGACACAAATTGCCTTTTATGGCTTAATGCATTCTTTTACATTAAAAAAAAATCAATATGCTATAAACTGGAAGTACATATACCACTATGATAATGTTTGCACCAAGGAGAGATAAAGGAAATTGATTGTCATCCAAATATTCTAAAGGAAAGTTTTGAAGGACAGAAACATTTTATCACTATAAGTCTAGGAGAGATAGGCTACCTTCTGATCAACAGAAGGTGAAGTACTAAATCAGAAGGTACTTCCTACAAGTCAGAAAATACTTTTTCACACCTTATGCAATATGTGATAATGTTGCTTTTAGGTCTATGATTAAAAGACTCCTTACAACTGGAAATTCTCAGCCTGAAACACTTCCATATACCTATTCCTCTAATGCATATAACTTCATAAATGTTCTCTGATCCATAGTAAGAAAAAAAAACATGTGCATTCTTACCCTTGAACTTGTGACTAGATCAATGCCATCAATAACTCGAATTCAAAAATCTACTGATGTTATGAGGACTTTAGATGAACTTCCTAGAACAAACTATTACATGAAACTATTTTAAATATAAGGGCTTGGTCAGAAAGGAGATATTGTTTAAGCATGCTTTGTTTAGAAAGGCAATCGACTAGTAGTCATTTACTAATGCTTTGTCCAGTCTTTTCTTTATGTATCAATCACCTTATTTCTTGTTACTCCAGGTATAAAATAGGCCCTCCATACTCAAGTCAGACACTTATATATGACACATAATTCCTAAATTCATTTGTGTCACTCTTTAATCCAATGTTCCCTTTAGGGGAGTAGATGAAAACAGAAAATTAGAAGAGGATGACTAAACTAGCTATACATTACATGAATTTGTCAACTAATAATGGTAGTCCTGTAAGTAAGAGGGTGGTTGGCATAATCTTTAAGAGCACCTTAAAGGTGAAGATGAATCTGACATAGGTAAATGAGAAGGTGTGGTTGATGGTATTTATGTTGGAGAAGATGGTTTGCGATTTTGTGGAGAAATTATAGGTAATGGTTTTGAGTATTCTGGTGCATCATTGAAAGGAACAGGAAGAACAAATTGTTGTTATTATTGATTTAAAGATGTATATGGAAAAATATATTCATGAAATATAAAATTTCAAGAATCATTTTATATTTGAATTCATGAATTAAAATTTTTTAATTAAATTGAGTAGAAATGTAGGAACAAATTTTTGCAAAAGAAAGTTAGCTTCAGACTTCAATTTTATTAGAAAAATCCAAGTGAACCTATTATAGTCATCGACAATGGCTAAGAAATATTTGTGACCATGTATAGAGCCATTAGTAGTGCCTTAGATGTCTGCATGGATTTTTTGAAAATAACAATTAGTAATGATTTTTCTTATAGGAAAGACAACTTATGTTTCTTAGTTAAAGGACAAATGACAAATACTAAGATATTAGATACAAAAACATCTTTATTTTATTTAGTGAGTTATAGAGAAGCATGTCCAAGTCCATAATGCCATTGATCAAATGTTGAAGGATAGTTGGATAGGCAGCTATATCTCCAATAGGATTCAACTTATTTTAAAGAGGAATTAATTGAAATGCAAGAATGAAGGCATAAACAAAAGTGATATAAAAGCTTACTCTATCATGTTTTCATTCTAATTTACAAATGGAGGAGTTAGCCTCTTATTATGGATTGAGCAATCTCCATATGTTTGGATCAAATACTGATAATATTCTTCCATAATAATGGCATTGATGGTTGGTAATAATGGAGCTTTAAGGTCTAAAAGGAATCACCTAAAACCTATTTCTAAGTTTTTTCTACTAGAGTTGGGGTCATGGATAATGGAGCTTAAATTTTGAGGAGTTGGAAGAGCCTCATGAACATAACCAAAGGCTTTGGGAAGAGGAATTAGAAGCATAATTTTTGAAACTAAAGGGAAAATTTATCAGAGGACAGATGTACAAGTTTGACATTTCCATAAATGGTAATAAAAAAGGAAAGGGAAAAGGAAATAGTAAACAAAGAAATTAAAATAAGAGGAAAAAATAAGGCAAAGTAAACTAGAAGCAAAAGAAGAATGGATGAATAAACCTCATAATGAAGACTAAAGCCACAACTTACCAACCAGTGAGTTAGAGGAAAAGTTCTGAATGCAAAGTTGAGACCAAAAAAGAGCCAATCAAAAAGATAATGAATTGACAAAAAACGAACAATTAAAACACGATGAAGAAGGGGAATGAAGTGGAAGTAAAGATATATAAAAAGAGAGGGGCCAGTAAAATCTCCTTGAGGAAAACATGTAGACCATGCAAGAACTCTAAAGAGAAGTTAGAACTTCTTTCTAAGATCAAAACTATAAGAATGAATGTGTTAAAAACCAATTTAACATTTTTTAAAAAATAAAGATGGATTGCCCTTATTTTATTTCATGTTAGTTTAAGTGCCTTTTATTGACATCTCTTTGAATATTTTTTATTTAGAGACAGCATTCAAAGTTTTATAAGTGACTAAAATATAAAAATTTAATATAAAAAGAGGAATCATAAACTCCTCCTCTATTGGATATAAACTATTTGGAGTAATAACAAGATCACAATATGATATAAGAAAACAAATAACTAAGATATAGTACATGCAATTGTCATCAACATAATTATTTAGTCCATATTAGGATGCAAAACTTAAGGTGTTGACACTTGATTTTATCCAACCTATTTTAATGTATTTATCTTTTGAAATTTTAGACCTAAATCATATATTTGAGCATTTAATTTTTTAAATATTATTCATTTAATTTCCATACATCATCAACTTATTACAGGTTTCCTAGCATCAATCATTTATTTTTAATACCTTTACTTTTTTGCTCTATCAACCTAATTAGGTTCTCCATTATTGATCATTTACTTTTTATGTGTTTATTTTTCTTACACTATCACTTATTGGAGGTTCTCTATTGTTAATCATTTAATTTTCATATGTTTACTCTTCCTACTCTATCGAACTATTAGAGATTTTTTAATGTCTATCATTTACTTTTCATGTCATATCTACATGTTGAAATTCTACAATGTCGATCATTAACTTTTCATGCATCATCAACCTACTGTAAGTTCTTCAGTGCTAATTATTTATGTTTCGTACATTTATGTTTTTGTTGTATTAACCTAATGCATGATCTATTGACCTAATGCAAGTTCTCTAGTGTTGATCATTTACTTTATTATGTTTACTTTTCTTGCCCTATTGACTTGTTAGAGGTTTTCAGTGTCGAACTTTCACTTTTTGTATTTTACTTTTTCAAGATATATCGATCTGCTAAAGGTTCTTTATTATTGATGATTTCATTTTATGCAATTACTCTTTCTGCTATATTGACTTGTTACAGGTTTCCTAGTGTCAATCATTTATTTACTTTCTTTGCTTATCGACCTACTAAAGATTCTTCAATGTCGATGATTTACATTTTATGTAATATTATTTCTACTATATTGACCTACTAGAGGTCTCCAATGTTGATCTACTACCAAATCACCCTATTAGAGGTTCTCCAATATCGATCATTTACTTTCATGCATTCACTTTCTTATCATATTGACTTGCTGGAAGTTCTTTTGTATTGATCATTTATGTTTTATACAGTTATTCATTATGTTAATTGACTTACTAGATGTTTTATAGGGTCAATTATTTACTTTTCATATATTTATGTTTCTGTATTATCAATTTATTAGAGGTTCTTTAATGTCGGTCATTTACTTTTTATGCATTTAATTTCCTTTTCTATTGGCTTGTTGGAGATTCTAGTATCTATCATTTTTGTTTTATATAATTACTTTATTTGTTATATCATCCTATTAGAGTTTACTTTCTTGTCAGCCATGACCTCTACTGCCAAGGTATCAGATAGTCTTGATTCGTCCTGGTCACTCTTCTTTCTCGATAGACTGAATCTTTTTCTTTTACATATTCTATTTAATTGCAACTGTTTTCCTATCCAATTTCATCTTAGATAATGGATTCTTTATTTTATGTCTCACTAAGATTTTGAACACCATAAATTCCAACATAAATTTTATCAATTTCAATAGCTTTGGGTCCTTACCGTGACTAAACTTTGCCAAAACCCGCATAACTGCTTTAATAGTTCTAATGCTTTTACTAACCCTATATTTGACATATACCATCTAGAGGCTGCATTGCATCTCCCCCACAGATTCTTTTCCATTTATTATTTTTAAGGCCATCATGTTTATGAAAATTTGAATGATTACGGGAAGATCGTTTTTGAGTTCATCCAAATAGAGAGGTTCAGAAAGGAGGAACATGGGGTTATGTTCTTTATTGGTTTTGTGATGTTTTTCTTTCTCTAAATGCATGCATATAAGGTTCTATAGAGCTCGCGTTACTTCTAGATATGGAGAGCTTATTACTTTGGTGACTCAATTTCTATCCTAGATTGGGAAGAAATGAGAATGGGAGGAGTTTGTTAAGTTATAAAAGAACTCCTCCCCCTCCTATTCTCATACATGCCAAAAATTTGATAAATACTCAAAATTTGTATACATATCAAATTTATTATTCTCTTCTTAATAAGAGCAGGATGCCTTAAATAGTGCTCGGAGAGTAGGCACAATTGGCCGAACTCCGTTATCAATTTTCGAGTGTGTTTTTTCCTTATCTCTTTTATTTATTTCGCATTTATAGTATTCAATATTATTTTTCAGGTATATTTGTAGTGTTATGTTCAATTTATTTGGGTGTATTTACTATTTGTGTATGTACACGGGTTAGGTTGTGATAAATACACCATGCACGTAATTTTTATCTAGGAGGTCGAGTTTTAAGTGGGACCGTTTGTGAACCCTCCGCCCTTTCCTGGGATTTTACGTGGAATGGTAATACTGTCTTAGGAGTCCGTTTGACGGTCTTTCCTAGGAATTACCGAATCGGTTCACTTCACTAGTTGTTTACCTTAGAGGGAAAAATTACCTGATTTTCCCAACAAGTGGTATTAGAGCCGAAGGTTCATCTTTTAATTTGTTTGTAATATTTGTAATATTGAATACTATTATTTGAGTCTATAATGACGTCTGTAAATTCATCAACAACTAGGGGCATATCAAATATGACACAAGTGACATCGACTTCCTTATGGCAGAGGACTCCAATGTCAAGTATGAAGTTGACGGTGGAAATATTTGATGGTACTGGTCATTTTGGGATGTGGCAAGGTGAGGTTTTGGATTCCCTTTTCCAACAAGGCCTTGACATAGCTATTGAAGAAAAGAAACCAGAATATGTAGAAGATAAGGATTGG